>OZ022231.1:7875718-8319771 GCA_963978835.1 Tenthredo scrophulariae | reverse complement strand
AGTATAGGTAGGTATACCGTATACCCTCCTCTTTCAGTACGTTACACAGAAATTCATAATTCATTGTCGAGATAATAGACATGGAAGGAAGGAAATAAATTTTCTTACGGGACATTGGCCACCCGAATTAACACAAGATGGAAAAGTTATTTGCGGAAAATTACCTGCTGAGAATTCTTCTAGAATTGCCTCTTAAAATCGATTTCTGCACAAGAGCGAAAACGTAAAAGTCGTTCGGTAAGATCATAGAAGTTTATTTGTTCTTCGTAATTTCGTAGGTCATACGTATGTGTATATCTACCTATATCCACTGTCCAAAAGGTGTAGGGTGTCGGTAAATCTGTGAAGTCATTTTTTCCCAGGAGCTCAGCTCCTAGACGTGGAGTTTCTGATCGCGGGACGCGTGCCAGGCAGGTGCAGCCGTGAGTGTTGTTTTCTTTTTCTAATTTTTTTTTCCTGGTTCTTCTCTGTTTTCTTTTTTCATTCTTCTTGTTTTCTTTTCCTTACTCGCAATAAGTACAGACCGCGAGAGGGCAGCTGTCTTTGGACGCCCGGGGCTGTTCGAGGTTGAAAGAACCCCACTGTGCGGCGTCTGCAGCGTTCTTCTGGGCATCACTAGTCGAGCCTTCAAACGAGCGTTAGACATTCCCTCAAAGGCACGCTCGTCATGGCGCTACGAATCCCCTTCACCTTCTCTCTCTGGTGCCGTTATCTTTCCTTCTTTGGCTCATCCGTCGACTAATTCGGTCACGATCTGAAGACCTCTTTTCCTTTCGCCGCTCGATCTCAGAGAGAGAACCAACGACCTCGTACTTAATAATCCGACAAATCTCATGTACAGCTCCATATAACTGACCTGCTCCAACATCGGCTAGTTCCTCCCTAGAGGATTACTTAGAAATCGTGGGTATAAATCGCGCCAATCATTGCCTAAGAATTTTAGAACATTGTGCCTTGAAGCCAAGTCCTATTCTTTCGACAGCAAAGCTCCAAGGGCTTCCTTGCAAGAAAGTGGTAAATAGGTAACAGTTGGCCAAAGGCTGCAGGGTTCAGACGGAAGTTACATACGGGCAACGAACCCTTTCGTTTTTAGCTGCTCACTTGAACGTGCGTAAACGAGTGCATCGTGCAGCGTGCGGAGTGGCGCATAGTGGATCAAGACGAGTAAAAAGGGGAAAACAAAAATGAAGAAGATACAGGGTGCAAGGCGCAGGGCAAAGGGACGCGAGCAAATGGGAAAATAGTAAAAGAATCGTTAGGTCGGGTCGAGCCCAAGCAAACCGTGTTGCGTCGGCTCCCTGCAACATCTGTCGGCAGGTGGCTTTGGTATAATCTAAGTAAGGGTTCACTCTCTCTCTTTCTCTTTCTCTCATCCTATACCTTTCTCACTCTGTGTTTCGGCGTACACGTTACCCTATACACCTATGTGTATATTTATATATATATATACATATATATATACAGATATACACATACGCGAGACAACAGGCAACAGGCAGTGGCTTGTCTGGCTTTTAAGAGCTCTTTAACCCCTTCGAAGAAAGACTCGAAGGAAGCAGATTGCTTCAATAACGCGAGTGCAGCCTGCACCTGTCCGTAGCTCAGCCTGCAGCAGAGCTGCGGAGGATGAACAAACGCACACGCCCGAAAATACGAATTCAACCACTACGGGAACATGGAGCATCTGCTAGATTGCTACGCTCAGCTTTAATCAGGCGACCTAACGAGTGCAGGTGACTGACTCGCTGACTAAACATATACCTACACTTGTATTTCCTCGAACACTCGAGTACCGGTGCACTTGATGATGCAGAGGATCGAGGAGATTGACGATATTTCGGTTTCTTTTAAGGGTTGAATAGTGCAGACTTATATTTACGTCTACCATGAATTAGCACTTCACCTAGGTGTAACCTTAATTATGGAAATTGATCTTTTGACGGTTCGCAGCTTCGCTCAGACCAATAACTAGTTCAAGGCTAAGTGGAGTAACCACCCCAATTTCGTTCTACTTTGGAAAGCACTCCCTTCCTGTCACTATTTCATCCCCTGAACTGACTGAGCCCCTCTTTCTCTTACTATACAACGGTGCAGGGGTGACAAAGCATGGTGGCCTGGTTTGGGGACCCAACCTTTGCACTGAATATCGGTTTATTCAATTTGCTTAGCGATTTAATGTATCAAAAGATTTAGGACGCCTTGTACCCCGATGCGTTCTCCTCCTTTCTGTCTTGCACCTTTCCGTAAAGCGAAATACCGCGGTATAGGGAGACGGAGAGAGAAAGTTTGGAGGTAACAATGCCAGAAAATCTTCTTTGTTCAGAATATAATGCCGGCTTTCGCACAACTCAGGTTGGGTTTGGTCTAGTTCAGAATCACGCTTATGTTACGTGCAGTGCAGGTGCGACACTGGATTTTAAAGCAGCTGCAATTTTTTCGAATCTCTTTACCGATCTTGCGATACTTTACGTCCGTTTGTTATACGGAGGTATGTGCTACCTTTCTTTTTCAATACGATTCCTTCTTCACATTGTCCTTCTCAAATACTCAACAAAGGCAGCGATGGAACACGAACCTTAAATCTTCGACACAAAGACGTCCCGTGACATAAGAATCACTGTATTCAATACCTATAAAAATCTTTATAGTAACGCGTGGCCAATTTTCAAAGTCGACAGGAGATCGTACAAGTTATTCTTGATGGTAAGGTTTGTTAAAGTAACTTGAGGGTTGAATTGTCGGTAATTTATAACCACCCTGAGCATTCTTCTTCAGAAATTTTATCATCCTCACCGAACATGAGTCGTATGCCAGGCAATCAAGATTCCACGTATTCCAATTACAAGAAAACCACAGCATTTATTCTGATTGGAAGTTCAATCGAAGTGTTGTGATGTTCTGATGATGGATTTGATCAAAGCAGGATAAAAATTGAATGTCGAAGTATGAGGAGTGGGTAATTACGTTACGCCGTCGTAAATATCCACTAGCGATCCATACCTACTCGGTGCACACTCGTGCCGATGAGCAAACCGCGTTATTGTTTGTCCCATATTTTTACCTCCACCTAGATATCTTTTCGTCCGTCTAGCAAGCCATTATCTACGCCCCAGTGAGCTGTGAAGTAAACAAAGCTCGCTTTGAACACAACAACCCTTAAAACACGAGCCAACGCTTCGAGAGTACCTCGGGAACGTATAGGCCATCGTTGATACGATATCGCGCAACGTGACGTCATGCCGGTACGTGTTCCCCTGTGAACTAAAAGCTCATAGGCGATAATAAGAAGGGCTTTTTTCCTTTATAGATCTATCAGTGACCGAGTGCGCCCTACTTGTGTACTGCATCGCCAAGGGTTGAACGAGAGCAAGGCTAACCACATCGTTAAAGTGGAGTGTGCCTTTCCGTTTTCTTTTGCATTTTTACCTGTTTTAAATTTAGATATTTCTTCCCATACAAAGTCCGGAATTCTCACCTTGTGTCACGTGTTTTCTTAAGGTCAATACGTGCGCGGGAAAAATCTTATACCGAGTTACAGACCGCATTACACGCGGCAGAATCTCGAGAGGTTTGCGTAATATTGATAAACAATTATTGTTGTGCAACGGTAAACACCAATTACGTGGCGCCAGGTAGAGTAATTACCCGAAGTTGTTTTGTTCTTTTTTTCTTATAATTTTTTCCTATCCTTGAGGTACTGCAGCTCTCTGGTTACCTTGCATAACGTCAGTAAACTTCCGTATTTGAAGGTTGATTAACTGCTCAAGCTCGTTAGTCGGCGTATAGTTGTTTGATTCTATTGTATCAACTCAAGGAGCGAGTCATGGTCGTTAAAATACTCGAACACTCTAGCGTGAATACGATATATCAATACTTGACCTGACTCTCATCTTCTTGCTCCAAGTATCTTTATTTATTTATTTATTTAAACTGCTCACCAGGTACCACCTATACACGAGTAGGTGTTCTTAACTGAAGCTATGATCTATTCCTAAATGAATTTCCAACGTGCTGCGCGATATTTCGGTATACCGAATTTTTTCGGAATCTTCTTTACTGAAATGTTTCGGTATTGAAATCGGCCGTGAATACCGATACCGAAATATCGAGAATTCGGTGTATTCCTGAACATCGAAGACTTGGTAGACAGTTAATATCTAGCAGTATACCGAAATACCAAAACTATGAATAAAATTGATCTATACTGAAAAATGAAGATACGCTTGGTTTCATTGGCAAGTATTACGATTTTGATCACTATTTTTCTGGTGATAATATTTCTGTACAATCTCGGTATCGCAGAATATCGGGGTCATCGAAATTACGATATTTCGGTGAATCGAAGCTGCCGATTCAAAAGCCCATACCGAAAATCGGTAACGAATTCCCAACACCCCGCAGCCCTATCGCATACGGTATACCTATAAGTGACAAACAACTTTGGGTAAAGGAATTGTCTGCATTGCAAATCATCTCATTCGGGACATATTCACTCTGAGAGGGAAGTTTGAAAAGTTTTCATCACCCAGCTGAGTGCATCTTTACTGCATAACTACCCCTCTGCTTAGAGGCGAAAGGTATGCAGATACAGCAGGCAATATAAGTAGACATATTTTCGAATAATGTTCTTCCTCTTATTTCATGTTTAGAGTACAGCGAGTCTCTGATATCTATTCAGAAATCCTTCAAGTGATCCGCCAATGTTAAACTATGACAGAATTATCAGTAAAGTCACTATCTGAACTAGACAACAAGCACACGTCTCATTTCGTACTGAAGCAAACCGATTAACTAACCTACATTGTCTTGGAATCATCTCTGACCTAGTCATCAGTCTCTCAGATGCAGCCACTGTTCGTCTTAATTTTCCTCTTGCCGCGGGTCATAGCACACATATAGGAGGCGGCGACATATCTTATCTCTCTAGCACCAGACGCTGCTCTAGCAGATTCCCTTGGCAGCGTCTCGTCTTCCTCTTCTGACGGACTGGTGTCTGGTATCTTATGTCTGATGTCTGATGTCTGATGTGTCTCCACGTGTGACTTTACTTCATGCGAAAACTGCAACTGTTGCAATTATACTCGTAAAGAGTTTGAAGGAGGTGTATTCAGTGCGGTGCCTACATTTTGACCACGAGTCAAGCCACGAGCTATACGCCTGTAGATCTTGATGGATTTTGAAGCTCAATGATCCACCTTGTACCCGATGCATTTCTTCCTATTTCCGGAGATATCGTGATGCAGCAATATGATCTCAAGCTGGGACAGATCGACGCTGCGCAGTTCTTAACTCGACATATGAATACCGACGAATATAAACGGATATGAAAGACAGGTAGGCGAAGTGGGACGAACACGAGACTAAAGGAAAGATTGATGCCGCGCGTCGGGTACGCGGTGCTCTTGGCCTGGTTCCCACTATCGCTAGAAACGGTTATAAACAAACGTCGCGTTGTCTCCATAGAAATTATTTCGAAACTTACCTACTTCCGACCTTTCAATTCTCGCCCTGTTCGCCGTTATCGAGTTATTATCAAACAGAAGGATTCAGTTGCTGCCCCGCACGTATGGAACTCTATCCGACTATACATATCGCCGTAGATGTACGCAGGTATATATCAGCGTCGCTCGAGCTTTTCTGGTAACAGTATTCATACATAAAATATTAATTGCGCGGAACAAAGTCGAAAGTTTTTCTAGGACGTCCCAGTTTTTTTTTTTTTTTGTTTTTGTTTTTTTATTCTTTAATACTGAAAATAGCTCCGGCGTGGGATTCGCGATCATTGCTGATGACTACCGGCATAATACCTACGTCCTTGCCATTTAGAGATATCGCCTTAGTGTTCGGCGGAAAACGTGGGTTTTGAAACTAGAATTTTTAATAATACTCTACAATGGTCTACGCGGACCTTGGAAAGTCAAATCGTTTGTCAAAAAATGATTCAACGTATCTCGAAGAGGCTTTATCAACTAAAATTTTGAATAATAGCTTCGTGCTTCCGGTCGTTGAGAATCGGTAGCTATAAAATATAAACATAATACGACGTAGTTAACCACCGCTTCAGATAACGCCGCAGGTCGATCAAATGAATGAAACAATCCAAGAGATAATAAGGGTGGAAAATTTAAACGCAAGTTTTCCGACTAGCATGGATGATACCTGAACTAAAATTAACAAGGTGTAATTCCCGTACGTGTGATCGTCAGAACTGCGTTTAATCTCGCGGGTAGAGTTGATTCACTGAAAGTCATGTTCGCGTACCAGGAGTCGGATGGCAGCGTGAAGCCGGAAATGACCTCGGGCGAACGTTCCGCGACAAAGCGATTCTTGTACCTAGGTAGGTACGGGCATGAGGTAAGAAGCTGAAGGTATAGAGTTGCCGGAAACGGAAAATGGAGGAGGTGTTACGTCATGCACTTCGTAGAGAGAAAATGGCGGATGAGAGAAGAGGAGAGAAAAGGAGCCGCGGTCTCTAAGGAAGAATTTCGGTCTCCTATGCAGCCGCAACAAAGCCGAGCACTTCGTAATCTGGTCTAGACTGTCGCGTTCTACTGCACCGTGACTCTAGTCGACTGTATTGCTGTCCTGGGGCATATATATGTGTGCATTGTGTGCCAGAGGGAAGAAGACCCCAGGGGAAGACGCGGGAGGAATTCTTCTGGCCAAAGTCCTGCCAATATCGAAGAAATTCCATCAGAATCACATTTCTCTTATCCTCGTTTTCTTTTCCTTCGAATTTAACCGCGTCTCGATCGAGTCTAGTATCACTTAAATGAAATTTCGTTTATTACCTCTTGGGTAATTCTATAGCATAATTAATTATAATAAGCACGACGTAACTCTCGATGATAAAAAAAAAAGAAAAATACGCTCGAAAATTCATCGAGTATCGAATACGTCGTACTTTTTATTCATGCGCAGATCCCAAAGCGTCGAGTATGTGTTTCGCTCTCGAAACGCGAGGTGCTAATTGCACGAGTAAGCGACGCGCGTGCTAATTACGGTTATTCTCGTTACTATAATTAAGTACGAATATTTTTTCAAGAGTTAAAAATCAGACGTTGGTTCGAGCTTTCATTAGCGACCTGTTTTTATTTTCTTCATAAATAAAAAATTCCACAATATTTATACAAAATTCATAGACGTATCAGTTTCAATCAACGTAAATGCATCTCGGTATAATAAACCTAATACTAACTAGCTAATGCTTGATAAATGACGCGATAATCGAACACCAATCTACCCTTAACGAGGCGCCGAGGGGTAGTAAAAGTAGGGAGCGTGATACTCGTTCGATTACATTCTTTCCACGCGAGAGTTACGCGTATACATTTATATGTATATATGTTCTATACACACACTTAAATTTTTCTGAATCTGCTGATTACCTCGTATTTCGTATTATACGAGAAATAACTCTTATACTTACGTCAATCTTACGCCCAGAGTAATTCCTGCGCCTTTCTATAAACTGATGCATTTCTGAAAAATCAAGTCTGCAGCAGATGTCTTCAGATCTTTGTACCAACAGGTGTCTGAACAGGTGTCTCCCGAATTTTCAAGCCCTTCAAAGGTACCGGCTAGTATTACAGCTTATACTTCTTCGCTACGGTCACTCGAGTTTACTGATAACACGCCTACCTGCACATTGTGCCCGGCTCTTCTATCCCCCAACTCAGAATTGACATCCGACTGTATCGCGGGAACAACAATTAATCGACGAAAAGGTAGACTGACCTGTTGTGAAGATTCGCCTTTTAGTCGTAATGAAGCCATCCCCTGAACAGGTCAAAGAAACTGACCATTCGGTAGGTCGAAGAATGGAAGCTGTTTCCCGGTTTGAAATTTCTAATTAATAGCAGTCGTTTGTGGTATAATTTACTCACACCTTGCAATAGATCCTTGTGCATTTACAGGGAAACGAATCAATTCATGGATGTATTAATCTTTGCTCTCGTTAGTTATGAATAAGAAAATGTCGATTTTATCATACTGAACGTAGTCGAGCAATTAAAATCGCAGGATGCAATTAATTTTCTGTGGGCTTCCAATGAACGAGGAAAGTTGAGGATTCTACAAATAAAATTGAGGTCTTATAAAATTCATTGAAACAGCGGTTAGGTACGGCGATACCTTCCTACCGCAATTAGAATTCATAATAACTACTTCCACAAATTATTCCCCCGTATATATATACGTATAATGAAATTATACGTGTTTAATAAATCAAAGAGGAAGCTAACTATTTTCCTAACAATTGCTTCAGCCCGTGGCTGGTCTTATGAATAATTTATTGGTTGTTGGCACGGACAGTGAGACTGACATAAGGGCAAGCGTTCATCGCGATGGCCAGCTGCAGATTGGTCAGAGTCAGAGGCACAATGAGTTTCCAGAAAATTCATTGCTTAACAATACACTGGCTAACGGAAAGCCCAGGTTTTTAAGCTATCGAGATTGTTTCCTTCGGGGCCCAGTCGAGGAATGTCGGCGTGTCTTTGTGTCTGGATTTTACCTGCGCTGCCCATTCAACTAGAAAACTCCGAAAGGCCTCCGGAGCAGAATCCTAGTTCAGGGTCTTTGAACACCATTAAAAGAACTCAAATCTTCCCGCTTTTCCCCTCAAGTGCTGTTTTCTTACTTTCATGCTTTTCGTACGGGTATATGTATTATATCTAGTACAAAATCGCAATATCTTTTCGAAACCCAAAACCCACGCGTTGTTACACTTGATCGACTTTTTTTTTTCCACAATCTATACCGTGTCGAATTTCATTCTTAAATTCTACCAAAGAACTGTAAAAAATAAAAAGAAAAATAAAAAGAAAAATAAAAAAGAAAACGAATAGATAAATCAACAACATAATATACTGTATATCATTAAACCCGCGTGCGAGTCCACAAGCCGGTTTCTCGTTGCGACACGATTCAAACTTGTATACCTTACAGATATGTTTATTTACACGTCAATTTGCATATGATTATACACTGTACTGGCCTCCCGTGCACCGTCGTTATAGAACGAAAACGTAAGTACTCGTGCTGCACAGTTCTTGTGTTACACGTGCCCAACGAACATGTCCCGTTGTCATCGTCTAATTAGTTTCGAAATTTTATTAGCATTTGAATAGCGAGCGTCAAGGCGCCCTGCAATAGGGGCTGAATTTTCACTCTGTGAATAGAAAGAAAAAATTCGTTTACCGCCAGTTAAGTACCTCTGACTAATTACAATCGTGTGGGAAATCTTGGGAACTAGTTTAGTCTACTTTCAGCCTTCAATGACCGCACACAAAGCGGTGAATTGCCGTCTTGGCGCCAAAATTCCAGAAACTAACATGCCTGGGGTCTCGACGAGGCCCTCACGTATTCCATGGGTCTCTGGGACGCGCTAGGGCGGTCAAAAAGAAAAAGAAGAAGAAAAAAAAACGAATTTTCACACATAAATTTCTCAAAAGACCCGAGCAAATGGAATGCGACCGTCGAGCGAGAAGCCGACCGAAAACAGTTGGTCCCGTGTTTACTTCCAACGAAAACCTCGACGATATAGACGGTGGTATGGCCGTGTCGTGCCTTGGCCACTATCTAAGCCAGGCAGACAGGCAGACTCACCCATTCACCAATGGTAACGAGCAGGTAAAGTTGCGGCCCGTCATCTTCCTAGAATTTTGGTCATTTTTAGGGCCTCGCGCGGAATACTTTTCGGAGAAGTATATATACACCCAAATATAGGTATATAGGAAAATTTTCGGGACCCTGAGGTGTGTTTAGGCGTAGAAACGTTTCACACTCACGGTATATCCTCAAGTGCAATGCTCGCCGCTCTGAATAACCATTTGTATACACGACGAGTCAACATTCATTGGCTCAGCCATGTTTCCTCTGCTTCATTTTCCGCTGGTTATTTTTCACATTTTGTTATTGTTTTTTATTTGGTATAAAACCTGGCTAAGTAAAGACGACGTAGGAAAATGGATAGCGGTTTTGCGACAGTTGCAAGACCAGGAAGAAAAAAGAAGGAACAAAGCGCACCTGATACCTATAAGCCTGTTTGCAACAAAATTAGCAAATATTAGAAATTCTCGGATGACAAGAAGGAACTCTGAAGACGAAGTCCTCCTATTCATGGTACTACCTCGCGTTGAACAAGCGTGTGTCTCCTGCTTGTCAGCTTCTTCGCAAGTCTTCGTTGTCCTCGACGGAAGGAGGCAACCGCCTTGGATTCCGGGTAAACAGCTCGAGGTACAGGTATATACAGAGAGACACGGTAACTGGGGCCGAACCGCAAGGAGAAATGTCGAGAAACTTGGGCCACCGAACAAAAGGCCCTGCCAGCAGGTCGCCGCTTAATAAGGCCAAGAACACAATACGGCATGGTTGAACGCAAACATCGTTTACTCACCAACATGGGTCCCTGACGAGTAGCGAACGGGACTTTGGTGCCCCAAAATCATATTTATACCTGAACAATGCGAAGGTAATTAACATGCGTCATTTTTCAAGACCAAAATACCTGGACTACCTCCATGATGCGTAACGTATTTCATTTTGAACATAAATACGCGCGGTACCCCTATATTTATATTCAACGATTCATGAAGCGTGGGACAACTCTCAATTCTCATACATGTTTAATGATTCATTTATAGTGTGGCATAGCGAGAATGAGAATATTGTAAGGCAATAAGTTAAGTCCAGGCTCAAAACTGCTGTGTATAAACATTTTTATTTGCTTTTTGCTAATTGCTTTTTGCTAACATACACGCGACGAATTCTCTATCAGCGAATGTCATCTTCGTTGTAGACGATAATTTTTCAGTCAAATACCACAAGGACGAGGCTACGATGTCCAGGATCAATGGACCGGTGAAATTCTTTAGATAACTGGTCCGTTCAACCGATCGTTGGATGATGATTAAATCGGTAGCATAAGCTCGAGTTGGTAAGATCGTAGGAATACGGGGGGAGGCAGTAAAATTCATCCTTAGACTTCAACGAAAAGTTCTCTTTTCTTCTTATTCATTTTCAAGACGGAGTGATCCTGCAGGTTGTATAATTGTATAATCAAAATAACCGAGCGTGCAGCAAAATACGGTAGGGCGGTGGGTAAACCTTGAAGATAAAATAAAGCGGTAAAACACTTCGATATAAGAATGCGGTAAATTTAAGTGATCGGAAGGCTGATGCGTGGTCAGTGGTAAGACAAAAAAATAAAAAAGGAAAAAAAAATTAAAATTTACGAGCGTCCTTCTGAGACAGAGTTCTTCTTATCGTGATGAGAGTGACAGGTTTCTCGAAGTCGATTCGGGTTTTTATCCGCCTGGCATCTCCATAATTGAGTCGATCTTAATATCTCAAAGAAGGCCTAGGAACTGGCGGGTAAAAGCAAATATCAGGGAGAAAAAGAATCGTTGAACTTTTAGCTAGCCAGAGAACCGCGGTTATAGGTATATACATTGAAATTTTAATGTCTAACATTAACACGGGTAAACCACAAAACCGCAATTGCGTTCCCCCGGACGCGAGGCGACGAAGTGCAGTAAAAATGAATAACGATCAAGAAGTACCTACGAATCATCAAGCTTTACCTACCCAATCCTTATTCTCCGCGAAATTACCCTGCCTAGCCAACTTAAATCGCCCAACAAATTCAACCGAATGAAGGGCCCCATTTAACCGGCTAGACAAGAGAACGCCGCTTATTGCACCTATCTTAGTCAAGAAATATTTCATATTAAATACATTCCTGCAGTTTTAGAACGTGAAAGTTGACCACCACTTCAGGCAGCTTTGTTTGGTCTGCATTCTGCATCGGCGCGGAGGAAATGGAAGGCCAAAGGCTCGGTGGTCTTGGCGAAGGAATGCGTCGTGAAACGGTCCAGGGGCCCGCAGGGGTTCTTGTCAATGAACGACCGTCTCGTGTTTAAGGTCCGTTCACACTGCATAAGATGACAAGATATCAAGGATCAGCTTTGGATGAAGAAAATACCCGCGTTTAAAATAAAAAAAAAAAAGAACGTATCGAAAGTATTCACATGCATAGGTGGCAAAATCTACCCTAATCAAAAATCAAATACTTGAGGCGCAATTCGGTTACTGAAAATACGGTTTATAGGTACAATGGATATACCTACCGGCGCACATTTCTCTCTCCGTCTTCACTTGTGCTCTGGCTGTGTACCCTGCACTTGTTTAACCTTTTGTCTACCTTGTCGAAGCCTCTTGCACAGTCGGAGGGCTCTGCAACACCTCCGATACTAGTTACAGATCCGTGATCCGTGAAACCCATTGGAAACTTGGGTCTTGTAAAATCGATGACTTGAATAGGTATTTTACAAGCTCGTCGGCAGATGTGAAATTGGCATTCTTACAGCCCTTATCCTTTTGGTTTATTAGCTGAAGACTTTTTCCGTGAAAATTATCGGTGTCCCGTTGCTTCCAATTCGAAATGCCATTTTCTCCTGACTCGAGTATGAATTCGAAGCTTTGTTGCAAACTAAACAAGATTAAAGAACGTTTGTTAAACCCGCGAGTAATCTTGATATTTTTATCGCCAGCTTTACCATTGCCTTTTTCTTCTTCAAATTTTTGTTCAACGTGTGCGAACAAAACTGATATTTTTTTTTTAGTAGATATGAGCATCTAGCCACAGTCTAGAGTCTAGACCGCAGGACGGCAGGAATACCCCGAGAAAGTTTTAATAATAATTCAAGTTTTGGCAAAATCTTGCGCAAACATTTGCGGGGTGAAAACTTTCGCCGAGAGAATTAACGCCGCTCCACCTGTGCCGGTTTAAATATTCATCTCTCCAACTCCAAAGTGAACGTTATAGTTTTTCATATAAATCTCTATCCGTTTAACGTTCGTAAATGCTATTTACGATTATTGGGTGGATGGGTACGCCTGCGACTATCATTCGACGCTGGACGTCCCCGCGTGGTTGAGACGTTTTCAAACCGTATACCCCATCATCATTTAATACACGCATTTAATTAACTGACGAAACCTGAACCAGTTGAAGTATTCCGTTGAATTGAATCCGAACTTTTGAATACCAGTTCTATAAAAACAGGTCATGTACACCCGTATTGACCAGTCTAATCGAAAGAGCAAATTACAAGTTTTAAGTACCAATGGCTGGTCAAATATTTTATGTCCCTTATAAATACATTAAAAGAACCGCGAACTAACGACGCATTTATCAAGCGAATGACCACCGTTTAATTTTCCTTAATTACTACCTTGCACACCAGTGCGTGCGTACGTTCGTTTCTACCTACCTACCTACCTACCTGCCTGCTTGCCAGCGGACGTACGCGTATTGTTATACGCGCTCCCGCGAGACTCGCTCCCTATACCCCGGGGTTCTTAAACCCTTTATGCTGACTTTACGAAACAACAGGAGCAAATGTTTATATTCAATTTACAATTTTCCGACTGTACGGAGAGTACTGTATATAGATACCACCTATACCTATGCTATTGCGCGCTCTGGTGTATTATATCATATTGTATTGTATTGTATTATATTATATTAAATAGTGTTACCGTATTATACATTGTTTCAAATTGTACCGTATCCAGGTACGTAAGTAATGGCTGTAAATTCTATAAATTTCTTACGCACCTTGAGAGTTGGAGGAAATTGTTGCGATAACGTATTACTATATACTGTTCGTATAATTGTCCGCATATAACGGTTTATTAGGTATAATTCAGACGCGCACTGGGGTACTAGACTTCAAGATGTATAATCGCGTTAACTCCGTGCCTATACAATTACAGGTTTTAATAGCGACCTATAAATCGTGCAAAACTGGCCATATATAGCTCCCGCGAAATAGCGCTTCTTACGCGCGAGTATTCATGTTTATGACAAAATATCTACGTGAATAAACATCATGATAATTTTCTTCAACTAGTGCAGTGAAGAAAATTGGATTAACATATCTTCGGAAACGTAAAAACAGATGATGGAAAATTGCAGTCCCTGCTGTAGCCGCTTCGTCTCTTCGCCGGTAACTCATAATTTTTAAATTTATGGGCTCTGAGAAAGAAAATTTCTAAGAAAATACCCTCACTATATTCCCATATAACTGTATGTATGGCTTAAACATTTCCCGGCTAATATCCACCAGAAATGTCCATTGCACACGTGCGTTCGGTGCAGCAATTCTACTTACACCTCTGTTTACTCAAGCTTACCTTACCTTACCGCCAACGCCGGCTACTTGCAATAAACAACTCGACTCTTTGCTTATCCACTATAATGTATAGAAATTTACCGTTTTATTTGACCCGTAATGATTAGCCTTGGAATTTTGTTTATTCGGTAAGGAATTTCCTCTTGGGGCGCATGCCGAGGATTTATGGTATGCCAGGTATTGTTGACGAGAAAGTAACGTCGCGCCGCGATGTCCCCCCGTAATTCAAAGGGTCAACTTCATACCTGTCTTTTGTTTGAACTATAGTGTAGTTTCTATATGATCCGTCGAAGCCTGTACCATCAAAGAACATTGCAAGCATACGTAGTATGAAATTAAGAATTCCCATAAAATTATCAAACTCATTTTCTTATACTTTGCTTTAATCACACCCTTATTCTGTGCTCGATTAAACTTCGGTTGTATATCCGTCGAGTTTTTCTTTTCCGTATCGAAATAGGTCGACGTTTCATAAATATAGCGAGGTTGACCCCGGCCGTGAACTTCGGTTGAAAATTCCACGCGATTTGAGATGTTGTTTCGTTGCTTGTAAGTCATTTTTTATCTTGTCGAAACCAGCCGTTGGATCGGCTGGTTATCGTCAAATTATTGAAATATAAATAGACTTTCGAATCTGAATGATATTAGAGTTTGCAAAATAAGTAAAATCAGTAAATAACCTCGTGACATGCCGTAGATATTATCGCCCGATCCAGACAAATAGCTCCCTCTTTACGAGGATCGTTGATTTTAACGTTTTTTTTATAAATACATAAATGTTGTTCGGTCGAACAACAATTGAGAGGGAAAGAAAAATATCGCGGTAGCGAGAAAAGAAGCGGTGTGAAATAAACAAATGGGATTCATCGTGTTTACTTGGTTCGTTATATCTATACTGCAAGCGCGCGTGTTATTACGTACTCGTACCCTAGTGCAATAACCATAAGTCTACAAAATATTTACAATTTTTAACCCACGATGACGCTACGCGACATACAGACTTTAGCCAGATCTTATTATCGAGATCGAAACAACAACGATTTAGAAATCACTATTCTTCACTGTTTGGTACCAGTATTATATCGATTGCTCCATAAATTACACTTGGACTGAGAGAAGCTGCGCTCCCGTTATGCAATTTATTCGAAAACTTCATCGCCCTATTCGGTAATATGAGTTCATGGCTCGTCATCTCTTTATAAATGATTGAAATGTCTCATCGCAGTCGTTTATACCTATTGCAAAAATTCTTTTTGTCCCTGAATAGCTACACAACCAAAAACAGATGAGTTTCTCACAGCCTGTGATGAAGTCGTGATAACAGAAGAGACGAAGCTTCTATGATCCGGAAAATCATCAATGTCATGGCGAAGTGTGGGTCCATCTCCTTCTCTCTCGATCCGTACGAGGAAAAATCAGGATCGCGCGGCCTTAATTGGAATAATAAAATCGGTAAACAAGGAAAGTGCGAAATGCTTAATCTTATCTGACGCCAGCAGACTTTGGTGAATAAATTAAGCGGAGGAAGTAGCGATATCAAAACCGGAAACTTTCTCGCAAGCACTATTCACTCTAGGTGATATCAGTCAACGTGTACATGAAAAAATCCCCGTTTGAAAAGTCCGCAGAATATTGTAAAATCTACTTAATGAAAAGCTGAAATCAAGGCGGTACAATATCGCGGTCGTATAGTTTAGATTCTACAAAAATTAAGGATCCAAAATTTAATCGCGATGCTTTTGAACCTGGATTTAAATCGCGACAAAAACATTCCGGAAATTTCAACTCTATATAAAAAAAAAAAAATTTCACACGGCGTTGTTTTCATCGTCGAATAAAAGTGTCCGCCACGTGCCACGAGGACGAGGCGTAGTATCGCGGCCCGGACTCGTGGACCCCAGTATACTGTATAGATTACTCCGTTTCTGATTTTCCTTTGTTTTCAAGTCAGTTTTACGGCTCACGTGCGTAGGAAGAGTCATACTGACAAACGGCAATATTGTTGATCCCTTTTTCCTCCTTTCCCCGTACTACCCCACCTCCTGATGTTGCGATGTTTGCGTACTACGCGGAGAGATCAGTGCAATGCTCCGTCATACAGTGGAGAAAGCGACACTAGCTGCTATACAGACGGGTAAACAAGTCTGTCAGAGGGCACTAGGGATTTGGTATCACAACCAGCGACGTCGTGTAGCGAGTGAAAATTTCAATTAGAGAACAAAACCCGTCCTTATCTCAACCCGAACAGTCAGCAAGATGAGCGAATTCATTGTTAAAAGCTTAAAATTCAAAAGCTCAACGGTGTGATCAGATGCTTTTAAGGCTTGAAAAATAAGGGACTTATACTTTACTTAGAAGACGCTACTGCCCAATGCTACAAAGCGAAAATGAAAGATCACGGTGTTCAGCAGGCGTTTAAAAGACGCGTTAGTTTCTTTGGTTCCCATATCTTGTTCCAAGAAGTTTACTGAGATTTTTCGACACTGGTCTGATGCATCCACGGAACATATTTTCCACAGGATCCTTATAGCCTTCTCGACCTTGTCGGCAGGTCAGCCTTCCTTTACCCTAACCGTACCGAAGAATCCTAAAACAACAAGAAACCTATAGTCGGTCGTCTGGTCGGTTAGCTGGACCTGATAATTTACAACGCCGCAAAAGCGCAAAGAACTCCTTCGGGAATTGAGCAGGACCTTTAGCTAACGGCGGCATCTCAATTCCAAGATTTCGGTTGTTTCCCCGTACCGATCGCTTCCTAGAAGGAAATAGGCAACCATGCCGCGAGTTCATTGTGTCAACAACAACAAGGGGGGTCGAAGGATATTTCAACGGATTTTTGGCGGGAAGAGAAGGAAATTTATTCACGACAGGTACTAGGATTTTAAAAAACTTTGCGCCAATACTGAAACACCACTTTTTGCGTATACCTGCGATTTATAAGTATAGGTACGGTAGTTGGCACAGAACTGGTCATTCTGCATGGAGAAGTCAGTTCTACTAATCTATACTACTATTTATAAATATCAATATGGCACAAGCCCAAAAAAAGTGTATCATACTTGAGAAAAACTGCTACAAAAGATTAATATACGATACGTCAACGGCGTATTTTTTAGAGAAAGAATGATCACCGATCCACAATCTTCGACTAGAATGCTAATTTCGTTTTTGGCACTGTTCTAGGAACTGGCAAAAAGTTGCTGCCCCTATCACGACGATCTTGTATGTTCCTTTCTTTCTTTATTTTTTTTTTTTTTTGTCTATCCGGTTAACTGAAAATCTTCTACTTTTGATAATTCCAATAGATTTGTCCTTCGTGGTGGACCATTACTTACAGCAATCAAACGACATTTCTCAACATTCAGTCCCTCGGTTTTTTCCTTTCGTACCAGCTTCCCGTTGCGGTTAATTACTCTTATTTTATTCGTTTTTTCTCTGTACAAAGAGGGAATATAAAAGCAAAGTACACGTGCCCGTACCCGTTTCCTCAACGACTTCCGTCTGTGGTTTTCCCTGTCAAAATCCGGCGCGAATAAAATAAAAAAAACTTACAATGTCCGCTTGGAATAATCCTATCACAAAACTTATCACAACGTATGGTCGTCAACGTCGTCGTTACCACCGCTTTCATGGTATCTATAGTCCGAGTATAGACAATCAATTATGTTAATAATATCTAGTCGATACTCGTTGACCCGTTATGACAGAACCAACGAAGCAAGAACGGTTTAATTGCTGATTGTTGGCTAATTAGTTGTCGGCACTAGAACGCGATACAAATTGACAGAGATACACATTTACAACATTCGTTATTTTATCTGTTTTGTCTAAATTTGTAAGCAAAAATTTCCATCAAGGTTTGTTGGTACAGATTTTTCGCTAATGATCTGTGAGGAAATAATAAGCCTGGTAAAAAAAATAAAAATCGAGTTCAATTCGTCAAATAGCTCAGTCCGTCAATTGAAGAGACCTTGAAATCGGCGCGTACTAAAGGTGCCAAGTGAGATTCAACGTGTGCACTTGTATTTCACGCCCATGCATTCGTCTCGGTTATAGAGATGTGTATTATTCGGATGACTGTGTTCACCGACTCGTTAGAATCAAGTGCCAATGTAGGTATGGTTCAAACGAATGACAAATAAAACGTAAAAATTACCTTTCCGTCGTATTGGTACGTGACTCATTTGTCAAAAATAATAGAGTCCTGCGATCCAGAGATATATACATATATCAAAATGCATATTTTCCTCATTAAACCGGGATTACTTGCGGTGAAAAAATAAACTCTTGTGAAATTTTTTTCTGAGGAACATTAATAATTCATGGGCCCCCGGGGGTCTGTCTCATATTAAAATACTTTGATTCGTCGAAAATTGCAAAAAAATAATTAACAAGGTATTTCGAGGCAGCGAAAAGATGCAAAAAATAATTACAGTTCTATCTTCCGGCAGCGGATATATTGACATTGATTTGGGAATTACAGTTCCTGCCAATTATTCTCGTAATCATTCAACCATTACGCCAACTAGTGATATGCTGTAATTACATAAACATCGTGGTTCGCAATAATATTCCCTTTATTCAATTTTTTTTTTTTTTTTTTTTCGACTTTCATCATTTCGCATCACTGCGACGACTCGATGTTCTCCGCATCGGAGTGTTATTATCTCAGTGTGAACGCTACCGCGGATAAAATTGACCAACAACAAGAAACTGACGTCAATTTACGAAGTGACGATTGTAAACAGATCAAAGTCCAGGTAACCGTGCCGGTAGATGTCCATCAGAGAAACGAAAATAATTAATTATTAATAGAAGAGACAGTCGCGGATTCCTCGAACGGTCGCCTTGACATAAATTTCTTAAATATAATTATTAGATCCTGCATGCGAACGCAGTCAAAAATGAATGTATAAAAAATCAAGTCTGGGGAATTGAAATGAAAAACGAATACATATTTCAGTCAGTCATCAACTGTTATACCAAGTAGAAAAAAGCTAGTACATTCCGGGTCCGCGGTATGCGGGGATAACTCTAATCTGACTTGACTTCAATGAGAATATCTATTAGCTTAATATTTCAAATACATTGATCAGATACAATGTTTGCTGTTAACGAATTCAATTAGCTGTTCGTAGAAGCGGAAAATCTGACCTAGCAGCTAACAAATCGAGTTCTAAGCTACTTTCTTTATGAGAATGCGGTTGGTAACCGAGTGCAGTGTTTCTAGATGATAGATCTGTGTATGTATACGTAACTACTTATATCCGCGTGCAATGATCACCCACGTAAACCAAAGACGACACTCCATTACCTAATGGCATCACTTGAAATCGCATTAATAAAAGATAATGCGCAATTTATTACCAATAGCAATACAATTAACGAGTTGGTTAGCAAACTCGGTTCACCTGAAAACTCCCGTGTAACTATCTCCCCATATAGAATTAGGTTGATGGATGCATATAGTATTCTGCACGCTCAGCATATTCGCAAAGTTTACTTGTCAGTATCGAGTACAGCCTACGTAGCACAAGTACTTGGATATTCGAGGGTATACGTAGGCACCTATATACCACCGTCGAAAATCTTGAACACGTTTCTCCACTGCGTAATTAGACTTCTCTTATTCTTTATAAATGGCGAAAGAACGGGGGGCCACGTGGCCGATTTCCTTAGCGTCGCAATATTCGTCCAGACAAAGTCGATAGCGGCTGTTCTTGAATAAAATAGGAAGTAAAGGGAGAATCCTATTCTTAAGGCTCAATCGGGGCGGGGAAGATCCTCGACGGTTATTTTGGCCCGTGTCTGGCATTACCGGGTGCAGGCTAACGACGCCTCGTTTCTCGAAAGCCAATTATTAAACCCGGTGCTAATTACGCGTGGAATTCAGTTACGAATAACACTTTTGCCGCATGCGGGAGATTTCGTACTATTAAAGATTTACATTTACCATTATCTACGACATAGATAATTCGTTATTAAAAACAGGATGATAATTCAACTGAAAAATTGTTCAATTTTTCAGAGACGAATGGGAACGGGATGTATATTTTATAAACGGGGTCAAAATGCATGTAGAATTTTTAGCGGTAGGTTCAGTTGATTGAGATTAAAGTGGGATTGAATCGAGATTGGAACGAGAGAGTTATTGATTGCAGGGGCCTTGATCGGAACGTTTGGAATCCGGTTTACGCATTCCTGCGTTCCAGTCGACCTCGTTAATTGCCCAAGACTAAGGCTGATTTGCAATTAACCAATGATGCATTTAACCGATTTACCAACAACGACGAGCTCGATAGCTCCTATATTTCTTTTTTCTCGTACTAATCGACATCCTTTTACCTTTCAGATAGTCGATGAAATTTTTCAACCTGAGGATCACCTGCCTTTCGCCGAACTGGTGAGTGCACTAAACGAAGCTTGCATAGTTCTCTTTATTTTTCTTATCACAGTTATCAAGGATATTTCGGTTCAGGTACGTTTTGTCATTGGTTAAGTGGTCGAATCGAAGTGAAAGGCGAAATTCTGTTATTAATCGCGCAAGTTACGAGAAACTGTTTGCCTCTGGCGAGACTCTACCGTCAAGATACATAGCATAATACTCGTTCGTTTTAAATTTCTTTTTAAATACCCTCGAAGACAAGAGGCTTTCACAAATTATACACTTCTCGAACGAATAACTATGCATATTTATAAATTAACCCAAACGCATGATTATTAATAAAATAATTAGTCGATTAATTGCCGTGCGAAAAAGTGAGATGAACGAAAATGTATATGGAACGTTGGTTTTACCTCTCCGTTTCTTATCCGTTGCGGGGAACCGCAATATATGCAAGATAGTAGCCCATAGTTAACGCAATATCTAAGTTTTAAACCACAACTATCGTCCATTCAGAATTCCCAGAAAGTCACAAGGAAATATCCAACCTCCGACAGGATTTTCCTACCGTCTGTATAGTGCCAGACGACGAGCCGCTGCGCTGCACTGCATCACCGAAAGAGAAATATCCAGATAACTCCAGTTGTATCTCGTTAAAACCCTGCAATAACTTTAAAAACGTCAAATCATAAAATAGTTTGATTCGTAGTTCTTCTCGGAACAGTCTATCGACCCAGGGTCCTAACATAAGTCGGTATACAGTGTTGACGGATATTAGTAGGATTTCGTATGTCGCCTCGTCAGAGAAGCCGGGACTGATGGAATAAAAAATGATAAGCCTTTTTTTTCTCATCCTCGTTATGATGAATACTTAAAGTAAAAAGTTTCAGTTTTTTACTCTCTGGGAATAGGCGTTAGTTTCGTCGATTCTAGCGTTGAACACAGTAGGATTGTACTCCAGCTTGTATCTACATATAGAAGCCGGGATATGCAAGGAAACACGATCAAGGTAACGATATTATACACTTCTAACATCCGATGTAGGATGCATTTACCCTCGGTTCATTAATCGTAGGTATAGAACGCTTAGGTTAGCCGTTAGATATAACAACTATTAGTTTATCAAAGTACTTACTACATACTAGTAGCGTGTCGTGTTATCGCTTCCGCTTCTAGCGAGTTCGATATGCGGAAAGAAACTAACGATCATTTAAGTAATGATTGTGAAACTAATAAATAATTCATTGAATAATTAAAATCGTTATTTTTTCCATTAATTTGACAGCAGTCTTCTCGCCACGGTGTTGTACAGGTGCAGCACTTTGTCATTATCGATTGTGTACGTACAGAATTTAATTAATCATTAAACAAGGCCTGGGTGAATCAGCTATCGAACAATCTAGCTATACTTCTATGAGAATGAAAATTGTTAATATTTACCGCTTTGCGAGGTATCGAAATTATTCTGTTGTTACAATTATTCAACACTCATTATTCATTCTTCAAATGTCGAGTGATTTGGTGGTAATGACAAACGATTAATTGAAATCCATTTATCGACTGAATTTTGAATAAAAATTTTTTCTTTTTTCTTTTTTTTTTCTTTTTTCAATATAACAATATGGATACAACGATTGATTTATTTAATCATGGTATTATTAAAGGGGATCAGAAAAGATCGGCGCCAACTACACATTATCTTGAATTGTGCTTCTCACCTGCGAGTATATTTACTTTGACGTAGTGTTACGCAAAACTTACATACCTACATCGTCGCAGACTCTTCAAACACGAGCCCATTTCGTCATTCAACATACGATAACAATAATAATTCCTGCTTCGAGGCAAACACTTAACTTTGTTGTAACGCACTCTCAACGCTCGGCGCAATCATGACTATCGTGACTGTAACATAAGAAACGCCTTGTCACTCCGATACAGGCGCCAGTGACAACGCGAATGATAGATAAGCCCATCGTATCGCCGACCCAGTTGAAGAGGCAAACTTAGAAAATAGGAAATATTTTTATCCAGACGAGAAAAGGAGTCTAAAAAATGAAATTTTTTCGAAATACTCCAAGTTAGGGAAAACCTTGGAGATGTTGAACGGGAAAATGGAAATCAAGTCGTACAACTCTTATCGGCAATTCATCTCGTCGCGCAAATCGAGATAAATTGCGTGCACGCATCAGGGACCGGGAGACACTTCCGGTTCAACGGTTTCCCGGCTTTCTTCGGTAGATCCCAGCCACTGGCCACATAAAGACGTGACCGCGGGGACAATTAGTCCTTGATAATGTGTAAGTAATGCGTATTTGCACCAGTAGGTACCACACACGTCCGTTTCACTATTCGACTGTGACGTCAGTATTGCGACAAGCAGGTTCCACGTGCGCGACCCAGACATTGCCGAAGAGGCCTCGGACAGTTCATACATATACATACATTGTTCTACATCGACCTAAGCATTTTAATCTGAATTCCGTATCTCGGACCAGACGAGTCTCGAATATTAATAACTTGGCCACAGGAAACGGCGTGCCTGTCGGGAATTCTCGGCGTTTCCTCTGCGAGAATTTATCCCAACTCTCTGAGATAAGTAATTTATAATGACTCCGATACCTAGTGCAACGACATTTTTCCTCGTTGCAAATCTACCTTGTTGAAAGTTCATTCCGTGTATAAACCTACCCATTACCGATCACAATTACCGTGAACCAGGTAAGAAGAAAGCCAGCATTTAATTCTTATGCTCATGCACGTGATCCGTAAGTGTCAGCCGGCTATACATATAGCGATATATATAATTTGCGTCATTTCCTCGGGTTCTCTATTATCTCTGACCACAAATTCCTGAAAAATCTTTCTCATATTCTTGGATAGTATACCGATTAACTTGAATGAAAAGCGTGAGGTTCTACGACGCAAAAAAAACGATTGTCGCGTAGGGTATACGTCCTATATCTCGCGGTATTTCAACTACAAATATAGAGATAATTATTTGACGTAAGACTTTGCACGCCACATGTAAGACATACGTTAGTTAAACGCGTGCGTAGTTATGTATTAACACCCGGAGGTGTAAAGAACCGAAATAAACGGAACGTGGGCCACGACGCGGCGTAAAGTCGTACGCATCACTTCGGGACGGGACCTATACCTACGCGGCGCCGTCGAGCAACAGGTGGTTCCCGATTGTCATCGCACACGTGCGGATCAACGATTCTCACACACATGTGGATATACATATATGTATATATACGGTATACAATATACACCTATATGTAGTATACCTAGAGTCAAGACATAGTTATACATATACACGTAGGAAAAGCTAGAGAAAGAGCTAGTGGAGAGACACGTTCGTGAAGATAGACCGAAGAGAGCTGGTAAGCATGTAGGTACCCAAGTCTTGGAATGTATGTACGTAAGTGTAGTCGACGTAGATCCTTGGAGTCTCGTCATCGGACACCAGTTGCACTCGACAATTTGTTATATAAAATTATTTGTATAAATCTTACGAATTTGGATAAAAATCGTAAGATGAGATTTTGCATACATAACGAAGCTGTTGGATAAATTTTTTTCTTTTTTTTGTTTTTTTCTCATAGCTGGTATAAGTATTAGGGTGCAGTGATTAGATTGGACCATAAAGCTACCTTGTCGCGCCGGATGTAGTACGGTTCTAGAAGGAAAGAAAATTCAGTTAATTGTACAGAAGGAGACAATAGGAGGAATTGCTGGCTGCTACTCTCGAGTCAAGTCCCGCTCGATTAAGCACGACAATTTCCGACTCGTTTATTCTTTTTACTGATAGGAGTTTTTCCCGTCTCTTACGTACGGAGCAATGCCTGTAACCGGTAAAAAAGAAAAAAATCAAATAGAGAAAACAATCAAATGATAAAAAGAAAAAGTAAGAGGAGTTTTGAGCGAGTTGCTCTAATGTAGCAGATATCGATACCATTGACAAATAATTATTTGTCTTCTATAAAAAATTTTGAGAATCTGACGCAGATAAAAATTTCATTAACGTCTTGAAATACCCATACCCTGATCAATCAATTAAACGCAATTGGATAATATCAATCCTGCAGAACGCGTTATCTTATCGTTATTTTCAAACCTCGTAGAGTTTTCAATAAATGTCACTGATGCAGATTTTTCGGACGGATAAAAAAGCGCGAAATATTACTGACGCCGGCAATTGCGTGATATAATTGAATCGACAAATCGGCTAAGAACGGTGTCGTTATCGAACAATATAATTGCGAATTCTTTTGAATGTATAAAGTATTTAGCTATCTGTCATTGCATCGTGCAAAGTTAGAGCTCTCGCCGATTGATATCGGGGTTTGATAATCTGCTGGATCAGCCGGATCAGTTTGACTCAACGCCGCGTCACCATGAGACAATTAACGCGATCAGTGAACTACGGTGCGGTTGAACAATCTGAAAATTCGTTAAACTTCAGACGAGAAGAGCTCGGGACAAAAACAGCCGATTCATCTCGCGGGGAATAACCCGAAGGAAGAGAAACACGGGCAACATAGCTGTAGTGCCTGAACGAACAAACGTGAATTTTGAATTTATGCCACCGCTTTGTCTCGCCTACCAAATGCTAACCTGATCTGCTTTCTGAGGATGTAAAAGGTGTTTCTTTTTTTTTTTTTATTTTGCATTTTTATTTCCATTCAAACTCTTTGGAAAGAAAAAAAGGTTCACCTAGATAGGGTGCCCTACACATTTTTTTTTTCTTTTTAATTGCGATTTGAAGTCTTGAATCAATCACACGATGAGTAATAAAGTGAGTTTTCATTTCCCCCGTTTTATAGTATTAGGTTTTTTTTCTGTTCCCTTTTGATATCTTTGTTCATAATAAAACTGCGCAATTAGACATCCGGGTTTAATTCATTTTTTTCCAAGCCGGGAAATACGTGGTTTTTAGATGGAAAGAATTGCGAAACTCGAGCTGGTACAGAAGTGTTACTTAAAGAGAAATCCGTCAGACAATTGAAAAAACGGAAGAAATTTATCCTCTAGCTTTCAAGTTTAATTTACACCGACTGTTTCAGACTCGTAAAACACAAAATAAAAGAAAAAATTGATTAACTCCGCGCATAGTTTAGATGATGAATTTCCGGGTGATGTTAATCTGTAATAATTGGCAAATCGCATAATCATCTTTCTCTCTATATCCGGCTAGATTTAAATTCTTCTTTATTCATCAACATAGTTTATACGCATATATTTGTGATTAATATCTACGGTACAGGTCTCTGTTTATTTCCAACACGCAGTGCAGGCTAATTTCATTTATTTTTTATTATACGACCGGTGGTCGACCTCGCGAAAATAACAAGGAAAAAGTTTTATTTTTGTACAAACGTTTTGAACTCTGTTGCACGGGCTATTTTTAGCCCGCGAAATTACTTCGCATATAATGCTGAGAACAGAAACCAATGACGTCAATGAGAGTTAACCCTGACTGCGTTAAATAAACATTGATTAGAAAGACGCATCGCAGTTATTTAACTTACGTATAGCTACTATATACCTAACTCCCTATAATGCGATTGAAAATCTAACAATAACAAGAAATACGAACTGATATGACCTTATCGTTATACATTTTGATTATTTATAGTAGATCGACGGATAAAAACTCCGTAATCACAGATTTTGACTATCACAAAGTCGCTTCGGACTTGATCTTGACAGAAGCAATTCTTTTCGCCAAAGCGCGCTACACCGCTATATCGTCACACAATATATTCAGTATTGTAAATAATCAGCGAACATTATTACCGACATTCTATCGAATCGCACCTTGATCCAAAGTTTTGCAATCGATTATAATAATGACCGTCTAAATCTGATACATTACCTGTTAGACGTCACCAGCAATCGACTACGACAGCATAAAATGCCACTTTGACCAGAAATTTCACATAATATGCTGTAGTCGATTAAGAAACGAACAATTATTTTTCAATGGTCATAGTCCGCTTTACACGCACCATTAGTTCATTCTTACCAAGCTATACCAAGTATGCGTTGGCTTCAGGTCAAAGAGAGCCCAAAATAGTTTGATAGCGTAAAGAAAAATGAACCTCCTATTTAACCGAGGCTAAAATATTGTATAACTTGATCAATTTATCGCGAGAATCTTTAAGAATTTAGTGATTATGGTATGACGTCCATCGAGTTACATGCACCTCCGTCATTCTGTCCATCTACCTGTCACTACGTACCGGATTTGTTCCCGGCTTTGATTGGTTAATTTTCTCCAAGTTTCACAAGGCAGTGAGCCTGGTTGACAGCGACAACGAGGAAGCATTGCGGGACAGGCTTTGCCGAGAGTGTTGACGTAATTTGCGAATTTGTAATGCAAATGTCACTCATAATGGATGAATTTAGAAGCGGTATGCGAACCGAGTAAAATACAACATTAAAAGTTATACGAGACGCTGTTCCTATACCTATATTAAATCCTTCTCACATACCTGGCATATACATACTATCTTTCCTCTCACCTATCCTAGACACTGATTGTGAGAAATAAACCATTCGTTCATCCGTTTCTCGCTATCATCCGATAGCTGTCGACCTTTAATACCAAATTTTTACTGCTATGAGTAATGGCGAAGAGATATCCAACAGTAGATTCTACGAGTTCAGCTCCACTTGCAATTTTGGTTTCTGAGGATAAGAATCTGTAGATTGTTGATGACGTAACTTTGTGCACATAGAAGTAATCGGTGAGGCAAATTTTAGTAAATAAATGACGACACTATCCCCTTGGATTCGCACAGTGGGTGACTATTTCGATTATCTGTAAAATAGACTCAAACTTGTATTTGCGTGAAATTGAATCGGTAATGAGTTCTGTACGGACGGTGACGACGTCGGTCTTAACTCTAGTACCACTGAGTTATCCAATATTTATTCATTCGATTATTCGCCTGTATAACTCTAATCTATTTTCCTCTCCTAGATTACATGTAACAGTCAAACCCGTGCAACTGGTTTATGGAGAATAATTTCTATTTTAACATGTATGTAAATGTGTGTGATACATCGAGCCGCGAATGAGCATTACGCACTCATAGGTCATAACTAGTAATCGGTCACAATGAACATCCCGGAGACAGCTTTGTACACGGGACGATTTTCCACGGTGACGGAACGTCATGCACGCGCATCGTTCAGATCATAAATTATTTTCCCGACTTATCGTTTAAGCTGACAAATATCGAGTACGAATGGCTGTCCAATGGCATCTAGGGATCAATGGAATAGATCGAACGATTAACAGAATGTAATAAATCACTTGAGCTTTAGCCGTTGCTCTTCTATCGATCTTGTTAGCTTTAATTAATAAATTCTTTGATATTTTTGCGATAATTTCACTCCTAGGAATTATCGGAATCGTTATCACGATATCTTCATAATTCAAGTTCGCATGCACTTGTCCGGTATTAAAAAGCTCCGTGAATTGTGACAGAGGTGACGTTCTTCTGATGGATCATTAGGGGCATTACGTAACTTATGGTCAGTAACGAAAATGTTCTTTGCATACCTACGACAATAATATATGTCAATTTTATTGCCATAAGCAGTGTCGGTGGGCACATACAAGCCACGTAATCAATATTGAGCCTTGATCGATCTAGAGTTATATTATCCCGATTAGTATACCAAAACGAATCGTTTTATAATCCTGATGCGGAGTGTCGGTATTTTCTAACGATAAGAGAGTTCATTTCGCGTATTGTGAACTACACTGACGTCGGTGACTGTACGCGAAAAACGGAATAGCTAAGCAGATGATAAAAAAATTACTTTCTAACGTCAAGATTTTCAGTTTGACGAGCGGGGACAATAGTCGATTGGTGACGAAGTTCTTCTACAGCTTGCTTTCGTTGGGATCGTAAAGTGCCATCACAACGTTAGATGTCGAATAAAATTCAGTCAATCGGTGCATCGGATATACCTGCACTTGTACTCACACATACTTATAATTACTGAATTTTTTCTGATGAAGAAATCAAACTTGTGATACTAGGGCAGTAGGTAAAAAATAATCTACAACCGATCAGATATAACCTGGATTTGATACTTTGATGCAATTAATCACGTAGCAGCATGTGCGACAACAGGCAATCTGCCTTGGAGATAGGAAACATTTTTTTCTTTTTTTCTCTTCCTCCAAACCAATTCCGTTAATCCAAGTATGAGGAATATTTGTATTAAGGAACAAAGGGTGTAAGTTAATAATGAAGTAATCTTGTTAATTTTTTTTTTCTTTTTTCTTGTATTTTATTATCGCTGAACAATGTAATTGATCTTCTTATGAGACTCAGCATCCAATTAGGCATCGTTAGAGAGTACGAAGGTCCTGTAATTTCATTTGTTCTCCATACTTTTTATCTTTTTATTTTTTCATTTTTCATTTTTCATTTTTCAATCCCTTACATGCCAGGTACAAAGATCCTTGAACGGTTACGCCCTCGCGTTCGAATTCAACATAATTACCTTGCAACGAAACTGGTAGATTATACGAAAGATTTGAGGTAGCGGAAGTTCGAAGGCGTATCAGGCATATCGGGTGGCGAGGTGTTCACATAGCGTGGAAGCAACGACGGTAAGGTGTCAGCTAGCACCTCCTTCATCCTGCTTTTAGAAACTCAAACGCTGCATCAAATCCCAGGGAAAAAAAGTATATAAGAAACGGAAATCATCTCAGTGCAGCGGCGATATCCGAGATGAGAGAATTTCATTGTGCAGGTCGATTCGTTCGTTAGTAGTTATGGCATTTCTTCCTTTGGGAACGTAGATCTGGCTGAAGACTCTCCCGGTACTTCCCCGAACTTTTTTTTTTCTTTTCCTCTCATTTTCTCTTTTCACTCTTTTCACTCGTTTGTCTCTCCAGCATCCCCTACCCTAACTACGAAAACAAGAGGCTCGCCTTTCTTTTGTTTTACACGATTTGGTTCCAAATTCCCAACGGTATTCATACATATAGGTATATATCTCGTAGACTAGATCTACTTTGTTCAGTATTTATTTGAAAAGAAAGCCCGGCATTGGAAGGTAAGTTATGTCAGTTGTCGCTCCCGCTGAAGGAATCGCCTTTCAATTGACTCTCGACAATGTGGCACTGTCTGATCGTCTGATAACCATGATATTGCTGTACGAACATGTTTGCCAAACGTCTGCGCGAGCGAAAGAATAAATTAGTCAATATACATACTGTATATATTCGAAAGGAGATTCCAGACCTAACCCAACACCTTTTCGTGTGTCACTCATCCGCTCTGCGATACCAGAGTCGAGAGGGTCGCGATGAATAAATAATAGAAAGAAAAGAAAAGAAGAAGTAAAAAAATAGGTCGTATAATGCCCAATTGTATGCAAATGTAATCCAATCTTTTTAGATGAGCTGGTGATAACCGGCATCGAAAAGCCGGATGTCGCCACTATCCAAGTGGTATGATAATGTGGCATTGAACCCTGCTTGTCCCTCGTCTCTTTCCACGTCCACGTCCATCCGTCCGTGAATATGCATTGGTTTATTGTCAGAGAAGTCTTCTTATTCTCCGTCATTAATCGTGAGTCCGATCGCAACCCTGCATTTTCCATTATCTAAATTCTGAACCATCCGAGGCACCTAACTGTTTTGATACAAAACGTACAAAACAAGCAGAGTAACACTCCTTGAAAAAAATAAATAAATAAATAAACTACATCGACTATATTCTATAACACAGTTCAGTGATCAAGCTACAGGAAATTCCAGAATGTCATCAGTGCCTAACTCGCGAAAGCTATGTCATGATATTGCTCAAAGCTGTTCATAGATGTATGCAGTGATCTAATGTAGGTGGACGTCGTCGAGTTGACACGTGGTAATTTGCGGTTATTTGTGAGCAATAATTTAATTCATTGCCGTGATATGTGACTACGGTAGTTACGGGCGCACCTTGCACCCAAAGATAACAGTTAACAATTTATTAAATGATCAATTACTATAGTGGGTGGGTCGATTACCCATATGTGCAAGTTTACCTGCATTCAATTTTTTTTTCCTCCCATTTTCTCCTTCTTTATTACAATTTTTTTTTACTCTTTTTTTTCTTATACATGGAACGGAATTCGCTGGTGCTGGCGGCTAGCTTGGATCAGATTGAGAAATGTGCTGTAGGTTTCAGTGCATGAAGAGTGTTGCGAAACCGTGATCGCAGGGACGATATTAGATTGTAAGATCAATTGATTAAAAGAAACGAACTTTCCGAACGCACCCTTTTCCGAAAAATCACGCGATATTCGAGTTACGAGTAATTCAACTTACGTCATTATGTACAGATAAGTCAGTTAATAATTATCGGTGTTAATAATCTGTGGAACTATAACTAAATATTATTACAGGGGGGACAGTGAACAGTCCCATTTCTCAGAGCAGCTGCAAAATATCTTATCTTCGCGGATGGCGATGTCCGAAGGAAAAGATTAAAAAATAAAAAAAATGTATCGCCCCGATCTATAGCCTACCTTGATCAATCCTCACGACTGCAGATTGTAAGCTGCGCGGCGCCGAGTCATGGGCAAATTGATATATTTGAACATTTTTATTCAGTATTATCATTGCAAAAGTACGATAGCTGAATTCCGAGAATAGCAAACGATAAAAACATGTATACATACCTGACTACCTATCACCTCTTGTACAATGAACAACAATAATCAAAAACTTTAATCTGTGTCAATAATCTACTGTCGGCGCAAAAAGGTTTGGCCCCTCTGTTTGAGTGATCATAACTTCTACAGAAAAATTGATAGAGCATCGAGTCTGGAAAAATTGTACAGCGCAAAGTTTTCTGCGTCTGATGGTTATTCACAAATTTCTGTGTCAAACTCGTGGCAACCGTTATAATCTCCGAAAAGTTAAAAAACGTAGTTTTTCGGAGTCCATCGCGGTACGTCAACTTAAACTCGTCACCGTTTGTCTGAACTAAGTTTCAAAAATCTGTAAAAATTCAGAAATATTCCCCGAACATTGACGGGCATGATAGCGCTTGGTAATTTCAAAAATATTCAAAAATCTGGACGCCAGGTGCAAAAAGGTCGGAGGGTGCGATTTGTGGAACGGATTGGTACCGGCGAACCTGAGCTAGCTCAAAATTTTCGTCAAGATATACACTTTTTGATTCCGTAATCAGTTTTTGGTTTGCAAGAGTCAACTTCCAGTAATCGACGTCAACAGTTTGTCAAATTCGCGTGGGGCCGCGTGTATCCAAGCTGCGATATTCGTCGCTGCATTTACATTGTTAATTGCATTAACAATTGAGTCTGTGATGGGCGCGGCAAGAGGGAAATGCAGCAACGAATATCGGGGCTGGGACACGCGCAGCCCCGCGCAAATTTGAAAATTTGTTGAAGTCTATTACTGGAAGTTGACTCTTGCGAACTAAAAACTGATTACGGAATCAAAAAGTGTATACCTTGACGAAAATTTTGAGCTAGCTCAAGTTCGCCGGCACCAATCCGTTCAGCAAATCGCACCATTGGACCTTTTTACACCTGGCGCCCAGGTTTTTGAATATTTTCGAAATTACCAAACGCTCTCATGTTTGTTAATGTTCAGGAAATATTTCTGATTTTTTACAGATTTTTTGCACTCATTTTAGACAAACGGTGGCGAGTTGAAGTTGACGTACAGCAATGGACTCCGAAAAAACTACGTTTTTTAAGTTTTCGGAGATCATAACGGTTTTCACGATTTTTACACAGGAATTTGTGAATAACCATCAGACGCAGAAAACTTAGCGCTTTACGATATTTCCTGTCTCGATGCTGTATCAATTTTTCTGTGGAAGTTATGATCACTCAAACAGAGGGGCCAAACCTTTTTGCGCCGACAGTAGTGTATACGCGGCGATTGATATATATCGGCAAAACAAGCGAATATTCTCTCTTCGATTCGTGCGATAGATGAAAAATTGCATTCTCATAAAGAATTGTGAAACCTATGGCATCTATTTTTCGAATTAATCGTGTTCGAATACTTGTTACTATGTCGTGCTCTGAGCTATAGAAACGCTAATACAGGTAGACTTCAGGCACGCGTTGAAACGCTAACATTAACTATCTTTAACTAGCTTTTACTGCCCCTTCTGTACTTGGGTTCTAAGTGTAGGCGCATACGCACGCGTTCGTATTCGCGTACGTACATACCCTATCTATTTACATAATAACTTGGTTGCACAATTTTCTACTCGTTATTCATTTTTTCTGGCATTTATATGGCAAAGTGCAACGTACACTGCTGTGAGACGGGTTAATTATTTCAAATAGACAGCTTGTAAATGGCGCTTAAATTCATGTGATCAATCAAATCGACCTCATGCTGCACAGTTGATTTATACAGTAAAACGAAGTCGAACTCCCATTCACCTCGACTTGTGACAGTGTTTTGTTATGTAAACTGGAACGTCTGATTTCCTGGGGGATCGTAACGAGACACCCGAGACAAATTGTTCACCTTGCGCATATATATATATACATGTACAAATACGCCTATACTTACTTACGCGCGCTCGAAAACGTTTCGCGAATACGTTTTCCCTCGATTCCTCCCCTACATCGTATGTGTTATTCGGCTGATTTTAAATCGACACTTTTTCCGAAGCCTCGAGGAAGACCCATCTGCAAGCTAGGATACGGGGGTGCTTGATCTGTGAGTAAAACGTGAAACAAAAAGTTCGATTTTACAAAATATATAAAAGAAAATGAAGAAAAGCCGGACTAAAAAATATAGAAGAAAAGAATATCCGCAACAACAACAAAAAAGTCGAACAATAGGGAGAAAAATCTCGTCTAGAAAAAAAAAGAGAGAGAGAGGGAGAGAGAGAGAGAAACAGGGAAAGAAGCCTAGGGCGTCGCGTCAGGGTGATCCGTAGCATTTGTCAAAGTGCAAAGTGCGTACGCAAGCGAGTGCGAGCATAGCTCGTTGTGCAGGGAGACGCGTCGCGGAGGATGAAGAATGAATATTGCAATAGCCCGCTATAAAAATGTTTTATAAGATGTATGTGTCAGATACTTGGAATAAAGTAGTCATTTCGTGCTCACCCGGCCAATTGCGACAGACTACATTTAGCCCGACAGTCTTAGGAGGGGGCAGGGGGCAGGGAGCAGGGGGTAGAGGGTGGGGGGTTATCGCTAAGGTTAACCGTAAGGGAAAAATAAAGATAAAAAAACGGTCAATCTCGCAAGGGCCAACGCACGCGAACGAGCTAACGAGCCAACGAGACCAAACGAGATCTCCATCTTGAGGATATGGTCCTCGTAAGTCGTACCCATCAACCGCCTGCACTGCAACGAGCAGCATTTCGTCTGCGGGCCACACGCTATGTTTCATGAAAAGTACAAGAATCTAGAGACTCGTTTGTGTCTTGAGAAAAGATAAAACTTGCCGAAAACAACCTTGAATTACAATTAGTCCTCAAGATTCCACGTTTCTTCGAAGTCTGCGGTTGATAGGTACGTGAAAAAAGAAAACTAACAAATAATGTCTATTGTACGTATACTTTTTTAAATCGAGCAGCGAACTCATATCTTCTCCCTCATCTAAAATACCGATATTCATATATAAAGGTGGTTTTTGCTGCATGTCTACGTCCACCGGTACCGTATGCCAATTATAGAATTGTGCATAAAAAAAAAAGCCTTACAAAGCACAAATCATAGACATCCTGGTGTCGACGGGACTCTGGTGTCTTATGAGTACCAGATTTCGTAACAGACCTCTATGCGGTGGAAAGTCCTTACAGTCGGTTGCAATTTATACAATATTTGTATATGTGTGCATGCGTTTGTCTGTGGCGCTTGTACCTACGTAACGTTGAAACCATTGCAAATCTACCACTCGGGTACCGGACTAAGAATATATTTACCGTTAGTCAGACTCTAGTGTATAGATATTTATGCTCCCAGTAACGTAATATCATTGCGGCGTTGTTGTAGTACATACATATGCCGGCTGTATAGTGCCGATCCTTTGTTTGTCGTTTCTAAATAAGTTCGCGGTATCGTTGCGACAAGTGTCAAGGACTTGGTTGCGCAGTTAATTTTAGGCCCGGTTTATATAAACCGCGATTATAATTTTAATCAGAGATACTGCCGGGGGTATACTACATGCAGAAATCCGCGAGGATACCTACGCCGTTTCTCGGGTAACTAAGAAGAACATTATGGCTTATTGCCAGATAAAACTCACGTTTGTACCTACGCAGTTATTCAAATGGCACAAATGGCAATTTTATCGTGCAGTGAATCACCAAATCTTTTTTCTCTGAAACAAATTTTCCGACCCGGTTTATGGAAATTTCAAGACTTTTTTCATCCCACCGAGCCAAGTACGCCGAAAAATAGTACATATCTCTCGATCTATAGAAAATGATCTCTTTCAAGATTTCCATGCATGTACTATACTTCGTTGATATGTATTCTCTCAAACTACCCTGCAGAATTAAAAAGTTTTTGAAATGCGATGCACTGCGACAAGACAAAAGGAATAATCGACTCCCACGAACACACGTGCCGCTTGTGTTGATTCACGAGGAAAACAAAGAAGCAGATCATCGTCGTGGAACATTCCGTGAACTCTGATCTCCTTCAGTGAGAAAAACAATTATCCCGGGGGTCAATCCGCCAGCAGAGATACGGATAACAAGTCGGAACTACATTGAAACTGTGTTGCAAATTGAAAATAAGAATTTGTCTTCAGTTTGGGATACGGACATTTTTTATTTTTGTTTCTTACTTCCGGTTTCACGTAACAAAGCTCGAAGTAAAGCACTCTACAATCGCTGGACGGAATGTCCTGCAGGAAATCTCTTTCCCAACGAGATTTCTTGCCTGCTCTTTTCGCTCGAGTCTCTTTAGCCATTTGCCGCCATTTGCCATCGCCTCCTCTAAGAGGCATTAATCCGATTTGCCGCTAGGTTCAAGTCTCGCGACGCGCCAGCTCGATAACGACGCTGTCTTATGAAGCTTTGCGCCGCGCCTGCAATTACGCGGGTGGTTTCACGTCAAGCTAGCTAAGCACGGCTCTCTTCCTCTCCTACTACCTACCCTCCGAGGATTCGAATCCAAGGATGCGGAATCAAACGCAAAAACGTCCTCGTCTTCGTCATCGTCTTTACCTCTTCCCCATTGCTCCTGAGCTTTTTATACCAATTTCAAGGAGGTACGGGGTTACGCGACTCCCGCGGCGCCGGCGAGCTTGCAAAATCGCTTTTCACCATTTATTAACCAAATCAATCCTCTTATTCCGTCCATCTTGCACGCCGCCTGATTTATTCTTAAGGAGCTGTTATTCCTCACCTTTCTGGCAGTGTGCCTGTCCTTTATTCATTTCCGCAAACTAGAGTTTCAAAGGTGAAACAAGTGATCAGCCCTCGTCGAGTACCAGGGTAAAAAGAGCCAGTGCTAAAATCTGAGCTTATTCCATTCGCAAAATAAGATCCTTGATCTTCGTCCTCGCCCCGAAACCTTTCCGAATATTCTACACGGCTCGTTGAAGACAATCCAGGAACCTTTTTGAGCAAAAAATAAAGAGGGATAAATTTTAATCCTCGTTTTACGAGGACGTTTCTTCCTTTTTCCAAATGAACGATAAACCTTGGCTAGTCTTCAACAACAATTGTATAGGTATATGTACTAGTGTACTACCTAACGCAGGGAGTAAAAGGAAGTTGAGGAATATATTCGACTTTTATTACCGTGAAAAGTACATGAGTTACGCAGCGATATAACATTACGCGTTTTGTAGGCTGAGTTGAGGAAGGAAAAATGAAAAAAAAAAGGTAATAAATAAAAAACGAGGAAACATGAAGACGAAGAAGAAAGAAAAGGTAGGCGTATAGTTATGAGTGACTATATATCATTGAAGCGTCTATGGCATATATGCAACGGCGCCAGAACTCTGGCCAGAATTCAAATAGCCAATATCGAGCAGCCGGGAAATGTTCGTGAACATTTCCGTGTGAGAAACATAAAGTTAGTCGACGTATCGCGGTTGGATGTTGGCTTCAGAAGTATATGAGAAGTCTGCAGAAAAAGCGCGGGAAAAAAAAGTATACAGGGAAGATTGCACCGTGCCGCATGTGGCTGAGCAATAGCTCAACCGCAGGACACGCCCGTTGCTAGTGACAAAGGTCGGGCAAACTTCAACTTTAACTTTTCCTTAAACTTAAACTTCGCCCTCAACTTCGTACTTATATACTTCCACGTTGTAGTTTGGCGCGGTATCGTTCCCTATAGTCGAGGATAACGGTGTCGCGGTGGCGCGGAGCGAACGAAGAACGATACATTTCTCATATTTCAAACTTCCCTATCGCAGCAAGTACTAGAAAATAGGATTCAGGAGTGAAAAGTAGATCGCGAGGCGGCGCTATATTCGGTACACAACTCATCCCAGGTGTTCAACGCAGAACCAGACATCTCAAGGAATGGTTATACCTATTGACAAAGTGAAAATCATCTCAGAGTTCCAATTATTTATTTGAAAGAAAATTTTCATTGCAAAGTACTAAATTCTTGTTTCTCAAATGGCACGTCGAAACGAAGGAATTGCATACATGATTTTTTTATTTTTAAGCTAGAAAAAGAAATGTCGAAACTCGGTGATCCGCATCTTCGCTGACTTGCCCCATAAGACAGTAACCACGTAAGTACCTAACCTCTCGACAGAATCTTATTCGACCGGTATATTGCGACTCGAACTGGTAGTTATAAACTGCGCACTCGATCAACAACTTCCGAATAACACCCCCTCTCTAAGTAGGTATCCATGAAGCATACATCCACGTGTCCATATGACTACCCACGTAAGGACGTGCGTTCCACTCGAAAATACTTAGATTTTCGAAACTCATCTTCTTCGTGGTCGTCAAAAGCTATGAAATGTATGATATACGTGTAGGTACATATGTATACATAGGCACTGGTCTGTTGAGCGTGGTGAAAATACTTTGATTAATTTTCTTGGAATTCAAACGGTCGGAATATACGGCAGCAGTTGACTGATGGAATCATCTCCACGTGTCACATCAAGTGCGCCACCAACGACGAAGAATATTGCTGTAACGTAAGTCCAATGCTCACGGTGCATTTATAGCTATATTTTAGTCTTAAGACTAGATATTGACAACTTTATAGCGTTTCGAGGTAATTCTAACAGTTTGAGAAACGGAATGTGGAATCTTTGACACATGCGAATGTTACCCTAGTTTCTAAGTTTTATAGGTACCTACCCAGCTACCCCGGACTATTATCTCTGCGCAAATATAACTTGACATGCATAATATATTAGCGTGCATGAAACTGTAATATTGCTGTGTCGATCTCTTGCTTCAGTCATCCATTCACGATGAATTTCCGACAAATTACAAACAGTCGTAGCAACTGTCGACCGCAGGTGCACATGCCGCAGACACGCGAGTATTCGAACACGTGGATCGCGTTACGATAATACACCTTCATACTCGACTGACTATAGATGATCGTAGGTATAGGAGACTGTGGTGATCATGTTTAGTAACTGACCGTCCGAGCGGACAAGGACGTCTATCAACTTTAAAAATTATACGATATGCGATCTTCTATGGAGAATCATTTTTACTACGACACGTATAATCAAAGTACAGTGCATTCAGGATAAAACGAAAAAAAAAAAGGAAAGAACTGCGACCATAACATCTATCATGAGTTGCTGTAAAATTCTTAAGCTCCCTTTTAGTTTCCGATCAAAACGGATTATGCTACCGTTTTATGATCTGTGATGCTGGACGGGTAAGAAATTCACTATATGTATGTATAAACTGCTTTTCATTATTATTTTTTTTCTTTTACTCTGGACTTTATACACGCCGCACAACACATTGTCCGAAAGCGCTCAGGCGGTTGGAATGTTAATCCGGAAGCCGAGGGAAGCCAAGTCAGACCTCGAGCGTGCAAGTGGCAGTAGATACAAACAAATAGAGGTACCTTACTATCAATAATTGCAATGATGGCAGTGCAATATCAATAAGGAAATTTGCTGGTTTTTGTTTCGGTGAAATTTGAGCGCTTTTCTCTTATAGCTTAAAACGAAGTTCGTAGAATACATTGCACATATGTACGAGTATGTGTGTCTCGGAAACAAATGACGGTGATAAATCAGTGACAAGTGACAAGCTGCACACGTAATAAGCACCCGAAGCATCGAAGTCTAGGACTCTAGTCGGGAGTGCGAGTGCGAGTCGAGGCGAGACGATGATTACGTTATGTAAATAGGTCGTGTGTCATGTCATGTCGTAGTTGTGCAGTTGTAGTCGAAACTCTACAGCCTTACGTGAGAATATATGGAGTTTATTCCTATAAAGTCACGAGCGCCGCGGAAATGACGGTTATTTTTTAACCACAAGAATATATATTAGGTACCTATATAGGACCGAGTTAAAAGGGCCACGATCGATTACCTCCGCATCTAACAATATATCGGTGATATAAATCGACGACGGTTCGTATCGATTTCGTCAACGTGGTAATATAGTTGATAGATGTATTATATCGAATGTCTATACCGGCACATTTATATGTATATGCGTATATGTAGGATATACTTTAAGAAACGTGGATTGGAGAGGAGAAATTATAAGGACACACACATACGCGCGTATATATCCGAGGCACCAGGCACCACCGGCTGGCAAGTCTCGCGGGTAATCGGTCCGCGCGAGAAATTCGATATTCCCGCGGAAGAGATTTGTAATCCCCAACTGGGCGCAACCCGCGCGTAAACGAAGAGACCAGGAACAGCAGAGCTCCACATTATAATACCCCTTGTATATTATATGTATATGTGTAGAGCAGTAATGTAGGTATACTTATATATCTATAAGTCTATTAGCTGCCGGTCCGGGTAACTCAATATTGCGGCAACACAATAAAATAATTTATCCGTAGAGTCCAGGAACTAATCTCTATATACAGAGGCAAGCGGCAAAACAGCTAGGCGACAAAGACCGCTAGATTTCTCCAATCAACTGCTGTTACTGCTATGGGAAAAACTGGATTGGATGGTCTTTCTACCGACTATCTAGATTCAAAGCTGTACACGTGTATCTATCCAGTATTTCTCCACCTTCACCTCCACCTCCACATTCACATCCACATCGACATCGACATCAACATCGCATCGACATCCACCTTCGCCTCGTCAACAGAGTACGAAACTGGCCTCGTTTTGATTCTGATCGAACCGATTCGCGCTCGAAACCACCTGTTGCCGTTTTTAAGCTTAGTCAGTTTCGCACGACGTTGTAAATTCTGTATATATATCACTTATACAGAGGCATCGTTTAGACCATCGCGAGTTTGTTGACCGGGCGGGTAGACGCGGACGTGTTAAAATAACTACACGACTTAATACAGGTGTCCACGTATGCATTGGTATCGTTGTCTTGGCTCGTCTCGTCTCGTCTCGTTTCGTTTCGTTTCGTTTCGTCCAGTTTAGTTTTGTTTCATTTCGTTTCGTTTCGTTTCGTTTCAATTCAACTCAATTCAACTCCTTCGGTCCGATGCTGTTTCTTCATACTCTACCGCAGTCACTACCGCGATTACGTAATTTTGATTATTTTTTTAAACAATATAGATATACACATACTATATGTGTCTACACACTCCTTAATCTTGGGACAATAATTTACGACTGAAATAGTCACTAGATATATATTTCGAAGAGTAAACGCACAACGGATTGTTTTGACAGAACTGTAACCGCGAATTACAAGCGTGAATCACATTATTGCCTATAGAGATACCTACAGAGCTCTTCATACTTATATACCTATACATGCCTATAATCCTATTGCATGCGGCGATATGTCGCCAGAGGATTTTGTCCATAACTCTAATGATACCCATCAGGTATCGATCGATAAAACAATCGATACGACATCTAAAGCTAGTTTATCACTACCCACACACAGTCACGGTCAGCAGGTACAGAAAGGAACAAAACGATCAGTCGCGAGTCCAATTTCAATATAATGTTGGTACTTACCCTCGAGTTGACTGCAGGGACTAAGTTCCCACAGTATTAAAACTCCTTGCTTATGAAAGACTCATTTTAACAATCGATGAAAATCTTTGAGAAATTTATATACGATTTCACAATTTTTGTATACATTATTGTAAACTTTGGATATATAGAAATTTTAGAAATACTTTCAAATATTGCGTGTAATTGAGGTAAAGACCGGTAGAAAGTTTGAAAACGTGTATTGGTATCTGATCGGCGAGTATAAGTAAAAAAAAAATTACAGAAAATAAACGAAGTTTGTAATGCATGTACTTAGAAATTGAAATAAATCAATTTCATTTGATTTCGTTTCATTTGAGTTTTTTGAAAAAATCTTTTGAACATTCACAGAATTTGAGAGCCGTCTGTGTACATCATACCTAAAAGTTTTCTTCGTATGGGAATATCAGGAGCTTAATAAAAAAGGACTTGCTTTCTTTCGTCCCAACCACGGCCTCCGACTATTATACCTACGTGGTGACCTCCTTGCAACAGTTTCCCTAAAATCTGCAAACTTGCGTAACATTTCGCAACATTTCATAACCCTGACGGTTAGCCGCGACCATGGATAAGATCAGGATTAACAAAATTTATATCGAACTCTATATATAATAATTGAATATATCTCGTATGGTCATTGGTCATACATTGCCTAAAACATTATAGCCTAGGATATAGACTACAGATACATCGAGCAATGAGAGTCACGAGTGCGACGTCAAATACTCGTAACGCGACATCGTAATATTGCGCAACTTTGCGAAACTGTTTGTTGTTACGGCTTGCCTTTCCCGGTTGGCACGGTTAGGTATATAGTAGGTAAGTACGACCGCGGCCATTCCCATCTCATTATCAAAGATTACTTCGACCTTGGCTAAAAGAAAAAAAAAATAATAACAATAATAACAATAATAATTCTCCATTCCCCCGAATGCAATTAACGGTCTATATATAACTAGATGGGCGACGCGGTGCGGTGCGCGCGGCATTGAATCAAAAGGCAATCGCATGGCGCCTGCAGACATTCATTAATCATTAAGTGCTCGCGTCAACGTTGACTCTGTTACCGAAAGGCTTCCTATTTAACAATTACCATCGTACCTACTCATCTCGGGATCAGAAAGATGAACCGTATCGGTATCGAGCTCAAATTTATGCAAAAGTTTTTTCCTTTTCTTTTCTTTTAGCGAAAGTGAAATATCTTTGCGAATTTATATTATCATTTCACAAATTGTTTGAGGAACGCAAATCGTTACCGCGATGACTTTTAACTTATTCAAGTAAACATATGTTCGTACACCTATAACAGACGCGGTTTTTGCACTCGTCATTTCTGCCGGCATTCAAACCGTTAGTTATCTGCCATTATATATCGTATTCATCATTTTCTTGTATTCGACAGAGCCACCAGGGTCGAGCAAAGAAAAAAATCCGACGATTTCTATTTGCTATCTTTACGTCATTCTGCAGGGGCTCAAAAATTTTTCAAACTTACGAATTACCTCTTTGCATCAGCCTCGCTCTAGATACCCTGACGTAGATTTTTAGTATCTTCAACCGCAACCCCTAACCGATTGAATCTCTTCTGTTAATCAACCCGGCGCGTAATAAATACAAGTGGAAAAAAAGGTTGTAATACCCTCTTCTTTGGCGAGCCGATACGCTGCACCGTACAGATATAAACTAATTATTGTAATCGTTGTAGGTATAATGAGGTAAACAATTAATTTCCCCGGGTCGTTTATTTGCAAATTTATTACGGGAATATGGGTACAACGTGCGTAGATATACCTATGTAGATATGTATACCTATTTACGTACTTTATTTGCCCTACTACGTAAAAGGCGAGGCTAGCCTCGTACGTGCGTAATTCATACGTCAATTCTACTAAAGTTAAAATCATTGTATTAGCAAGTTATAATATGCCGTGTGTAAATTTACATCAGGCATAGGTAGATGTATCCTATTTGAACGTGGAAAATCTTTCATCTATAAAAAGTGATGCGCGAAGATCGTGATAACTGGTTCAATAATATAGAGGATAAAATAATTTCCTATCAATATAAGTTTGCGCAGAGGATATACCAGGGCTTTGAAAAGAAATTCCATCGGTAGGTATAGGTACCTCGCATAGTATGAACAGTAAAAGCCCGAGTCGATCGAGAATCAGCAAGGTTCTGTCGAGTCCGCGAAATTAAAGGCTTCAAATCCATAGGAAGGTGGCTATAACGTATACCTATATGCCTACATATAAGCCGGACGTAGATATTCCTATACGTGGGTAGATATATATATTATGTATATATAAATACATAAGGGTCATACATATATAGACTTACGTGATTGCGAATCGGCAAGTAAGACATGGAAGTAGGCCAGTTACTGGCAGCCCGTCCAGGTACAACGCAATAACTCACCAACAACTTTCGACACAGGGACAATTTACGCCGAGCAACAACCACCTCTTTGCTTTGTTCTATAACCATGACTTATTGTTAGTATAAACTCTACCTGTATACACAACGACGTTTGTATGCACGTGTAGTAGTAGCGAGAGAACGAAACGTCGTTCGAGGACGTTTCGCGAACTAATTTACATTTTTTTATTTTCATTCTTTTCTTCTCTATTTTATTTTATTTTTTTCTTTCAATATACTACAAAATCTCGCCGACGATACATATTTTTTTATTTCTTCCCAAAAATTCACTTTTTTTCAGAACATTTTCAAAAATATTTCAAAAATAATTGCAAGGTCAATGAACATTTCTATATTTCATATCGGCTTCCACACTCGCGTGTATAGAGCGAAGTAAAATTTGATGAAAAAAAAAAAAAAATTGAATTTGTTGATATTACATTGAAAAATGAATATTGTCAATTTCGTTGGTATTATATTATTGTTGAAATTTCAATTATCGAGAAAGTTTCATCACTCGTTCAAACCCCTCGCTAACACGTATGGCGTCGAAGTAGGCACCCAGCTTATGTAATAGTACCGTCTATATAGGTATATATACGTATATACACGAGAGTATTGCGCCGCGACCTACTTGTCTAGGCCACTGTGGCTGTATTTCTCGACGCTTCTATATATGCAGGTAATGTTTTGTACCGCGAAATTCCCCTTTACACGTCATGCAACGCACTCGACTCGGACCTATACTATTGTATGAAAAATCGCATATATGTATACGTTATGCATAAAGTACGGTAAACTCGCAAGCATATTACAAACACGTAAATATATAAGATGAGGGCAAACTGCGCAGTAAAAATAATAGTTTTTTTTTTTTTTTTAGAAATTTCTATACAGTTGCAGGGATAATTGGCATGCGGTGAAATTTCAAAAAGAAACTAGTGAATATACGTACATAACTAGGTATGTATCGTCAACGCGAATCTCATATGTGATTCGCGATGCTTTAACGTGAACGTCAAGGTCTCTTACATGCCTAGGTACCTAGCGTAGGAAGGTGATCCTATATTAGCAAAGTGCCTTGAATTTCGACGATCCTTGAGAAAAAGGACGCAGGCCATAATTCGGCATTGTATCAATAAAAAAGAAAGGATCTACCCAACGATAGTTAATTATGCCTAGAGAAGTTTTTAGTTTCTCTCACGACTTTTCGTATGGGTAGGTACTCTCACTTTTAATCTCAGTGACATTTTGCCGGTTTGAATTAGGACGGCTATAACCGTGCGATAGCGATATATAAACAAGTCAAAAGCGAGTTGTTTTCACATATTTTTGATGAAAAAAGAAAAAAGGTCCTTGTGTATATGTAATACATTAAGATGCGCGGAATAACACGCTTCAAAAAGTGGGTTAATATCCCCACTCCACGTGACCTAAACCAGCAGGTATACGCGCAATAATTGATCCGGGAATAAAATAGGCGATCAATGAATTTTCCTAAATTTGAAATTATCTGTGCTTCATTCTTTCTCATCGTGTCAGTTATCATCATTATCATTCCTCACACAGCATGTAGTATACATATGTTATAGAGAATTTATCCCCGGTGTGCAGAATTTCTATAAATTATTAAAGCGCGTCCGGGACTTGCCGCGGCTATTTGGCTCGTATGTAATAGCTGATACTCGTAAACGACGTAGTTTAAAAAATTCAAAGGACGCGATTAGCTCGAAACCGAAAAAGTTGTCTCCTTTACTTAACGCGCGATAGTCTCGAGCCTGCAGGCGCGGGTATAAGATACCGTATATCAATACGGTCACGGAGTAACGTCCACCTCCCACCTACCACCAACCTGACGGATAACAGTTATTGTAAACACCAATTAAATACAGTTACGTCGGGAGGACGTGAACTGCGCTGGATTCCTAAGAATCCGGAACGCGCGCTCTTCGGTTTGTAAAAACCGAATAAAACGGTTACGGACATATTTCTAGTATACTACATAGACCGCGACCTCCTCTGCACTCTACAAAACTCCGACCACGAACCATCTGAGCATCGCGTATTGTGGGAAAAGACATAAAGGAACGAATAATGAAGGACAAAAAAGTTGACGATGGGTATAATCATCGAATTTTCTCCTGACTGCAGAAATCGGTTATATTTATTCGGAAATTGCGCGCAATGCTGTGTAGTCTTCAGGGTAACTTTAGGGATTTGTTGCTAGTCAACGCAAACGGCAACAACGAACAACAAATTATTCTTTAACATGACGGGGTTGGGGCGGGGTGGGGTGGGGTGGGGTGGGGTGGGGTGGGGTGGGGTGGGGTGGGGTGGGGTGGGGTGGGGTGGGGTGGGGTGGGGTGGGGTGGGGTGGGGGAGTCCAAAGAGAGAAAAAGAGAGAGAAAGAGAGAGAGAGAGAGGGAGGGGAAGGGGTTTGTTTGTAAACACGACGTGGCGAGGAGGCAAGCGAGCCTCAGTCGCGGAGACAACGACTTTCTCTCCCCCTGGGCGTTATGTAACTCACCGCCGCCGTCTGAACACCGAGCGAACTGACCTACTTGACTGTCGACTGTATTGGGTCGCACTGACTCGACTGGCTCTCTTGGCCGGGTCGACTGGATCCGGCACACCTAACAGATGACGGATTTTTTACACTTATACTTACGTGGTTATGGAAACGCTTGTTACTATTTATACTAAATATATTCATTTCATGAATAAAAACCACTTATGAATTTACGTATGAAAATATGTAAGCGTTGGATGATTCTTCGTGTACGTAGGTAAAGGTATAGTATAGCTAAACGTAGGCGGGTTGTTGGAATTAAACAAAGACTTGGCAAATTTTGGACGCGAATCGCGAGGTACGAGTCGAAGCAATTAGCGGAGTCTTGAGCGCCGGTGCGGGCAATTAAGCTGCGAAAACATGTTCAACTTGAGTCGTTATATCGTAATGGGAGCCTCCTAACTTTTGAACCTTGTACCCGATCTTGTCATTTCACCCCGGTTTACCCTCGGCAACGAAACACCGTAGCACCGCGGCCGTTGATATTAGGCCGTGCCTAACACGGCCGTTCGCCCCTCTTCGTTCGCACGATATTATGTATATATCTGCCGCATGGTAGGTAGGTAGGTAGAAAGGTAGATGCGGAAACGGGAATGGGAACGGGAACGGGAACGGGAACGAAAAGGAGTTCTCGCGATAAGTCGAGAAAGATAGAAAGAGTTTTAATTAATATCTGAACAATTCTTAGGAAATTATCATTCTCGTGGGAGTCGCTGAATATCGCGAGGAAAATAAATAGCTAGGTATACACGGTTTCTCAGAATACCATCGAGCCACTGCAGGAATGCTTATAGAGAGGTATACGCTGCTTCCCTGCCATGGATGCGATGCGAAAATACAATACAAATAATAAGATGAAGTTTAAGAATACGAATAAGGAGAAGAAGGAGAAGAATAAGTTTGTATTCGGTAAACATATTTTTAACGATAAATATGCTAATTATGATTAACCATTGTTGATCTTTTCTTTTTTTTTTTTTTTCTTTCAAATTACTTTTACACTCCGAACAATACCTACGCTGAATTCTTACGAAGTCTTGGACTCCGCCCTTATATTCTCTTGGAATAATATTTACACACCTATTCAAGTTATAAATAAGTATATATTATACCTATACGTATGACTATATCATTCGTGTGTAAGTGTCTCCGAGAAATCGGCGGGGAATATACCTGCATAAGTATCATACGCGGAAGAACCGATCGCGGACATCGAACAACAAACATCGTCATGATACTCGTGTTTTACTATCGAATTCAAGAATTACCAAGAATATTTCGAAGAACGTACTTGCCTTAGGGAGAATCGTTTCAATTTGCATCAACGAAGACCAGCTGATGACCAAAAAAATTGAGAAAAACAAAAATAAAAAATTTGCCATTTTTTTCATTTTCTTTTTTCTGTCCAAATTTTTTTGATCTTCTGTTCATCCTTGATTCAAGTGAAAACGATTCTCCGATGGAAAATGCCTTCTTACAAATATGAGTTGATAATTTTAAAATTGTATAGAAAAGCACGTGAACAACATACATTAAATATACGTCTGAGCGTAAACACGTTCTGTCATAGCTATCGGTCTCGATAGCTGCTGCTGCTGGAAATCCGTTATAAACTATAGCTATAATCACTCGATTTCATTGTATATGCGATTTGATATGTATCGGTGTAAAAATAGTATAGAAACGAAGGTTTCTTATCAATTTGTAGCAACTCGTCTAGCCACTCGTCGCGGATACATGTATATATGTATTAGATTTTCGCATCCTACGCGTCTAAAACAAACCCGCACAATTTTCTACCGACATTTGTTCTCTTTATAAATGTATACTATTTACTCTCTTCACTTAGAGAACCGTTAGGTATACGTCTTATTTTATTCCTCTCACTCTTCTTCTCCGACGCGACGTTCTATTTACGCGGCCGGTTTTATCGTACCGTACCCCGCAATACGCGTATACATTCATGGATACATGCATGTACATACATACATACATGCACACATACATTCATACATACATACATTATAGTTAGTATGTATCTCCGTCGTTATTGAAACACGTGACGTCCTCGTGGTTAATGCGCTGGCAATTTCCTGTTTGACTTTAACCTCGATGTATATAGGAATTCCCCAAATATCTATGTATAGTATTATATACGTATGTATACAATACCTGTGGAAATGATATCTCGTAGAATTCAGAGATCGATAAATATAACGGATGTATTATGTGGAGTAGAGAGACGCCTCGTTATTGTTTGGCCATTTAATGTCCGTCCAAAAAAGTAAACCACTTATTTTACTTACGAGAGTGTAGCTATACAGAACGTAGAGAGATAAGGGGATCTAAGTACCTGGACAACATAGTTTCCCATTATAGAGAAACGGGGGAAAATAGGAAAAGAACTCGAAGCTTTCCAACGTCACGACTAACGTAAATATCTTCTACTCTGTGACGTCGGATCGAATATCTCTTCTCAAGTACCTATGACGTTACGTTACTTACAAGGTAAAACTCGAGACGCGTTTCTTTCTTGGACCGCAATATAAATAGATCATTCGGACCCGTATTCTTGATCAGAGAAAATAATCTATGCATATAGGTATATCTTTAACTCCATGAATTTATATATCACGGGCCTGAGGATATATACATACATATATAAACGGGAATAAAAATTAAAATAGATACACATGTGCCACGCTCTAGCAAAACCATAAACCGAGATGATAACGAGAATAGCTTATTATAGCCGCAGTGTAATATCTAATATGGATTTGATATGTCCTGACGTTGAACGTCAGAGCTTGTTGTATCAACGTCGCGGGTCACGAGGGTGAACATGCAGTAAACCATGTGAAACGGGGTAAATGACAAACTCGAATAGGGCAGGTGTGCGATGTAAGTCCGAACACGTGGTTTTGTCGAGGTTTGCCCCACGTGGGAAAACGGCACCGTGTTATTATGGCGATACACGTAAAAAGGGGGTAAAATTTTCGCCGTAGACAAGAAAAATTAATCGCAAAAAATAAAAAATAAAAAATAGAGAACCCCATAGTGACGTTGTTTACGTTGGTGGCGATGGTTTCATCCTCCCACTCGTACCTATACCTACATATAACAGATGGCTATAAATCTTGATAACCTACCCGCTCGCCCACGGGTTAGTTAGTTATAGCTGCAGAAAATCGCAGGATTGACACTAGCTGAAAAAATATTAAACCGCAAATACATATTACGCTAGGTAAAGTCCCTCGGACGGACATATGTTTACTCATAAGTAGGTACTTACTTGTACCTACATGTGTATAGGTAAGTGCTAAATGCATATACATATCTGAAGTAGCAGATAGCGTTGTCGGAGCAACAAAGTTGTAATATCTTATATTTACTCGCGAGAATTGCAGTGACCGTGTGTATGCAACGTCAACTTCCGTGTCGATGAGGAAAAAAATAAAATAAATAATAATGATAATGAAGAAACGAACAGAGAAGAAATTTGAAAAAAAATTTGAAAATAAAAATAACAAGCGTGCGATGCGGTGGGGGATGAGCTTTTTCCAGGAAGGTAATTTCAAGTGTGTCAGGAAAATGTTAGGGCGTAGAGTCCGGTGATCAATATTGACCGTAAAAAGGCTGAGAACTGATAACTTTTAACGCGGCGTAATATTTAGCTGTATTATATATACCAGGTGGTGGTAACGGGTTGAACAAATAACTTTGCCACTTCTTTTTATCCTCCCTCTCTCTCTTTCTCTCTCTCTTTCAGTTAGGTACAATCGCTGACTCCATTGCGGTTTATGCCTATCAAATGAACAACTGTGAACAAACTTCTGACCATCCTACAAAGATTTTACGTCTATACTTCCTAACGGGAGAAATTAAATCGAACCATTATGATCGACGAGGTTCATAGTATATTCACTTTCGTTCGATCAAAGTCGAAGAGAAACTATAACGACCACGTGTGCTTGAACGGTATATATGTACACATGTTGGATATATGTTACGATTTATATGATGAAAATAATGATACCTGTATGCCTTATATTATAGAAAAAAAAAAAAAAAAAAAATTATTTAGAAAGAAAAAAGAAAGGAAATTTAGGCGCCATGCACCGCAGAGCCAGAGCCTCGCATGCAGAGCCAGAGCTTTTGTTTGTGTACATCGCTAGCTGGCCTTATGCCCAGATAGATAACCGCACAAGGCGTTGTACAACAGCTGCTGATAACGAGCGTATACGCTGTAGTACGTTCATTCATGGAAATGCGGATGTGGGATCAGCTTTTTTCAATGAAAGTTCAATATTACCCTTTGATAAGCCCCTGGTGGGAAGTTGTTAGTCAAACTTTTTTTTCTCTTCAATCCTCGCACCGTAGATGTGATTTCATGATTTCACACTCGGAGGATTTCACTTCTACCTACACACTATTGCAAAGCCACTGTAAAACGATTGACTGCATCATATCCGCAATTTATATCAACGCTCAGTAGGTACCCACACTTTATAACGCTTGACTCCCACGTGAATTCTCTTTCCTTCTCTCCCTCTATCTCTCTTTCTCTCTCTCTCTTTGCTTTGCTCCGTTTCCGTATTTTTATTATTTTATTCATTCTCTTTTGTCATAGTTTTTCTTTTTGCATTTTTTTCCTTCTCATATCTCTCTCTTTTTTACTTTTTACTTTTACAACAAGTTCAGACCACTATTTCAACCCGTTCACGTGCGTAGGTGGTTGGGCAGGTATACAGTACCTACACGTATCTCACACGTGGGCGGAGTATGCGCCATAAATTCCATATTCGCTAACTGCACAAGTGAAAAATGATCATCGACGACAATAGAATATTGCCCTCTCTAAACGAGATACCGAGAAATGGTTCATACTTACTGTTATACCTACCTACGATCACTGCGTGAGATTTAACGCTATTATCCGAGTACAAATTTCATTGGATTTAGAAATGAGACCTATATTTTTCTTCAGTCAAATTACCGAGCCCACTAATATATATATATGCTTCGGGTATGGGATTTCAAGAGGAGGCAGATAGAAATTGAGATGATCGTTTTCCCTATATATGAGGTAAATTAAAAAAAAAAAAAAAAAAAATGTTCGGCTATTAGCTGCAGACATACTGAAAATGGAACAAGTGAAATATAACTGACATTAACGAGGTAGAGGTACTTTGTGTAAAAATGAGTCTCAATATTTTCACGGTAAAGATCGCAATCAATTTCAGTCAAGTTTCAGATTATGATTATTTCTTTTTCACACACGGGATTTGAAAATCCAGCCGAACGGTATGTGATGCGAAAATGACTCGCGTTCAAACTTTCTTGTATGACTCGTCTTGCTTCTTGCTGCAGTGTTTAAACATCCTCCAATCAAGGAAAGCAAATATTTTTCATTCCCGCCGTTTGATTACCGTGAAACTTCTCGTGTATCGGCTCCTCCAGGTAGATACAGAATATGAGTATTCCTGGAAACTCGAAATAATATGATAAGCACATAGGTATACCAGTTATAAATGTATTAAATCCACACCAGGAAACATGTTTTTGCTCTGTGGTATTTACGAGTAAATTCCATAATTGCAGGATGCGTCAGATCCAAACCAAATGCACAGCTACGACGCTGTTTGAAAACAACGCAAATACATTACAAAAGCACGGCTATAGCTACAACGATCGGTGCGATTACATTACATAAGCCTACAGTCTAGCTATTTGTAGATAGGAAATAATTATATAAATAACTTACAACAATATATAACGGGAAATATGTTATAATAATTATTTAATCGACGTTACCCAGCATAATTATTATACGCTCGGTGATAACGAATTCCATACTTAATGATCATTTGGTACGGTTAAATATTGACTAAAATAAATTCTACAGCGATACGTCAATATTACGTTTATATTGTCAATTTCTAAAGTCCAATATACCGACGCGAGCGGATCGAAACTGTGTATGGGTACTGTGGAACGCAGCGATTCGTACGCGAGTGCGGGCAGTGCGTACAGTGCGGACAGCGGTGCAAAGTTCATGAATTCGACGCAAATAAAATTATGGCATTGACGTCTCCCAGCTGTTTGTTTGCCCAGGTAATTCTCGATTGTCATCGACTTCGTGCAATTGAGGTCAGAATGTTTTACGAGGAAAATCACGCACCACGATCCGCTGTACGCTTATACTATACACGCGCATATGTATACCTATGTATATGTATATGTATATGTACCTATATCTACGTGGTGAACCTTTCCTCCCGGACCAACTCCGCACCGCGGTCGCACGTCTGATGTACGAGTTTCTTGGTCGTTAAAAATAAGACGACCTGGAAACTTTTATGACATTTCGTGTAAACTGGACTACAGTAAACACATTTTTCTTAACCTGACGTCAATTCAAAACGATGACGCCTGTATGTTTATTAAACTATATAATGTAATAGATACATGCATGCATTGATGCATCTACCGCATATACCTGCGTATGACGAAAAAATTTTAATAACTTGATCATACGCGATACACATATTTTAATTCTTTACTCTGATGGCGCCCCGTCCTCTGAACCACCTTTAATTATGGAACGGCAAATCCGACGCGCAAAAAGATCTCGCTTAATTAGTCTCGCGTTAATTATTCTTGTTGGTTCTTCGATGCAATTAATAATATCTAGCTAGCTGCGAACACTTCTTAATAAACATGTCTGTTCGGCGCTAATTTAACTGCATAATATATGTACGGAAGTGCTTTTCGCCGCAATTTCCCAGTGTTTTTGCACTTCTAACAGACAAGGGAATACAGAAACGATCTGTGAATCAAAGTAGTCGGCTAAGTAGTTTATGTGCTTCGTGTTTCGTGTTTCGTGTTCCGTGTTCCGTGTCTCGTGTTTTGCAACCCCTTACTACTTCGCGGGAAAATGTTGCTTTTTATCGTCCCATTAACCGAAAGTGTTCTTTCCCGAACCAAAATTAAACCGCAAACGATTTCGATCGATGAATAGTAGTTTATAGGCTATATAGCTATACAGACTCAGAGTACCCGTATCGATTTAAGGAGCGAATGGATTCCCGCTTGTTCTTTCCAAAACGTCAATCAACGGAGAAAGAGAGTTTGTCTTGGCGAAAGGTTGAGTATATTTCGGTCCTACGGGATGATGGAATGATATTGGACAAACGTTAATCGATAAGTTATACCCAAACAGGGAACTCGAAAAACGATGGTAATTCGAAGAACACGCGGTTGCCAAACGAGGAAAATTCTTTCTTAATAAGGCAAAGAGACCGCGAACTAGTCCGATGGATATGAATTAACACCTTTCTAAATTTAACCGCGGAGTCATGTGGAGCAGAGGTGAGAACCAATGGATACGACAGCGATTACCTTCTGTTACGTAAATATATTTATAAATATACCTACCTACAAGCCATAAAAAGAGCCTTCCAAGATAATTCCTAAAAAAATATCATGAATTAACCTTCGAACAACAGTACAGAAATATCAACACATCATCATCAACATAATCATTAACCGTGCTGCACTTTACTTCTCAGAAACTGATTCTTTAAATAGTTAAATTCATATGGAAAGTAAACAATTTGTTCAAGTCATTATTACTGTACTTTTGCTTCTACTGTGCGTACACAGTTTTTCTTGTACTTTGTACTGGATAGAACAGTCACTGCTTCACAGGTCTTTTGGTCTAACTTGTAGATAATTTTTCTAATTCTTGTATTAATAATTCAAAAGATTTAGCCTAAGATCGGGAATCATTTACTCCTGTAATAAACAATCATGATGAATTCAGAGTACAGTGCTCTGCCTTAACATCGTAATCATTACAGATACAGGATTTGTCATATGCTACAATATCAGGAAAAATATGAACATTGATATCCAAAAATCCGTGGAAATGATGATTTTATAACTGAACCGCAAAAACTTGTTTTACGCATACATTCGATCTGAACCTTTTCCAATAAACAAGACTCGAGAAATCGAAGGCTATCCACGTGATGAATTCTTCATATCAGATCGAATCGAATGTATTTTTTGGTTCTCATATACCGATGGATAATTGTAACTCGAAATGGTAATTTTTAATGATATAATAATGAGGCAAGGACGATGAATCAAAATCCCAATAAACAGACGTACAGCATATGATGATTTATTCTCATTTCATAATCTAAATATTACCTTATGATTATTCAATATTTAATAAACAATGGTCGACTAGATATTTTCACAAAATAATTACGCCCACTTAAAAGTTCGCTAAGTTTTGGAATACGTATAAAATTATACTTAAATATATAACCTTTCGGAGGAAGAATGTATGGATAATTATATTTCTTAAATTTTAAATTAGTTCAAATTGCGATTGCGATTACGACCACGATCACGATTACGATTACAAAAATTTCCTATATCATGGAACTTGGGGGTGGTACCAGAGTCATATTTTCATAACATCTAGAGATAGTTAAATATGTTAAAAGTGTAAAACGTAACTGCGGCCTTATTTCGAGGACTTATCCTTACGTTCAGAAACTATGTTTACCAAGCTATTACTATTTATGGCGCAACACATCGCCTCTGCGCAATTGACTAGTCTATTTTAAGCACAGCGTAAAGCCTGAGCTCACTTGTGGGTGATAATTAAAAATATTGGTGTAACGTCGGTGTATATATGGTATGTATACGAATCGTGCCACGGGTTGATATTTTAGCTATTTTTTTTTTATTTTTTTCAAATCTTTTTTCATTTTTTATTTTTTTGGTTTCCTTTTTGCAGATCTGTCCCAAGTGGATAGCCCAGCGTTCTCCCTCTCCCTCGAGACCACGGCCGAGTGATTTCTATTCTAGGCTCTAGATCGTTACCGACGCAAAGGTTACGAAAGGTGAAACACGTCCGGGTGAAATGAATTGAATCGATTGAAATTCACTCGCAGGATAGCTGCTCACTGATAGGGGAAACCCCTGGGTATTCAGTTGAGACGGTTTGCCGCCTTTTTCAATCTTGCCGTCTCACCGTCCCGCCGCGCCGTTCCACCAACGGCTACTGTTACTCCTACATTTTATGCCTGCAGTCCTGGTGCTGGTGGTATGCTACTGTAAAGATTGGTAGTAGTAGTGGGCGCATTATTGGTACCCGGAGGTGTTATTGGCTAAGTTTTGTTGACAAGTTATAAAAAGAGGGCGACCTGGTCCGGGATACTGCAAACCTTGCGGGGAAAGTGAATTCCGCGGCGTTAACTTTCAAAACGCTAACCAGAACGAGCCAAGAACGAGAACTTTGTGTGCATGTACAGTCGCGAATACATTCACACAGGGTTGATATACTCGTCTTTGTGAGGTCTAACTCAACAACCCACAATTATCTTGACCAGATAGAGACAGACGTAAAGTCTAGCAAAACGCGGTCGAAGCACTATTGTATACGCTGACCGTTGCGCCTTGGTTTAGGTGGACCAGTACTTGTCATTCTGGTCTCGCGCAGTGGGGGGATGGCTGCAGTAGTTTTCTTCTAATTTCGTCTCATCGAAACTAAATTAGATAAAATTATACCGTTCTCTCTACCAAGCGTAATAATTTACGAACTTTAATCAGGATCATTGTCATTCCTCGCGGCGTTTAGCCCGATTCAAAATTAGGGTAGTTCAAAATTTAACCCCGACTTTTAACGGGGGATTGAGCAGTCGGATTTTCTTTTGGCAAACATTAGGATTTGTCAAAATCCCTTTCATTACTTATATACCCTTCAATCTTTCTATTACATACCTATATTGGTCATCCTATTGTTTTTGGATTGAGGGTTTCCAATGCGTAGAATATTCGGCTCACTGAACTATGTTATCACAGTGATTTGGCAGTTATGTAAAAAGTTATGAACTACCACTTCTGTAACGGACAAAGAAGAACTCCTTTCACGATATGAAAGACTTTCGCTAGTAAAGTTGGCAAAGTTTGAATATTAAAAATGCGGTATATATAGGTATAGTAATAGGCGTGGAATATATCTTGTTGGTAAATTTTTTTACGCCCGTTTTCTACGACGCAATTTTATGTTTTTGAAATTATTAGAACCTATATATAGCATCTATCTTCTCAAGGAGAAAGTGTACCACTACGCATTACTGCGCTGTACCAGCCATTGGATTCTTACAGTTTCATAACTTAGTGACCGACATTCCGCTCCGGGAATTGCACCACTAATAAGAGCTATGACGTCACTCGATCTAATAAGCTCCATAAATGAAAAATGTGTTATTTCTGTCGGGAGCCTTTGTCATTTAGCTAATGGATATGCACATATATTATACCTATGTATGTCTTTCGTACAGTGCAGACCCTGTATACATATATATCTATATACATATATTAGAGACCTACTTTTTTTAAGCGAATATTTCGCTATTCGTTATACAGATGCGCAATACTATATATCGTTTCGAAAGATCATCCGATAGCGAATCTGTGCCAGAATCAAAATGTAGAACTAGCATAGTCGGCCAAAAACTACCGTATGTGGTGCCACTCGGTGAACGAGGTGCCAATGCTGTGTCTTTCCTCTTCTTTTCTCGCGGTTTTTTCATTATTTTTGCAAATATATCGAATGTAGCAGAACGTCGGGTGCCGAGGTCTTATCTGTGTCATGAGTTTGTCAAGCGGCTGGTACCTCGCTCCTGGGAACAGTACAAGGCCGTAAATTTGGGACAAACTCTCCCTCGATGGTCAGACATCGACAGTCGCAGGAGCGATTCCATCGAAAGAGCTTAGGTAACGCTTAGCAGAAATAAAACCATTTCTCTTTCACTTGGCAATGACTCCCCCACCATATAGAGACGGCTGCTGTCGCCACAGAACTCTGACTCACACAAGTCTTTCTCTTTCTTAGTATATCTCTTCTCCCTGTCTTCCTTTGGTAACGGAGCTCTGGCCTAATCGAACGCATGTGACTCAAACGGCAACCTTACCTAACGCTGAATAAGTAGGTTTAGGTCGTCGCTGCCTAATAGGCCACGAAATTATTGTTATGGAACTCAAACGGTCCTTCTATCGCGGTAACCGTCAACAGTTTTCTTAGACCAAGATCGCGCAATCAAATCCAATTGGCTTGTTTGTTTTTCTAACTTCTAGATTCCGGATGCTGTACTACGGATCATGGAACCAATTCAGAAATTACTGAACTTACTCAAAACTACTCGTATATAACATATGACGTTCAGAAAATTCTCGACGATTACAATTTCGACATTTATCATTCGCAGAATTTTAACGATTCTTGATAAAGGATACCTCCAATATTTCAGGACAATACGCACAGCGTTGGGTATTTCTTTGTATCGGAATGACATGACCAAATAATAAATTTATATTCCCAGAATCTGCACGGGTAACGAGTCCGGGTCCGTCTGGATACCATTTGCTATTATAGATATAGATATCCTCCTAATATTTCGCGTCTCTTGGCCTTTTACATCCCCTTTATTATTCTCAAGGCTCTGCGGGCATTCTTTCGACTGCCAAAATTTTCTAGACTAAGCGATTCGCCTGACAATAAAAATACATCATCTTTTCACTTATATCGCTCGACCGCAACAATCTCCGCAATTTCCGCTTCTTTCTATTCCGCGTCCTTATTACACTCATTTGCATATTCTGGTTTCGCTTATGTGCCCACCGGATCATTCGATATAGCCGATAAAATACCAACGAGTTATGCAAGGGTTACGCATTGTTAACGTTCATTGTCTCTATGCCTAGAACAAACTGCGAACGTTACATCAAAATATTGAACAGCAAAAAAAAAAAAAAAAATTACTTCGACAGATCTTCTGCCGTGAGTTTACAAGGAAACGTCCTGTTTCTCCTGATTCTGGGTTTACGTGGTGTAATACCGTTTCGCAAAAGAAAAAGGAAAAAAAAAAAAATGAAAAAATATCGAAAAAAAATTCACTTCAGCCTTTTCTATTCTCTCAACGAACCGCGGAGATATCGAAACGCGGTAAGAATACCGTGAAGAGAGAAACAGACTGAAATGTAAAAGACAATGGAATGCGTAGCGTCGCGCATGCGTGCCCGAAGGGAATGCGGCCTGGTAACGGCACATCCGCTAACATCGTCTTACCGCGGTGGGGCCTTATTACTCTCCAGGGGGGATGGAGAGAGATGGTATGTCTGTAGATAAAGAAAGACCATAAGAGCGAGGAAGGATAAGGAAAGAAGCAAAATGGTGGCAAGAGGGGAAACGGAAAGGATCTTCTTGCCTCCAACTTGAAGCTTGTGTCACACGGTCGGACTTCGTCCAAGCAATCCTCTGACACGATATAAAAATGTCGCAGTGTCGTAAATTACATGCCATTTCTTGGAATTTCACTAAATTCTAAACTAAATTCCACTTTATTTTACTATTGAGTGGGACCGCGGTAGGGCGCGTGTCCTCAAGTCGTGCTTTACATCCGGTGTATATTAAATTCCAATGATCCTTTTCCAGCCCCGTTACGCGATCCCCATTTTCAATTTTTACCCTAAAATATGTCGTTTCTAATTGAAAACGGCACACCCCGTAACGCCTCCCTACACCCAGCCCTCTATTGATATGTCAGGACATGATTTAGACGTAAGATTATACGTGTACCTCTGCACATATAAATTAACGGATGACTTAAGGCCTTCGCACGCGGTCAAACGCGCGACAAATTAGATGACGTCAACCACCAATCACGACCAATGGACTTGACTAGCGAACTCGTGTCAAGAGTGAAATACCACTTGTATTATTATGTGAGAAAAAATGTTTAGGAATTAGAAAAAAAATAAAGAAAAAACGTTGGATTAAATTCAATCAAGAATAATTAAAGTTATCTAATGATGGAATTTGCTCCGGAAATCCTGGCCCATTTTTCCGGTTGGTTAATTGAATTTTATTTTTACTCCGCCTAATTGAAATACCATATGGATAGAAACTTAGGAATGAATTAGAGTTTTCTCTCGTTCCTCTCCGACACTTCATTCATAGTCCATTTGTTGAATGGGATACGAGGACGCTGCGGTCTTCATACATATATAAACCTGCATATATATACCTACTAGATTTTTCGTTCGTTTTGCCTGCGATCACTTCGGTTACTCAACCGACACTTTGGCTTTTAAATCGGTGCCAAAATCAATTCAGTGATTTTGTTATTGCGATCAGTCCAGTGTGTGTTTAAAAGACTTGAGTGCTGGCCGCATAAACGTTGCATATAAAACTAGAATCAAAAAGTTTTTTCGATCTCCCTCATCCCACTCGTCGATCTATATACATAATATCATGTATAATATTTATTATTCTCTTTCTAAGGCAAATTCTGATTCTGAGAGTTTACCAGCGTCCTTGTATAACTTTTTACTCATTACCGTGGCTACGCGGAGTTCCGTAAACTACATACCAGTTGCTTTCGAACTTTTATCAGATCGAATATCCTTCAGACGGTTTACAGTCTACCGACTACGGTTCTATCCCCCGCACAGTAGGTAGAGCGGTATTTAGACGGATCCGCTTGCTAAGCGCTGAAGACAATTGAGAATTGAGATTAACCATTCAGAGAGAAATAGAAAGAGAGAGAGAGAGAGAGAGAGAGGAGGGGGAGGGGAACAAAGAGATTTAGATAATTAGCATCGACGTGCTTAACGCGTACGTCGGATCGTCACGGATGGGCAAACCAACGTCTAATCTTATCTAAACTGCGCTACTTGTTCGAGATTTCCGGTACGCTAATGTTTCCTTATGTGTGCCTCATCTGAAAATCCATTCAACCAGAGTACGAAATATCGCAAAATACGTTCAACGATAACGGTATAGTCTCAAGATACAGATTAGAAAGTTCAAATCAGTTCTAGCCGGTGCTGTCTGGGGAGATTTTCTAAAGCGTAATTAGAATCTAGCCTCGTTTGTTAATATTTACACACTAGTGTATGTACATACGTATATAGAAATTAACATGAAATAACATTATAAACGTGAGTAAATACGTTTTGTATGTATCATTTTTTATTTTTCAGTTTATTTTATTTTTTATTTTATTCCATTTTTATTTTTCATTTATTTTTTTCCAGAGAGGAAGGGAGAGGGAGGTAGGGAGAGTATCATAATACACCTACATGGGTACAATAACGTCTAAGTGCCAGAGCCGACTACCAACTACGACAAAAACAGCCTTGGTTCAAAACCCAAGGCCCTTTCTAATTTCTGTTATATTTATTGCTATCGTATATGTGTACAAAACTAAATGTGTTTTACAGTTTTATATACATAAGATCGTCAAGAACGAGTGCCTTAAATTTTTAACCAATTGCTCGGTCTTCTATAGCGATAGATAATTATACATTATATCTTTTTATAATGTCTCTCAAACGTATAGATTCCCTAATCGTTAGACATTCATTATCGCATTATTATATATTGGCATACACGTGGCTCAAGGATAAAAGTAGAAATAATTTGTTATAAGTTTGTGATATTGATAAGAGAAGTCGAATCATCGACGTCTAGCGTCAACAGTGGTGATTCGACAAAAATCGACAAAAACGCCGATTTAATCACCTAGCGAAACTAAATGATTACTTGTTAATACTTATGGACATTTTTCTCGATCCTATCAGAAAGAGAAAAAAAAAGAAGAAAATTCAATTATAAATTTCACCTATAATAACTATTTTAAGACTAAAGTTTGAGAACGTGTGTTAATATATTTTCAAGTTTTTTACAAACGTACCACTTGCCAAGGGAAACTGTAAATCAGCTTGCAATAGTGCAGTTTTACATTAGCAGTAAAAGTTATTTCATGTATACCTGCCCAGACGCACGACCATCGGTAATGTCTTCTGCCTAACTACATACGAGGGAGAACGGAATGCTTGCGGAAAATAACTACGAGTCTAGTTGCTAGCTTGACAACAATTTACACATGTTTAAATACGCACGTGCCGAGGTGACTGACACACAGTCAAAATCTGACCTCGGTATATGGTTTTCCCGTTTAGTTTGGCGTATGAAACAAAAACAAAAAGAAACAAAAAATAAAAAAATTATTATACTAATCGCTAGAACCGTTGGTCATCAAATTGTCGGAAAAATGTAATTCGTAAATATTCCGTGAATATCAACCGACGATCTACGTACAGGTGGATTTTATTTCGCGAGATGAGATGTTACAGTTCCTTTGGGACCTTTGACCCGATAAGGCCACCCACGCTTTGAAATATCCGTATACAAAGTACAGTGCCGTTGACGTATAACGTCGCGGTTTAAATTCTGTATATAAACTTCTGCGGGAGTCTAGGTTGCCGTTTTATTGAGGAAAGTCGATGAGAATCGTTCGGGGAACCGAACGTCCCGTGGCAACTGGAAGCTAAGGAATGCACAGGCGAAATAAAAGATTGGTAGACCGAAAGGAGGATGCTGCACAAGGGATGAGGTTCTTGGAGCGGAGGAAGGGGCAGGTGGGAATGTCGGTGGCTCAGGCTCAGGCCCAGCCTGAGAGGCTGAGATGCTGAGATGCTGAGATGCTGAGGCTGAGGTAGCGAGAGTGGAATGCGCTCCCAGAGGCCATTTCAGTTCGATGTCCTCCCATCCGTCGGTAACCAGCCGCTTTCCTGCCTTGCGTCTCTCCTCGAGCTCCTTCTTCGCGCCGTCTTCTTTTACTACGCAGCTTCGTCCGTCCATATAGCACCTAGAGAATAGAGGAAACAGTCGAGAGTCTATGATGAATGAGGTTCGGAGCAGTTCAACATTTGGATATTTTTGGAGTAAAAAAAAAAGAAGAAAGAAAAAAAATGCACGTAGCGTATTATCCGATCACTAGATCACTCGATGTTTACTTATGACGATAATCCGACATCGTAAAAGACAAATTGTTAAAGATCAGCGCTGTTGCAGAAGGGAAAGGCGTAGTTATCGGATAGAAGAATCTCGTCTAGTTCGATCACGGGATGTAGAAAGTGGTTTGCGCGGTAATAAGTATCTGACCGATAACGCTGGGAGATAAAACTTCAACCGCGAACAAAAAAACAAGAATAAAAGAACAATAAAATAGATATTCGCAATTATCAGACAGAGTGAATTACCAGCTATTTTCACTCTGTGCAGAAGATACCCAGGTACTCTGCGGAGATCTGAACGGTCTAGTAGCTTTCACCTTGCTTTACGGATCCGTTGAATAACGTGAGACCATAGCTACCAACGTTGTCAGTTGTAGACCATAGGTACAGTTGCGAGGGTGAGAATATGAGAAGCCCTATAAAATAAAAAAAAAAAAAGGAAAAGAAAAATTGATCGAGGTCACGCGAACGAATCTTGACTAAGAATTCTACCGCGATATGTTGACGAATCTATAAAACTTTATCTATCGGATAGACACGTGTGTGTCTCTCTGCATGATTCTGTCGCGTTCGCGGCGTTGAACAGTGGGGCTACCCACTATCTTCAAAAGTTATATACTCACGTAGGAAAAAGAAATGAATATGTTAACACGATCAGCCGCGAGTAAGCACGATATCGACGACGTATTGTTACCGGGCGTAGCAAATCGTATACTACGCCGTATCCATCCCACGTGATGACTTTTACAACGTTTACTGTTACGTCGAACTCGCGTAAGCTGATAAAGAAAAATTAGTCGTTGTATACCGAATATATGAAACAAGATAAGCTCAGTAAAATCTATAGCTATACCCGGTATTCACACTCGTATACTCGAGGCAGGTACGCAGGTGATGTCAAAATATACCTACGAAAGACGAAGTCTGCTCTATTATCGTAATAATATACGCTCAGCGTTTGATCGAAGCACCGAGCGAGGATATAAAAGAAATACTAAGAAAAACCATATTTTCTACTCAGATGCATACTCTCTTCATGCTTCGATTAAGTTTTTTTTTCCCCATCTTGGAGGACATCGCATACGACGCACGGGCGTTCACCAACCCCTGGCCTCGATGCATTCTCCTTATAGGTGTTCGTACTCGTGCATCCCACAAAGATTCAGGATCGCCAACCTTGGCGAGTGCATCGGGGCAGCCTTGATCTCCGGCGCTATTAGGTTTGCGTACTTGATGGCTTTCCGTGTCTTGATTAATTCCGCGAAATTTCACCCTCAAATTCTTAGTTCGAACCCGAAAATCACGTGTATAAAATGCCAGCATATCCGCATACGTAGCTGATTTCAAAATTTGTTTAATATTCTATTCTGGGAATGACACTGACAATGAGAGCTTCTATACAGCATAACCTTGATCAGAAAATATGTTATAAAATACTAGACCCATAAACGCCTGCGATAAGATTCGCGGGTCCCAATATAATCGATTTCCGAATTCTCGGAGTAGAATAAATTTGCTTCGAAATGGTGATGCCGATACCTGGATACCTCGATACCTGGATACCTGAATACCTGAATACCTGGATACCCCGATACTCTGAGACTATAATATAAGCATTGGATATTTCCTATTCGTTATCATTTCGTTTAATACAGTTTAGTTTTTTTTTTTTCTATTTGTTTTTTTTCACGATCTCTACGTCTTATCATAAAACGCCCACGCCGTGGCACGTGGAGTTTCGCAAACCAGTTACGAGTCTAGGCCACAATAGACTAAATAATATCTTCTATTGGTATTTGCCACTTGACTTGGTAGCTGCGTTCAACGTGAGGATCGTCCGGAAATTTAAGAATACACTACGGCATTTGCAGGCCGTAAAATACGAAATATATAGAAACCGGGCTTTTATACGATCAATGAAAAGAGTCTCATTATTGGTGTTCCTCATTAATTACAACAGAATCACTAATCTGTACATAACATACGCATGTCTTATGAGTAATAAGCTTGAAGAATGTCGTCCCCCGTCTCAAACATTTCGATAAGTTTTCTTCCAAGGTCAAGAATGCCGTATGAAAATTGAACAAAGAATAGCTGCAGTGCACCCGCGGTGTCGTCGCCCGATGAAATTAGGTTTCCTCTTGCAGTCCGATTCGTGGAACGGCGAGTGGACTGTGGGCCCTTGACTAGCGAGTTCGGTTTATCACCATACACACCGTATATACCTCGTATACGCACACACCATACATCCTTGTATCTTGTAGCGCAGGGGGTGGCCAGAGCCAGGGGTCAGGGGAGTTCGGACCAAGAACCGGGCCTTATACGCGCGGTGGGGCCTCCTTTAATGTTTGAAACTTGTGTGTGGGCTGTGCCCGACCAACCGCTCGCTGGTGTAGCGTGAGAGAGGAATGCACCGCGTTGCACGCTTGGACAATGTTGGTTACAAGCCCGGGGACTCCGGTCAGTCGCGAGACTTGACTCATGCCCACTTAACAATACGCCTAAACAACTGAGGAAAAATAACGCCTATATGTATAATAAACCGAGTTACGAGACGTGCGTCTCGGTATTGGTTCTGCAATATTGCAAGTCAATTTTTCTCCCGTTGTTTATTTTTTTTTTTCGCCATCTTTTTTTTCTACCATTTTTCTATCCTTTAAATCAATTGTCTGAAAGAAATCTGTCCCAAACGTTAGACGACTGTCATTGTCTGTCCTAACGAGATATCAAAGTGTAATAAATCAGTCCGTTTTGAATTCACTCTAAAGATAACGTGCGTTTGAGGAGGACTGATAGAGGCAGTACATATATAATATGATACACCCAAACTCTGGGCTCTATTTCAAACAGTCTCACTTCCCGGTGGATAGATCAAAGCCTATGAAAACGGAGCAAAAGATAAGGTTAATTCTAACTTAACCCATTCATACTGCATTGGGTTTATCTAATCTGTTATTGTGGGCCTGCATGAGAAGGATTTGGTAAAGGAATTCGTAGGGGTTCTGATTTAGTTTATTGTCCTGACCCATGATTGAGATATTATTTTCATATCCCTGACTTCTCGTGTGGATGTGTATATATGTACTACATACCTCTTTAGAGAACTGAACCTTGGATATATATTCACTCACACATCGAACGTGAGTCATAGACTCCTCACTCATGGCGCATGACCGACGGTTGTTTATCCAATGAAACGGAATATGAGAAATGACGGCTGGTCCTGTCGCATATGTACGTGACGTTCCCTAATGCTGCTCCTTTTCCAGAAGGAAAAAGCTGATTCTCTTCAATCACTAACTTTTCCATATTGTACCTAAGATTCGACACTCTTCTTACCCCGACGTATCCTTCTGAGGCAAAGAGAACTGATACCCTCATGTGTCGTGGACGTTTATCATCGATTTTGAGTCATGAACAAAACATGTCCCAGACTAAATGACATTATATAGTTTGGTCCAGACGTGGGGCACGTACCTATATCGTTATGAAAATGATAATACCTACTGGTGTAATGGAAACGCCTACGTATAATCTATAGCTTGTTAGAGAATTTATGCGAGCGATACGACCATAAGGTATTCGATCAGTTATTGATCCAACATATCGGTATCGTTGTAACAGTTTAGTACTCGGCAAAACTGTACGGACTAGAACGCAAAGCGACATGTATACCGGCTCATGTAACTGATGTGTATATACGGCAACACCCCGTGTACGCACCACGCGTGTGCGTGCGTTCTAGCCTCTACAGGGCACGTGTATCACCGGATAGACCGAGCCACGCTCGGCGTAGGACCAAACGAATGATCGTATCAGCGTGGTATTTAGATCAACCGGCCCCGCACGAACACATAAACACATTTACCAACATTTGCACGCGATCTACTCCCATGTTCAATCCCATTCGTTCACCCACGACGGCCTCGGTTTTGCCAATTTCACTAGCTAGACTATACACTGCGGAAGAGACTAGAGATACTTATTCCTCTCTATAGCGGGAGCAGAGTGAGATAACTTTGGAGATTATTCCACCAGCGATTCGTTTTCTTGCCTATACGCACATACACCGAGGTAGTACACATCCACAGGATTTCAATTACTCTTTTATAGTTCAGATTTGTATCAATCGGTGGAATTCACTGGACGATAAGAGACCGGACGTACCTTCTATGGGAAAAACTGAAGCCGATGAAGAATCGGAGTTCGGTTATGGACACGAATAAAATCTATATATCATAACCATATATAGGGGAAAATATCCTCGCGTTTTGCACCTATCAGTTACAATTTGATTCGTCTAGACTCTAGAGTGTCACCAAAGATTAGACAAGATTTTGAAATTTCGCAATATTGATTACGCAATTTGTGATAGCTATTCATATTTCTAGATATAAGCCAATCCATCAATGAACTATAAGAGACGAGGAAATATAAATCTGTGCGTAGAAGTTCAATGCGGTTTTTGAAAACGGAAAATTTCATTGTCTTTATATGCACGTATACATCTTTTTGCTGGTTAATTAGACTCGATTTTTATTAGGGTGTAACGTAATGAGAATTAATGGTCTTCATATTTTCCTAGATATGAAAATATATACTATGGAAATATTTTTCTATTCCTTTAATATACCTGTCCTTTCTAAAATCGTAACGATCATTGATCATAAATCACTGCCATGAGATATACGATGGCTAAACCCGCGACGATCGCGGATTTACTACTATTCAAGAGATATTTTTTCTCTTCTTCCGCATCTTCGCTCTTTCTAGTTTTATCATATACTATATGCAACGTTCTCCGTGCGATTTCTTAATAATATTCAGACTGTCTAGCTCTTGCTCGTAAATCAACAGGTATCTACATACGGGGAACGCGTCTCTTATGCCAACACGTAACACGTCCGTCGCGTATAATCAAGTTTCCTATTATTTTTCGCGTCTGTCCAATTTTCTATATACTTGATAACAAGTTCCAAATCTATCAAGGGGGTCTTATACCGATGATTTCACCGAGATTTGTACCATGGAAATAAAGCTTCTGAATTACAAATTACATTCGAAATATTAAGATTTGAAAATAATTAGCTCCTTGCGTAAAAAATTCTTAACTTCAGTTTAAACTTTTCCATCTCATATTTCGTGGACATAATTCTTAGGGAATTTTTCTTTTTCTATTAATTCATGCTTTTCAAAGTACGAAACATTTTATAGTATTGGGTAAAGTCTCATAACCGAGTGACCAAAACTGATAAAAAGTGACTAAATTTTGAATATTTTCAATACTTTATTGGAAATCATCGTATCTTGTATAAAAAAAGTGAATGCTTTTCCTGCATATACCTATACAGTCTCGCCTATGTGTCTATATAGGTAAATGAACAAACAAAATAAGCAAAAATGCTGACATATACCCCATGTCGTTATCGCATAGAATCAATAAGGATTACATTATGCCTCCGTCGTGCCCTCTCGTTTGACTTGAGTATTAAAATTGGATTTAGCATACCAACACACTTGATGGCTCAGTTTCACCGATAGCTCAATACCGTAAGATGTGGTGAATTGGTACCGTCACGGGATGGAAGAGAATGCGGAATAGGTGTCGGTTATGCGGAGGAGTTAAGCGAGTGCAAGAATGAGGTATGAAGGTATGAAGAGGTGGGATCTTCTTGTTCCCTCCGGGGCACTGCGATGGTTGCGTTCGGTGAATATAAGAGTATAACAAGATAAGATCGTCAGATTAGAGACAGAACCGTAAGAAACCCTCTAGTGGTAGCATGCTCTTCTTTGAAGTAGGACTTCCGAAATTCTAGGCATATAATTTTATTATATAAATTTGCCGCGGTGTTAATCGACCTCGACGATCTGATCGGCGTCGGTCGTCGTATGGATACATACATATCGATCTTATAAACACATCTCATCTGAACTATTAAAGAGAATTCTCGATATAGTCCCGATTACCATATTATGCAACGGATCAGATACAACCAATCTCATTTTCTGCTGCATATACATACGTATATGTATGTATCTATGCATGTATGTATTTATGTATGTATGTATGTATATACCTGCCCACCTAGCTTTTCGCGCAAGTTCATATTATACTATATAATACATGCATACTCGTTTTAACCCCCTCCTCTTCATCCTCGCGAATTTGACACCTACACGCCCGCCGGCCTCACGGAAGGATATATTATACACACAGGTAGCGTATATATTAATCGCTAGGTATATATTCCTATATATATATATATAATATATATAAATCCGTACGGATAAACTGCCTCTCTACCTACACATATACCTAATACCGACGGGGGCGGTATAGTTTCGATCTATACAATTCGACGAAGAGAAAGAGAAGGAGAGAGTCGAGCAAGCATGATATACATACATATATATATATAAAATATATATTTATATATATATATATATAGATGTGTGTATATAAAATTTATACACGTGTATATTATTGATAGGTATGTACATCGTCGTAGGTTATTGCGCATCGGTCTACTTTCATCGGGCAAACACGTGCCTCATGAGATATACCTACATCTCCGATCTAGTAACTCCAGTTACAGGTATAGGTGGTATACTATATGGTTACAGATACGGTAAATGCTGTTCTCCAGTCTCCCGTCTCCCGTCTCTTCGTTCTTTTCATTTTTACTTTTATTTTCAGTCTTTTACTCCCTCCTCGTACTTACCACCTACCATATACTCCCATAGCTGGACCCGTACGTCCCTCGCCAGTTATATACGCTATAATCGCCATTGCGGTGTGAACTCGTGGGAGCCAAGACGCGGAGGAATGCTCGCGTCGATTGTCATAAGTAACTAAATAGGTAGGTATATGTATACATGATCCGTATATACACACATGTGTGTGAAGTGTATGAGTACGTTACGGTATCTATAAACTTAGACACTACAGGAAAAACCGAGGCGAAGTGGGCAGCTCAGCTAAAAATTGATCAAATTTTTTAGGAAAAAAAGAACGAAAAAAAAAAAAAAAAAAACAACAATGTGATCAATTTTCAGCCGAACTCACTTTGCATGCATGTATTTATCAAGGAATTTATACGTCGAGAAAATGAACCTCGGAAGTTTATAAACGCTTACGAACCAATATCTTTGGTTGGGGAATTCCGCTTATCGTGAAACAGTTTTTGAGATGAACAAGAATCAAGGAAGGTATACGTGTGGTAACGATATACAAAGTGCTGCGGGTTTGTATGAAATTTTTATAGCGTAGAGATTTCGTTATTTGAGCCAATTTGTGGATTAGATGGGACGGATGCATGCTGCGCGTAGGTTGCAGATAGAGTAGGTATGTCTTATGTATATAGATGACTAGAAGGCAGACTAGCTGCTGCCTCTTGGCTAAGCGACCTTCTAAGGCCGCGTGCGCGCGCGCGTTCGCGCGTTCGCTCGTTCGCTCGTTCGCTCGTTGGCTCATTCGCTCGTTGGCTCGCTCGACCAAACACCTACTAGCACCGAGAGGCACCTAGAAGGTCGTAAGTGGTATATAATGCTTCCAGAAACACGGACACTAAAGACGGAGGAATTCCACCTTTCGCCTTTTTCACGCCACCTCGCTATTGGCTCGTACACAGCTCCGAGGTAGGTAAATAATTGACCGGTGGTTTTGCAACTGTTACTGCATCGAGTAGATATAAATTCTATATACAGGTATGGATCTAGTTTACCTATTCAAAGCCTTTTATCGCATTAACGCGTTTCGCGAACGTACTACCTATAGTCTACGTATTAAATCCGTGAGCAAACGTATCGCCAATTATTTACCTAATTGTAAGTTTAAATAACAAGATGATCGTACATATATATACACATTTATTTACAAGGATACTACTAAAACATTTTCACACAATCTTTGAAAGGATTGACTGTGTCATTCATTTACGCTATTATTTGATCTCAAACCTCGATCCAAACTACGTATATACGACTCATTACTCACAGGTATGAGTAATATGTCCGTAAATAAGGTATACAAAATTTTGGTTATAATTTTTCAAATCGATAAGAATAATGGGATTTAGCGTTTATCAAATATTCGCAACCGCAACGATTATCTATAATATATCTACGTAAAATCCTTTGCTGCGACTCAACACTCGCCTATTCCAGGTAGGTACATACGATCTTGTGAATTATCGATTGCAATAATTCACTCGACTAATTCGATCATAGAAATACGTTAATTAACCCATGGCTCCGCGTTGACAGCCTGTTTCAATTTTTTTTCTTCATTTATTTCTTTATTTTTTTCTTTCTTGCGGATAATGATTGATTCCGAGATTTGTTTACCTGCCGATGCTGAGGTTTTCCTTAGATTATTCATCTCGCTGTTATAGCCGTCATTTTGTGGCATTAATAGCGAGAAACATAAATAAATTAATGACAATATTACCTGGTTGAATAAATTCTTTGGTGTAATACAGTGTGCCGCGTTTGAATATTAATTCTGCGATATTTTATATATTTTATGTATAAATCGTACGGGGCGCGGTTATAATAGTTGATTTATGTTGATAAGACACGTGGAAAACGTGAGCAAAACTAAACTACGTATGAAGAGTTATATTTCAGGTCAATGAAATTGCGATCGGATACTTCATGATCCCGGAACAGTTCAGGGACTTTCCGGATTGAACGCGATACACTAAGCGCGTGCAAGGAAATACGATTCTTGTGGGCAATGCGAAATTAATAAAATTGCAACGTAGAATAACATCAGATCGCGTATCCAACCTCGGTTAATCAGACTCTCAAGAATCGTCGCAATTATAACCATACGCTGATCTCATGTCTCGTTCTCTACAACCGAGGTAAGCCTTTCATCGATATTACATTTATCTATCATATTTTATATGAGGATCATAGGAACTAGAATTTACGCGAAAGTTTTTTTATTGTCTTCTTTTTGTTTCGCTGTCGATTGAAATTTACATGAAATTAATTCATGGCGAATGTAATCGCGCATGAATTAAACAGTCAAATGCCATTGTCTTCTTCGGGCTAAACTATAATTTGACTAATATTTAAGAGAGTCCTGTACCAGGAAAAAATTCATGCGGTTATAGTGACAAATAGGAATGCAATTTTCTTGACGTCAACGAGCTTTAGGTACACGTCACAATAACACGATGCTAACAATAATACTACCGAATAAACCCAGAAGTAAAAACAACATTAGCACAATGGATACGCACTTGGGCATCAAATTGCGTCAGACTACTTGATGGCGATCGGGAAAACAAAAATTAAATAATTTCTTGTCATACGTGGTTTAATTGGCATATAGATGAATACCGAATTCGTTTTTCTTGCAAATGAATTCAGCATCTTTTTCTAAAACTGAAATAATTACGAGTAATATCTGTGCGCCAAACTGCAGGGGGAGAATAACCTGTGGCTTTCAGGCCTGATAGAATTAAGTTGAAAGTACTTGTTCTATAAATCATCTAGCTGAACTTTAACTTCGCATTAATAACGCTTGGCATAGCGTACCACCTATAAGTATATATTTGCATGGGGTATAAAGATAGGTGAAATGCACAAGCGTGGTGATAACTAATAGCAGGCGACCGTTATACAATTAGATTTTGATGTACATAAATTAATGTGAATTTGTTGCAATAATTTGTCATTTTCATTGCCACATCTCGCGTGTTTGCCTATTTCTTATCGCGTATATATGAAACGTTGGATAGGATTGAATTTCGTTGCTAAATACAATACAAATATTAACCCACACAAGTGATAACTTATGTACATAGATAACTCAGTAAATAATTATAGAGTACCTCGCGCAACACAATCTTAGAAGAAATGCCCCGAAGGCTTGCATTCCTGCACAGTTAGCCGAGGCCAGTAAAGGCTCAGTTCTACCTAGTCTGCGTATGGCTCAGAATCAGTACGAAAAAGAAACTGATTGTTTTATCCAAGTATAAAATCCTCTAGATTCCTTATCACATAATTGCAATGAACAAATGTGTGTTACTGCCCAGAAGGAACCGAGTCATCCGTGTAAAAATGGTGGATGATGTATAAGGAAAAAAAAAAAGAAATGGCTAAAGGAAGAGATAAAAAGAATGAACAAGTAGGTAATACTAATCTACTAATATTATGGTGAATAATTAACTGAATAACAAGTTGTCGAGGAAACGTCGCATCGGTAATGCGACAATAACAACCCTATCTAAAGTACCGCCCTGCACTAGGTTGTTGCCACCATGGAGATTTGACCGGCTGTTAATTGCAAGTTTATGCAAAACTCCCGCGATATCGCGAGGAGATATTGAAACGGCCGAAAGGCTCCGAGCATATTTCACGGTAGTATGTAGGTATTATTACCGAGGCCTTGTGCTTACGTAAAAGTGCATTAATTGCGCAGCTTGATCACCATTCCAGCCAGGTGTATCGCATAATTATTACAGAGGTAAATACAGGCTATTTTTAGCAGGTTCAACTTACTTCGGATACTAAGAGAACCCTCGCTACGCGATTAAAGCTCAATTTCGTGGGACAGGTGTTAATGATTATTGAAGGTGCCTATCGAAGCGAAGGACGCGTATGAAATAAACTCACCGACATCCCGTGATCATGCTTTCTTAAAAAAAAAAAAAAAAACCAAGAAATCGCGTTTGATAACCCACCGTTTCAATAAACAGTAGGAAACGTTGCTTTACGAGTAAACACATACTGGTGTTAAATGCCCACGCGAATTATTTATCTAGAACGCTTATGCAACGGAATATACTCCCTACACCGGATGTAGTCGCGAGTTATCCTCGCGTGGATGAGAAGATTCAACCATAAGTACAGATATTCTCTGATCCTCGCTGGCCTAACTTCTCGGAGCTGTAAAACTTCGATAAGATAATCGGGCTGGGTACTTTCTTCGCAAAATTATCCAACGCTCGCTTCACACTCGACCAATGATGTGGCTGCCTGTTACCTGCTCGAATTTCATCCGCCGATTTTTTCCCTGTCTTCCTGGTCCGTTTGATAAAACTCTTTCACGGTTTGGGAACACTCGACACGAGCCCACGCGAATTGCAACTTCCGCTCTGACGTCAATTGGCTCTAATTTTACGAGCTCGTACTTCCGCCACCGTTTTAGAGCTTCGAAACCCGCCCGTTCCTTAGCGATGGCAACGGATCCATCAAGCTCATTCATCAGCATATATCATCCGCAAGCCACGTGTACGTGTTAATATCGATGATTAGTACGAGATTTTTTGATAATTTTTCGCCTTTTTTCGCGCCTGCAGCCTTGAATGCATTAAATATCAGGGAATGATTGTACGCAACTTATTAATAACCATTAATATAATATCCTGTACGGATAGCGGACTTAGCTCCGGCCCCCTTTTTCATCCTGTACCTATCTCCTGGTTCTCGTCTTACTCCCGCAACCTCGCCGCAACGATCGTCTCCCTCTTCACCTGCACCAGTACCAGTACCAGTACCAGTACTAGCAGCAGCATCACTTCAAGATTACATCACACGTAAGCAGCCTACAGGTCGTGAACCCCGACTAGTGATGGAAATAACCGACCTGACAGTCGGCGACGATGCCAACCCACGGGATGCACCAAAGCTATCTTTATTCTTTTCCCCCACCTCGGTATCTCTGCCATCTCTCATTAGGCTGTCTTCAAGCTACGATCGACATCCGGTAGAATCTCGTGTAGTAATGGTTTTTAATTTTGGCGATTAGCTAAATCGCGCTTTCGCCGATTCGTTGAAGGGCGAAAAATATTTCTGTCCAATTTTCCGCGTTTTGTATTCCGGGAAAACACCTCCTGTCGGGTTAGTCACCCGATTTTCTTTCCAAAATGCGGCACGCGAAGCCAATCTTAGCGTGAAACCAGCTTAACAATCTGATTCTATGTTTACGCGCATCTTTGAAACGGTGAACTGGATTTAACCGGCGTAGTACGCGACACCTTACTCGACTTGGCAGCGTGCTTTCTAGTCGTAAATATAACAAGGTGCACCGTCACTGCAAAAGCATTTTGCCAACAACAAAAATATATGAAATTACCACCCCGATCTAGGGACCTATCGTTACTACTCGTCCGTACCTACATGTGCATTAGTATACCTACACGCAATCTCCACGGTGCAAATACGTTTATAAGAAAGTCTCGACGAAAGGCCTCGTTTGCTGTTGGAACGCCGGTAATTCCGACGAGCCCGATTGATCGTTCACCGTCTCTGTTGGCCTCCGATGGCCCCGATGACTCGGCCCTCCGTACAACTCCGTCCATCAACTCAACGCGCGTACGAAATGTCAACGTGCGAGCCAAACTGTGTCTCTAGACTTTAGTTCTAGCTCTTCGATCAGGCACGCGTGCATCTTAGAAAGTTTTCTCTCTTTCTTGATTTTTTTTTCGAAATATTTTTTGGGACGAAGAGAGCGGATCATTATATCACGGCAGCTTATTGCTACCGCATCGCGAATAAACGGGAGGTTGAAAAAATATCATACGGCAATATTTCTTATGTAACGACTTCCGGCATCCCCGTTGACCTTCCGCTAGATCAAAGCCCAGACGCTAACGTCTCCAGACTCAGCGACGCCCATGAGAGAGGTCCAGAAACGCGACGCGACGCGTACTTTGTCAGCGGTCTCAGGCTGCCTTGTAAATTAGCTACAGGTACGCGCGTGCGAGCATAGGTCAGTTTTGTTGCGTAAATATATGCATGTATATTTATATACGTATATAATACACGAAATCTAAATCTGTAGAAAACTTTCGTAATTCGAGTTGTTTGATACATTTTTTTTTTTTTTTTTTTAGAAGTCGATTGGTGAATAGAACAAAATAAATTGTGAAATTATCGAATTCGCTTCGGAGTAAAGGGGCGGATTGGTATTTGTAAATTTTTTCCTTCAAAATATAAAAAGAGATATTTTTTTCCACGAATTCGTTTTAACCGCTTTTCGATAAAGTCGTGTTTGTCGCTAGGTGTACTAACTTCGTGCGCAAACATTGGCGAGGATTAGCAGTAAGACCGATAGACCCGAACGCGTTTCTAGGTATTTGATATGACCCTTATATTTCCTTCGGGTATATATTAGGTGTGCGTGTATATCTAATCTAATACCTATAAATTTGTGGGATAAAAATAATGATGAAATTAGTGAATTGTGGTGGAATCCCGATAAGCCCTAATCCAGAAGCCTTGGTCATTCTTTTCCATAAATTGAAATCCTACTTTTGCCGATAATGCGATAAATTGAATTTTATTTTTTTGATACGGTACAGTGTAGAAATTTTATTTCTTACCAATTTCAAAAAGTCAAAAATTCTGAAATTCCTATCATTTTTCAGGCACTATTTCGAAGAAATTAATTTTTTACTCATCAGCGAGGCTATAGTTTAAAGATTTCTTTCTTTGCAGCGGAGGAAGTGAAAAAAAAAAAAAAACGAACAATCAATTTTTTATTTATTTTTTTAGTCAAATTTGCCAGATCCTTATTTGCTCTTATCCCCTGCGAATAACTTCGCATATATTCATACACTCTGCACCAGCTTACCTACATCAAGAAATATGTATTAATGCAAAGTACAATATTTGACGGAGTGACGACAATATTTCTTGGTAATGTTTTGCACGGGTGTTAAGCCTTGTGTCATATCATTCTGAGGAACCTTGTGAGTACATAAACGACGGCGGTTTGTTTGACGACAAACGTATATCTATCTATCTACCTTCCACGTCGGTTGTGATTTCTATGTGAATGATTTCTATGTGAATGATTTCATTCGAAATATATTGAAGTAAACACGTGCCCGATAGATAGAAGAACCGATAGCCGATTGATTAATCAATTATCGATAATAACATATTATTACGATTTTGTCACTATCGTTAACAGGTTTTTTCGACGCCATATCGTCCCGCCTAGTATATTATATTATCGCACGGAAGTATGATTTCGATAAATGTTTTCGTATAGCTGGCGCCAATCGTGAGACATCAAATGCAATCGATCTAAATTTGACGGGTAAAAACCCGCATATAGTACTATAATACACATATGTACTCCATATACAGACATCTTCACCTACGTACTATCTAATACCGATTCTCCTCACTGCAGGCAATTATTAGTTACAAACTCGTATTTCTATTCAAACTCCCTAAACAATTCTATCTATCCATCTATTTCTCAGCTCGTCTGCGATTCGATATTCCCGCATCATGCAGGGAACCAAAAGGAAGAACTTTGGACTACATATGCCCTGCGTATGACATGACATCCTTCTGCTAACCTTTGGCTCCTGCCAAAGCCAAAAGCGATAGATATAGTCGCTCGTAAATATTTACGAAAATAGTTATCATGCTCCTCGAAATCACGATCAACCCATCCTTTGTCATCTCTTCAATGATCGTGTCGACGATCAACCTTATACTTCGAGTCACCGACATCTAAGGCATGGAATATATTTATACCTATACGGATAGATTTAACGAAATTTCTCTTTTTTTTTTCGTAAAATTGTCAAAAATGAAAAGATGAACTTGAATGTACTGTAATCTTGTAAATTTTTATTAGGTAATGGACAGTGGGGGATCGATAGGTCATAGAAACTCGATAGATTTGCAATTTCCTCATTTTATCTAGCTCTCGGGTTGATGATGATGTCTTGCGTACCTGAGTTATATTTCGCATTGCTTTTACGATATTCCGTAAATTATAGGCGGCTAGTTTATAGCATCGAGAATGAGAAGAAATTATCAGATGACCCTGAACGGCTTAAAATAATCGACATAGTTTGCAAATACTCTCAGACCAAATAGGATGTTTGTTTATCTGCAAATCTCGGCGCCTGTACATATATAAATTCCGATGCAGTGACATATTATGCAGCCTTGGTACCAGCGTACATTCCGTTTTACTTCGCACAATGATCAAACGCCTTTGTGTCCATCGATGATCATCTATACACTTTGCTACCCATACTAGCCATTCCTACATCCACCCGCGTCACGTGAGCCTCTAACTAACGTAAGTACGACATTAGAAAAATACACGACTACATTTAGTTAGATTCGAAAGTAAAAAGAGCCAAAAAATTTTCCGGTGTAGTTCGATAATCGCGAATGTGCAGTATAGAAAAATGTTGCTTTATTTGGCGAACGAGCTCCGTGTTTCGAGGACTAAAATCGAAGCAAATTGATTGAAATCGCAGTACAGACGTTTACCTAGACATGAATACTTCTTTAAAGACGCATTCTTCTCACTCTTTTCCCTCGTTGAAATTTTGTAAAGTATCTACGAATTGTTCGATGTATTTTTGAAAAAAAATTTATCAACATTTTACATTAGTTGACTCGTTCGAAAGTTATTCGACGAATGAGTGGACGAAAAACGTGAAACTTTCCTGGTGGGATATTGAAATCGAGAAATCCGAATCGAGAAGAAATCTAGTTGGTTATCAAAGGTTAACATTCTATAATCGATACATCATTTTATTATTGGAACAGGGGTTTTAATAGTTTTTTTTTCTTTTTTTTTTTTTTCCTTCAACATTTAACTATCGTGACACCTGTTTAATTTACAATTTAGATAATCGATGGCCGCTACTCCTCAAGTCATTAACTTATTTAACAATACTAAAAACGTATAGACACGGCGTTATAACGTGAGTATAACGTGAAGCACGTGTATGAGTTCTTCGATGCACTCGTGATTGGGTATACGTATAGAACAAAAAGAATAAGAAATAAATGAAAAAAAATAACGAATACAAAAAATAAAATCGTTAAACAACACGTGCCTCAAGATATGGTACCAAGGTCCCCTAGATATAAGCCATTACTTCATTGTCAGACCTTGTCGACATGGTACCCAGCAATTAGTTTTTCGATTAAAAAACTAGACCACTACAAACGAAAAGTTTTGTCATTTCAATTGCTCTATTTTCTATATCACCAATTACCCCCCGAACTATTTTATATCGCGAAATAGGGACCGAGTCCACGGTTTGATAAAAGTTACCATTATTTATTATCCGACTCTTAACTTATCGGTTGTGAATCACTGTACTTAGGTGATGAACAAAAAAAAAAAGACATTTTATACATATATACACGTTTGTACATATATCTTCAGTTTTTATTTCTTCTGGTGAAACCGCATTGCAAGAAGTCTAAACGACGTCTGATCTTTTTGACCATTCAATGATCCGCAAATGAATATAAATTTCGAGTGGAAAAATTGAAAAATTTCCTTACACCTTAGTCGCGGTTGGTATAGCCTTGAACGAATCCAGCTCTGGTTATACGATTTTTATCACCGACTGCAAGGTACACGTGTAAAACAGATAATTCTAAGATATACTTGCACTTTTGATGAACTACAACTAACGCACGTAACTTCCGTGGAGATAATTCGGTCCAATACAGTTCAGCGATAAAAATGCATAACACATGCGAAAACGTAAGGTGAAATCTGAAAGAAGAGGGCATTTCTTCATTTTTTTTTTCTTTTCTTTTTCAAAGAAAACAGTTTTCTTTTTAGCTTCAGATTTTCGAGCGGAATGACGAGATTTGATCTTAATTATTGCGGACATTTTTAATTGAACGAAAATTTAGCGATTATATATTTATAGAAATGTATGTAGGTGTGTTTAACTCTTTCGTTCTCAAAAATTCCATCATCTATACGTGCCAATATTCTAAGAAAATACTCTAGACTCTGGTCAAAATGAAGTAATAAAAAACCAAAGCTTTTAAGCAAGCCGTTTTGAATTTCGAACGTAAAACACTTACCGAGATATCAGCACATACGTCATTGATGTTCATATTGTAACCATTTCATAATACGTGTATGCCTGATACACGTAATATTAGCTTTTACATTGTATATTATCAGTAGATAATAATAAATGGCAATGATAAACTGCTCCGTTTCATTTTGTTTATCAATTTTAGCCGCATAATACAAATGAAAGCAAAGCAATAAAACTAAACTCAATCTGCTACACGTTTCTGCAGATATTGGTGGGTGGATATATAATAGTTTTGTATTCTATGACGTCAAACGTTCCTATTCTACGTAAAATCGTGATAAGGTGTACGACGTGTGCAGCAGCAGTTGTGGCGTGGACTGCATCAGTATATTTGCACTAATCGCTTGTTGCACTGTATAGGAGTTAGTAATAAGAGTTTCCCAAGATTTGTCTATTCAATTATCAGTCTTAAAACGGTTAATTTTTAGTCAATTAACGTGTCAGATTATATCGATTAATTAACGACTCTCTAATAGTTCGTCAATTTTTCCAACAACATTGGACACGTGTGGCCAACAGCTATTCAAATATTAAAATGAAAATAAAAAGCCTGTTTGACTACGCGGGCATCTAACATCTATTCAGATATAGACGCAGAACGTTTCTCAGGCTTTAGAAAAATAGTCGTGAATTTGCGAGGCCCATAATGTTCAGACGGCATCGTCAAACATTTATGAAGAAATGGCACAGCGTTGAAAATTTCTGCAAACTGATGGTGAGTCTCGACGCTGAAAGTAGTAACTTCGAAGAGAAAAAAAAAAAAATTACATTTATTGTTTAATTTTTCTTTAAAAATGTAAAAACTTGATAAACACCAATTCGAAACTGCAGATGAAAGTCATAGCATAGAGACCGTGTATTTTTTTTTCTAAATCAATATTCGCGGATTGTTCTGAACGCAAAGAAATATTCCACATTTTCCGATTCATTTCTGGACATATTTACGCTCCCCACGTTTATCAATATCTCTTTCTCTTCCCCCATGGTCCAGACGGACAGCCTGCAACCAGCAGCGTATAGCTGGGTCATATCTATATCAATCAGTCTGTTGGCAGTGAGCCTGGACTCTACGTCACGCGGCTCGTGACAGGATAATGACGTCACTGTATACGATATACACATCAGTTAAAATGTAACACGTATATACCATGAACCTATAGTTATAGAGAGGTCATTTGTTTTTTTTTCTTTCTTTCTTTTTTTTTTTTTGGCGCTGAAGCCAATCCTCGCTCACGTGGGAATCCTAATATAAATTTGGCGCAGAATTAAACCGCTACGATACTCGAAAAGGAAATTTTTTAAATATGACGCGCTTATTGTTTCTTCGTCTTCCTTTCGCCTTATTTATTCTCTTTTCCCTAATTCCGGTCACCTGAAATAAAACTAAAATCAGGATACAGCTGCTACTGATGACAAAACAAACCCTGCTCGTATCAAATATTTCCTTATCCAGATACTAGAACTAAAGCCTTATCGACAGCTGTTACAACTTCACTGTAACTTACCAATGTGTGTGTGTCTCCAGGATTGCATATGAATAGACGATAGGTACTATAATATTCTTACGATTCTACTTCAGGTAATTTATTTTCATATCTATATATAGGTATATGTATAGACGTGGAGAGGTGTTTACCATAACGAAACCGTCACGGACCAATTCCTTTTTTATTGATTTCTGTATAATTCAATTGACACGATTTTATTTATATTTTAATTTCTAGATTCGTTTTACACACGATGTTGTACAAAGAAATACTTCTTATGCCTGCTCGTTCGATACCAGAACAATTACTTATTTACACGGTTAACGCAGTTTATTATAAGAACTTCCAAGTTAGAATAAAATAATTAATTGAAAAAAAAAAAAAAAAAGAAAGAGAAAGAGAAAAAGAAAAAGAAAAAACAACAAAAAAAAAGGAATCCCCGTACGTCTATCAAACTAGCGCACCGACTCAATACGTCCACCCGAATACAATTAACACGCATTTTATCACATGCCTTATATTCGTCGACATCGCACCACTAAATTCGTCAGTCCGTAACGCGTTGGCGTAGGGAAAAGGCAATAAAATTCAGGCAAACTTGCAGCCGTATATATTTGAACGTATGTATGTATGTAGGTAGTAGATATACATACATAATAAAATATACGTATGTACATAGATACAGTGTGAATAGCCACCCTTAAATACGTTATGCGCGCAATTACAACCAGGCGACATATGCAACACGTGCAACATATGCCAGATCGAGTAGGTGACGGAAAATTATTAGACCATGTTCTAGCGGCAACTAAATAGTGGGTACCCATCACGAGCCACCATATTATACATATAGCTAATGTTATACAGTAACCGCTTACTCTGCAACGCGACAGTCTACACCGTCTAAGTTCATTTGCACTTTCCGACTATACTGCACGTTTACACGTTAAAACCATGTCGCACAGAAACGCCATACGCGATCATAATCTCAACACATATATGCATATCCGGTGCAACAACTGACTCAATAATTAACCCGTCTTCGAAGTAGGTAAATACTTTCTTTGATCGGGTCAATGAATACACTCTAAATCGATAGATGTTGATCTATTTTGAAGAACTTCAAATTTCTTAGTATAAAATTAAAAAAAAAAAAAAAAAAAAAAAATGTAAGTCAATTTTTATTCATTTATTATTTCACTTTTCGTGAAAATCTTCTCTTCTCTCTGATTTTAGAACAGCGACTTATGAAATTTGGTGTTTACGTTTGTTTCATCTTACATTAGATTTTATATTTTATATATGCGCGGGGGTAGTATGACTTTCCTTTCCCCTTGTCACTCTGTGTCACCTCTTACCCGTCACATTGTAAGTTGACAAGAACGACGGCACCCCAGAGTCGAGTCACTGATTGATTGTTTTAGCGAGGTAGGAAGGTACAACGTACGTAGAACATACATACCACAGCTCTTGGCTCGCCTCTGAGTCGGTCGTTATTGTGTCGTTATGAATGAACTTAAAGTTCAAAGCTAAAAGCTGTCAGAATTGACTGGCAGTTAGTTTCGTACGCGGGGTGTCGTGGCTATAATGTATATAAAACAAGGATATATAGATGTAGAATGAATGACGTCCGTGGGGCTTTAGTTATTTCGAAGCAACTTGTAGTCATGGGCTAGTAGGTATATGACATGACGACGGTGGTCAGGAGGCCGATTTCTTAAACTAAAAATAAATCGGTTACGTTTTTTTCTACTCGGCGCGTGACTTCCCTGTTGATTGTTTTAACAGGTTTTATTGCCCCGACGTGGGAACCAGATATCTAACTACTATGTTCTAGTATTTTCGTTACCGAGGTGAAAGAAATTATTGGTGATGTCATTTAAAATTACGGCGTCGATTTATCTCGCCAGAAACACCCGACGATGCGTTATACGTAGAATATAATTAATTAACATACATACCTAGGTGTATGTTGTACATATACATATATACATCGCATTTTGAACCGTTTCTTAATATAAATACTGAAATGCAACAACGTCAACATTCTACAAGTTCTCGAACCGCAAAGATAACGATGTATATTAACAAGATACGGGAGTTAAATTAATTACACAATACGACCTTTTCAGTAGAGCTTGTCTGACGCCGTTATAATTCTCATTCTCAGCAATTTGCGCATTTCAGTAAATTCGGCCGTGAAATTTTCTCAAACTAAGTGAAATACGTGGGATAAAGAAAAAAAAAAAAAAAAAAAACTTATAGGACCACCACCAGTATGATTAGAATCTAATGATTTTCATGGCTTCGTGCGATCGAGTCCTATAACCGTGGGCAATCGATCAAAGAGATTTTTATTAATCCCGATCCATCGGTGACCGGTTAGCAAAAAATTTAGTGAACTATATCGAATCGCCAATGTGTATGCCGGCTTTTTACAACGGTTTAAAATTGAGGAACAAAACATTGTAGAAAAAGCAGATAAATTTTTTCATTTTTGTTCCTTCGAACGACCCAACTATACCGACCCGGCAATTTAGCTGTAACATTTCTTCAGCCTGAAAGCGCGTGGAAGTTATCTTTAAGGACGTAATTACAAGGACGCCACCTTGATGAACGTACCTAAAAAAGAAGACTTCTGCAAAGTTTGATTAAAGTTTAAGAATAAAAAAAAACTCCCTATATCTTTTACGCGGAAAATCTATATAGGTATACGTATATGTATAAGGATTTTAATTCAACGGGTATACAGGGGGAAGAATCGGGGTTAAATAACAACAAAATTAATCGACATATTGGTTGATGCAGACTTCGACAACAAAAATCTGAAAAAAAAAATAAATAAAAACCAATTACAAACACCCCTGTAACTTGATTAGAAATCTCGCTTATACCTTACATCGCCCTCGGTAGGGTATAAGACGTGGTATAGGAGTGCGCACTCAACCAATCATTGCTTATATTCCAGTAAATGAACTCGCTTTTCAATTGCAATTTATTGGTCAATATATGTTTATAGTTCAACTATAATAATTAACGTTAAATAACCTTCTCAGTATTTTATGATTTGGGAACATCACCCAAATAATCGCGAGAAGTAATTTGCATATATATTATACGAGTGCGCGTTTCGTTCATAAAAAAAAAAATATTTAATTAAAAACGTCACATCTTAATGACCCAACGGACGAACCATTCGGTGCGAGAAACGTAATTGACTCGTCATAAATTTCGCGGCATCGAAGACGCTCTAATATCTTTTTCGGAGCAGGATGACATTTGGTCTTATGTGAAAAAAAAAAATATATTCTTTTTTACGTAGCTTCGATATGTACTTATGTTTACCGGTAATCATTGAGTTGCTGCATGTAGATGACAATGGAGCTGCGTGTTGGGAGACTTTTTTATCCACTCTTGAAAAGCTCGCTCTTATCCGCGCTGCAGACGGAGGTATCCTCGCATGAATCGAGTAGAACCCCGCGCCTTTGCGAGTTTCTTTTTCCATTTTCCCTGACGTGATACCGCGCTATCACTATCAGGGGAACGGTAACAATGACTCGTGATTAATTGCTCCGCCAGCATTCGGAAGGTGATGGATGTTTGCGGCTGTACTCGTTCAGCGTTACCACAAACGTATGTATATACAGCTCTGCATCCGTCTGTGATTTAGCTTCGAAAGTTACCTGCTATATAGGAATACCTAGGTATGTATACGTACATACATATAAATATAACAGGGACTAGCAGAAACCTCGAAGAATGACAGGAATCGAGGTTGCGAACAGACTAAGTATCCCAAGTAAATTGGTATATCTAGTAGGTATAAAAATAATTGACCAAAATTCACAAGAGAATTTTTTTCTCTATTCAGTTTCTATTAACTTCAAAGAACACAATGGTACATTCGAGTATAAATTCATCTGGAGAAAGTCGAGACCAATTTTGAAAAATTATAAATCTCAAGTCAAAAGCTGATCGTTTGATATAAAGGGGAAATTCTCTCGGTTTTAAAACTATAATTCATATTAAAATTACACACAATTTTGTATAATTAAACGTAAGTACGCGGTGGTTATTCTCTAAAATTTTATGCTTTTATCTCGTGTAGTTTGTAATCATAATATTCTATTACGGCTACAAGAGTGGATAATAATTTCTCGTATTCTACGTCCTTGAATTATGGGCCGGTTCCTTTGGCTGTTTAGAGCAGTTAAGTCTCGCTTCTCAACATCCCATGACTACAAATAAATTTCGCAAATATTTTTCACACTAAAATAGAAGAATTACATTTTTTTCATCCAATTTTTGTTCAGCTCAACTTTGACATTGAATAACTTTCCAACGAGTAGATTTATCGTATGATGACCACAGATCTTATTTGTAGAGCATTCAATTCCCTACAAAAATATGTCTTGGTTATTTCTCTATGTTCATCCGTGGACGAGTTATAAAATTCCGAAATAACAAACACAATTTTTCCATAATTAAATGCATATGGGAAATGAAAAATTGGGATGAGAAAACTCTAAATATTTTAATCGGCATCTTATTACACCTTACTGCAACCATCGAATGTGTGACTTTGAAAAAAATAAAATAATCGATTTATTGTTTTTTTTTAACCACCCTAGTGAGTATATTGATTGAACGTAGGAACGTGTGTCGGGGGATTCTGAATGTCGCTTTAAGATCCAAGAGGGAATTATTGGTACGGATGTATATATGTACTAGCCGTGCAAATCGTAGGATAAACGAACCGAGAGCTATGCCTAATGCCGAGTTAGCTGGCCGTTACACTTGGAGTCAACGCTCCCACGTGCCGCTTCGTCACTCCAGGCACTTTGCTCTCCTCGTGCTACGGCGCGGAGCTGTGCCAGTGCCATACCGCGCGCGGCTTCGTATCCCCCTTATGATACGTACGTCTTTTGATCGGCAGGCGCGGGGGAGTGAGAAGAATATCGCCTTGCTGACCCGCGACTACAGTAACATACTACGGACTGTGACTTGTCAATGACTAAACATCAAGTCGATGAGAGTAAGGCGCCCGAGAGACGCGTCGCCAATTCGTCATATCGACTGCATGCATATGTGCGATAGAATATAAAAGGATCATTGCGATAATCGAGGAACTCCGACCGAACAAAACGACACAATGATTTCTTCTTATTTTTTAGGATTAGATTCCGTAAAACACTGACATTTGAAAATCTGGAATGAGCGACTTTACCTCAGTTTTGAATAAAAAGAGAATTCTCCCTTGCTGCAACAAGCCGTTCAATCATCATTTTTATCCTTTTGTTCTTTTCCTCACTTTCCGTCTTCCGCGATGATCGATATTTGAAGCTAGTGTATATCTGTACATCTGCGTGTACCTGTATGCCAATCCCATACCACGACGTCTCATTCGTATTCAATCGAGGCAAAATCTGAATTCATCGACCGGTGAATGTCATTCGGTAACTCAATGAAAAACCCACATAGCAAAGCTCGCACAGCACGTATTCGAGGACCCGTGTTCGTAGGCACGTGTATATATAGTACCTATAATATAATATATATGTAGACCTACATCTTCTCTATGCAGACGTACCTGCTGTGTTTATACGAGTATGTTTCTCATATACCAAGGCACAGATGTCTGTCTACCCTAAATGTCTCTCGCCCACAAGTATCGATAGTCAGAATCACACCGGTATGGGGATAAATGATTATATATTGATCTGATCACGGGGTTTTCCCCCGCGGGATAAACGTGAAAAATAAATATATTGATTGATTTATACGTAAAAGGACGAATCAGGATTTGAGCAAAAAGTTTTTGCGTCAAATAAGATGATTCATAGTTTATTTTTCTCTAGATCGTATGAACCCAAAGCCAGCAGCGTGCGGTTATAGGCCAACCTTTTCGCTGAATTGCTGACTAGGCATTGCTCTAGCTGACTTAAGAATACAGAATCTATTGCTTTCTTACACGTGGTACCGCGGTCAATGAATCTAAGAAAAATAAAAATAAAAAAATTCGTAATTGTATTTCCGCCGACCCAGATTGATCTAATTAAATTATAAAAACGAAACTTTCATTTCTAATGAACTGTAGAAATAAAAAAAAAATAAAAAAATGTCGCCTTTGGAATACCTATGATTATGTGGATCTTTTATTAAACGGAAATTACTATCGTCCATCAGCTAAGTATATCTATATAATTTCAGAGACCCACGGATCCCAACCGCGTTTGATCTACGACTATACCTATACGGTACGAAAATTCCGCAGTAAACCAACTCGGTTAGTAAATAATAAGTAGATGAAGAAAATATGTCGATTTTGGCACGAAGCGTACCTCGGCGCCGTATAGTCGTGTGCCAATTATTGTCTTCGTCAATCGCCAACTGTATCCTAGGACCTATAGGTATACCTATACACGTACGTATCATATCTACGCACCCTGAAGCTCTATACCAAATTATATTTCCCTCTTCTACAGAGGTAGATGGGCACGCGATATCAACGCGAGAGTAAAATAGCTCCGAAAATGAGGACCGTGCATATATGCTGTTCAAAACCGAGAGCTCACCTCGAGCTAACAATGCCGCGTAAGCTAGCCTCGTGCGATCGTTTACTCGCTAATTTAGTTCGCGCGGTCACATACGTATGTATAGTCACATACATGGTTGCGAGATGAACGCTATATGTGTTAGTAACTATATTACGTGGATTCAGACTGTATGGATATAATACGAAAGATATAGATCTATAGGTATCTAGATCACTTTATCTTGCGAGTGTATGTAATATAGACGGAAGAAGATCACTGCGACAAGATAGTTAATTGACGATCTCGAAATGCGAGTTAAAAGAGGTAAAAACTAAAGGTGTTATACTATAGGATCACATGAAACGCGAAATTAAGCTCAAATTCGTTGTGAAGTAAATAATAAATGAGAGGGAAGGAAAAAAAAATTACTCAATTCTCATCGTTTCACAACTAATTTACTTACGATATAGATATAATATACATCCGTCTTCTATATATATATATATGTATATATTTGTTTATAAATAATGATTATAATTCTCTTTAATAATGAATTTAATAACTAATTAGATAACGATTGTAAAAATATATTCGGAGAATTCATCATGTATACAAACAAGTTTATATATGATAGGAGGGAGATTCATGCGAGGAAACAACAAATATATAAAGGGAGATCGGGGACAAGGGTCACCTCAGTTGAGGATTGATAATTTTTTTTTGTGAAGAAAATGAGACTTTTGTGAAACCAAAAAAAAAATTATCAATTTTCAGCTGAGGAACCCACTTTGCCCCGATCTCCCCTATATATTTATTTTTAAATAAATAAACAAATGTATAGGTATAAAATTTATTGTAACACCGTTCACAATTTACATCTCCAACCGTATTATGTATCAATTTTATACCTATGAGGTATAATATGTAAATTTTGTCGAGGTCCTTGCGTCTTCCTTGTTGCGAAAGTCAAATCAATTTTGCTTACATCCTGTTGACGCACAGTCACGTTTCCACGCGTATCTATATAGGTATGTATGTATATAGTAGGTAGGTATACGGGGCGTTGGCGCTATGCGGCCGTTTTGACGATCTGTGTGCAGAACGTACATAGGACTTTTGCTAGATATATAGACTATTGAGAACGAAAAATAAAACTTCAGTTATTGAAGTATAGGAGCGACGTATAGATGCGAGTTTTGGTTCTCCACAGTAAAACGGGCGGATTTCCGCGCGTGCAATTTGATACGAGAACAAAACCGTTCCCTACTATAACGGGGATTATCTCACGCGTGAAATGCATTAAAACATACTCATTGTCCGTGCTGCACCGTCCATGGTGCCAAATATTCAACTTGGCACGGTAGCGGTAAACAACTCGAACGATTAACTGACCGCTTCCTAGCCGCAGCTACCAACCGCGATACTAAATGCAAATTTAGTCTCCTGACTGCAACAGCAGAAGTAGAAATTCATTATTAAACCTATGTATTCGGATAATATATTATATTTATTGACACGCGTGAGTAAGATCATCGTACGCTACAATTATGTAATCGATAACAGCTGAGAAACGTAATTCTTCTACATGCTCAATCGAGAGGAATGACAATTCAAACACGCCTCACGTCTTTCAATATCCCAAAAAAAAAAAAAAAAAACAGTATGAGAATATAACCCAAGGTAATCGACCTATCCACAATTGTATGTATAATAGTATATAGGTATATAGCCAGAAAAGGCACGTGTAATTGGGAATGATATAATATTGAAGAAAGCATTTACGTATGGTATAAACGAACGTTTAAATTATAACCGCCGTTAAAACCTCCGTGAAATAAATATATATATATATTTAAAAGTTGTAGATATAGACGCCACACGCTCGGTGGTATTTAAAAAGAAAACATGATTACTCGTGTAAATAGAACTCTTTCTCGTGTATTTGTTTGTGGAGACGCGACAAAATACGTCGAGTTTGAAAGATACAGAAAAAAGGTATATATGTGGGCAAAAGGGGATCCGTCTGTACAATATGTATATTGTAACGGAGTGATTGGATCATGGGAGTCTGAACGGTTCGTTCTTCTTTGATTTCCGGGTCACGATGTTGGTGGTAAACATCTGCGATTATACGAGGCAAATTTGTATCCTAAAGGGGATTCGTTCCCTCTCGCACAAAATATTCGCTAAAATTCTTATACACTCCTGTTGTGATAAGAAAGAGTACAATGGGAAGAGGAGTAGTCAAAGCAAGAGGGAGACCGTCGATCAAGGGTGAAATGACGTTTTAATTATTCCAAGTTATTCAATCCGTACTAACAAACACTCGAGGCAATTATACGAAACGAGAATAAAAAACGGAGACAAAATTCATACTACGTAGACACGGTAACGTCAAAACTGAGGGTTTTTAAATTCTCTTCAGGCGTCGGAGGGGAAAAACTATCATGTAGTACAAGAAAATGTCATAGTCTTATAAGGGCTATTGTGACGCGTTGTGACGCATCGTGTGACGCATTGTGACGCGTCGTAGCGCCGCCGCAACGGCGTCATCCGTTTCAATACAATAGATATAACTGTACGTATAGGTACCTATCTTATTCAATTGTATTGTTAATCATCTCTGCGTAGATAAAAGGAATCGAATTGTTAGTCAAGTGGAAGTTCTGCGAGTGGCGTATTTATACCATTCCATCAGGGGAACCCGGGGCAAAATGAGACACCATACTTTTCGTAGGTGTCCGGGGGTGGAGGAAGGGGGCCAAATTTTTTGTTTTACTTAAACGTAGTGTCTCATTTTGTCCCGGGTTTCTCTATATTCGTTAATACTTATTATAGTACCAGTATATAGGCTATATTGAAATCGGAACGAGAATTATCATCATTTTCGTCTACCTCAGACTCAGCTCTCTTTCAGGTCAGCCTAAAATCCGCACTTTATACCTGCCTGCCTACCTAGGTAATTAATTTCGTATATATATATATATATAAATATAAGTATATGCGATTGTACGCGCACCTCTATTACGCCCTTATTGTTTCAGTCTATATGCAAAGTGCCTTTGTTTCCGCTAACCCTTACCCGGAACAGGTAAAGGGACGACGTTATATAGTATACCTATATATATAATATAACCAGACTTTGTTTCCCTCCATAACTGCTTATAGTGTTTACTTAGCGACTGTCCAACACAACATGTATATAAATATCTATAGTATAAACACATGTCCATTTCGTAGCAGCGAAAATTTAACCCTATGTAATATCTCGTTTATTTTTATATTAGTTTTCGTGATAAATAGGATAAAGATTGTTTATCGTTTGGTATGTATGTAGTTACACGCGTGGTAATATCTATATCTATATATATATATATATATACATATATTCTATACAGATGTTATACGAGACTTTCGATCGTTCCGCAATCATGTATATATATTATTTTTTTCCTTATTTCCAACACTATATGTATATACCCCCTCGGGTCCGCTACAGTTAGGTAAGTTGTTTACGAACCTCGCGTTTTCTTCGCAAAGTACATTATATGAGGTACGTTATAAGACAATATCTTTCTCTTATCACTATGAGGGGATTATTTTGACCCGTGAAATCCTTTCCGATAATTTTCTTATTTTTTTTTACTTTTTTTTTTCTCGTATAACTTTAATACTTAATTAAAATTAATAAACCGACATCATAATTAGGTACGATTCTACTCGACATAGGTTCGTATTATATTCGCGAACATATAACCTGGGTGGCCGTTACCTCCCATTATACATAACACACACCCACGCACACCTACGAACTCTATATCTCCGCTCCTCCGCCTACGGGTTTGACGCATGGTAAGGGTATATCGCATTTGCCAACTACGCTCTGCTCGCCCGCGATCATTCTCAAAAGACCCCCCTGAATCTGCGCCACCGTGTGCAGCAACGAGAGAGCGTGCGTTGTGAAACGTTGCTGTGAACGCGCTATATGCCATATCCTGCACGCGAACTTACTTTATCGATTAGGCCACGTATATATAGTACGTATATTGGTACAGCGAGAGACTGCGGCATGTGCTGTGAGCAGGGAAGGGTGGGTGTCGCGTGCGTCTGCTTTTCATTAAATTTATTTCATAGTCATTAATCTGTACCGTTTTTTGTCTTCTTTTTTTTTTTTTCTTTTCGTATGTTTATATATATATATATATATATATATATTTTTTTTTTTCAATTTATAATTGTTTTTTTTTTTTTTTTGCTTTTTTTCGTCGGTATAACATAACACAACATAACGTAACAAAACGGAACGGTAACGTAACGTCAGCGATAAAAGAGATTTGTTAGCTCGAATTAGTCGAGGTAGAGAGACGAACCGCTCCCTACTGATACGACTATTTCCATGCATCAAGTAGGTGGCAGCACAGGCTACACAAGCCCAGTTTAAATGCGCGGTCTCTGTGACTGGGTTGCAATACACACGTTCGTCGATTCTCAGGCCAAGACCGCGTACGTTTCACGTGTATATTGGCTATCTTTGATTTTCCAGCTGTCATTTGATCGTAAAATTGTAACACCCCAACTCGGGATTAATTATTCTAGCTACCAATTAACGAACAGACTTAGGTAAGTATAAGGACGTCAGACTTACGTGTATTAAAATACAACGACGTACACCACCTACGCGCAAGCTTCATAAGAACAAACGCTAAACAATTGGGACGGTTCTATTGACTCCCGGTTGACGTAGGTATACCTATGTATTTCCTATACCATATATAGGATTAGGTATAAGGTGCTGTTTTTTTTTTTTTTTTTTTTTTTTTTTCTCCGCGAAAAGTATTTTACACGCGTTTCATTACAACACGTGTAAACTTCTGACTTTATTATACGTGGTAATGATTATGTTATCTTCATAGGCACCCTAAATTTTGTTTTCGCTATCTAGCTGCGCGGTTGGTAGGTATATAATATACTTATATCGTAGGCATATCGTTCCCTGCACTGCAGTCTGAAATCGAGCAAACATATTTTCGTATAGTTTAATTATCCTACGAAAATATTTTCATTCTCGTATCATCTCTCGCTGCAGTCTGATCGTTCAGTCAATTAGTGTTCGTCTCGCTATAATTTCACCTTCTCCATCTACAGCGCGGTTGTATACATATATTATTCGTCTGTAACAACACTGCGCTTCTGCATCGTCTCTGTTTTCAGAAGTGCAGTAGAACTCGCATTATATATCGATAAAAAAACTATTCCTTAATACTCGTGATAAAATAAATCTATATGGATACAGATAACGAATGTATTAAATTTGAAAGATACATACTTCAATGTCGTATCCTGTAGAAAGAGGATGAAGATATGAAAAATGAAAAAAATTAAAAATTAAAAATAAAAAATTACCGGAAATTAATAATTTCATAGAAATTATATTTTCGACGATTGTATATACTATATATATATATATATATATATATAGAATAATGTGGTAGGAACGAGTATCCGTATACTGACCCCTCAGTACATAAGAATGATTAAACCTTCAAACATATTTATATCAGCACGCAGACTTTCCTCTGGACTTTGACAGCTCGATTGAGCCACGCGTGGCTCAAGATACTCTTATGAACATGTAATGCGTAAACAAGATATCGAGAACATGAGAAAAGCCGCGGGTAATGAATTTTATGGAAATGAAATTGATTCGTGGAGTAACAACCTCGGTTGATGTAATATGTATCGTCGGTAATGGTGCAAACCGCGCGTAAGTACAAAAATAGCAAAAGTGAGATTTGGTATTAATATTATGTATTTTTTATTTTTACATTTCATGGTATATTCATTTGAAAACAAAAATTCAATAACAAAATCCATTCAATTTTAATACCGCGTTTCAAGAAAATAATTCCCGCTGACTATCACAGTTTTTGTGATCAGCTTACTTACAACTAAGTTTTTAAAATAAGATTTGAAGTATCGCAAACATAAGTTTTCATGTTTTTAATTTTAATGGTTTAATGTTTCTTCTCTTTAGTTTTATTAAATAAATACTTAACCTTAATACCAAGCGAGATAAAATTTATTTTTTTATCAATAAACTTGATATATTACCAAAAATATTTGTATTTTATTTAAGATACTATAATTAACACAGCATGAAATTTCATTTTCATACTCCTTAAATCAATATTTATATCGATAATATTCATTTTATAAGACATTTCCATGGCCCGTCAGTGACTGTTTAACATTTATATATATTATTTTATATTGTTAATTCAATTTTATCGATAGATCAAGCATTCTATATGATGGAGAATCATATTCTGTGCTCATATATTCAATTTGAAAGGGATTAGTTCAATATTTTTTTAATGAGTTTTTTCTTGCTCCTGTAAAATTGTATTTTTAGCAGTTACGCGGTATTGCACTATCACCGACCATATAACAATATGCTATAAAACTTGTATGTTTTTCTATTTTTCTACTAATAATTTCATCATCATAGACTACATAATCTTATCTTAGATTTTATTTCCTTGTAAAAGTAGATATACAGTCATGTTAATGGAAATACATGAAAACTAATAATATAATAAAGTAAGAATGACGAGAACTAAACGACGACCTGCAACGAGAGTCTCGTTTCGCCGAGTGCATTGGTAAGCTGAAACCGACGCTACAGGCAGTCTGGTCGCTGGCGCACGGACGAATCTAAGAACCGACCGGATGCAAAGCCGGAGTGGGAATGTGAAGGCTCCAGAGTCCGTTACTCGGGCTGGGATTTCCCAGAACGCGCCTATAAACAAACGCGCAACACAAGCGCGTGTACACAGCGTGTAGTTGAGTGGTGGGGGTATTGGCGCCGTCGGTTGAGCACCGTTTCGTATTAGTGCGCATGCGCGGGATTTCCGCCTCCGTTGTTTAGCGCGCGCAAGCGACAAGAGTGGGGATAGCGCGGGTTAGCAGCCGGGGTGCGCACCCCGCAGAGTTCAGTAAGCGATCGGCTCTCAAAAGCCACGGACGTGTTTTCTGAGTTCCTCGAGTTGAAACGTTATTTTGAGAGTTGCAAGTTTGTTTTCATTCCATCAACTGTGGCTTTAATCATTCAAACTGGATTCCAACAAGCAGTACGTGTCGCGATTGCATCGCGGCTACCGGAGGCTTAAGAAATTATTCAAGGTAAGCTATATACCCGGATAAACAAGAAGTGAATCGTCGGTCGACCTCGTAACACTATTTATTTAGTAAATTACGAACGAAATTGGGAGTGCAGGATATTATTGCCATTTATTAGGGATTGTGACTAGTGAATATTATTAGCAAGTGAACTTGACTACGAACAATTTCGTTTCTACAACAAATTGGGCTATACCATACATATTCTACGAGTAATACGGAGGACTACACCCAACGAGGATTCGATATTCAAAATTAGCCAGAAATATTCTTATCGGATGAAATGATGGTAGTACGTATAAAACGAAAAGCAGCGCTTATCTTAACAAGCACAACCCCTGCTTTAAAAATACATTTAAACAAAATAAAAAATTGAAAAAAAAAAACCATACAAATTTCAATAAAATGAAAATCAAGACATTTACTAACACGATACAACATCTTCATTCGTAACAAAACTAAACTTGTTTTCGTTTTTTCTTTTTTAGTTTATCATTATTCACATATTTATCGCTTGCTTATTTATATTTCCTTTGGCCACGGAGAGTTTTTTTTCTACGTTAAAGTTATGACATTTCTTTTTTTCACATAAAATTTCGATAAGAGAATATTGTATTATGGGAAGCCCCCTGACACCTAGATACTAGCGGCACGCTGTCTCGCGGCATGAATAATGTAAAATTTTTTTAAATTTAAATAAACTCGCAAGCGCCCGGACGTAGCGTTCGAAAGTTGTTTACGCGATCCGCAGTTGTTTTGCTAGCCGCGCGCGGGTCGCATAGCGGTTTAAATAATCTTCTATGAATCGTTGATATTGAATTTAGCTTTTTCATTCCTGTTTTTATAATTTTTTCGGAGTTCCGTTTTTAGGTATTTATCAACTTAGCTAAAACTATATGCATCCAACTAAACAGTACAACGTCAGCAAGTATTATTTTTCATCAATATCGTTACACAACAGTTAGGTATTATTTCACAGAATAGATAAATTCGTCCATGTCTGATCCGTTTTGTCGATTGAAAAACAATTTCTCTCTCAACTCTTATATTCTTTTATTTTCTCTCTCGTTTCAGACGTCTCGGCGTATGAAAACATACGAAAAAACATGTTTGTCCTGTTTTAATATCTAATAATTGTCTGACTAAAATCTAAATATTTTCAAAACACTTGATAACAAATTTACCGCACTGGCATTAAGTTTTTCAACGCGATCAATGATATTTTTTCATAAATTTGTACAATATATAAAACTTGTACCTTCAAACGACCCTCAATTTCGTTTCTTCTTATTTCTCAAGTAAAGTTCACTTGTAACAAAATGTTGTACGCATTGAAAAACAAAGACGAGGAAAACGAAATGAACAAATATATATATATATATATATATATATATATATATAAATAAATCGAGATGAAAATAAATAAATAGACAAAAACATCGCGCCATACTTTGCGTCGTGACCTCTCCTGCAAACGTGTTATACCACGGGACAGGTGCTAATACGAGAGCAAACCGCTAAACTAAAATTCAAACATAGAAATTAATTAAGGTTGTATTTTTCGGCCCAACCTATTTTCTTCTACATATCTATTTCGGGTGTATCTTCACGTTCTAATTTAGCTACTCTGCCTGTGATCAGCGTCTGCGAATGCCGACGCGAAATGCAGAGCATCTCATTCACGGAGAAAAGTGCAGAGCACGCGGTTACAGAGTGCTTATAGATGCTTCCTCTCGCCTCACGGAGGCCGAGGCAAGACACAAATGTACTTATGTACGTATAGATTCATACATACAATTAAAGATACATGAATGCATATATAGGTGCACGTATCTATGTGTTATATATAGAAGGGAAATGAAACTACCCCCTCCATATGGTGCGTGATAGTAGTACTATTACTACTACTACTACTATAACTATACTACTAGGTACATAGGAAGAGGAAAAAACAGAACAAGGCTCGTGCAGCGCTGCGCTACGGCGCGTCGCGCGCACTGCGCGAAGATGCGCGCGGCTAAAATTAGAAAGCCGTTGGAATGCTGCTTGTAATATACCGGGTGATTCACCAACAAGAAAATACATAAAACCCATAGCCGAAGTATACCATCGCAAGGCGTGTGTGAAGCCTTCTCAACCAAGACTTGCGTGGAGGTCGTCGGCCTTCCACGGATGGCTAACGCCATGGTCTGGGAAGGCCCCACAGTAAACCAACGTGGAGGGATTTAAGGGGGGGCGACTATAGAGAAGTGGGAGAGGGAGGGAGGGAATTAAGGAGAACTAGTATAGGAGAACCGTGTAATGTCTTCAGGTACTTGTCCGTTTATTTTTAATCCTTCCAAGTTCGAATCGTCATATGAGGAAAAAAAAAAAAAATTTATTTCTCGTCTATTGTATAGTTTTCGACATTATATTCATACATTCTTACACACATACACATATAGTTTTTCGCAAAGGGTGTATTGACAGCCTGGTTATTGCCCGGTTGCGTTGTGTTTTTTATTCTGTAGCCTTGAGTTTCTTCTTTCTGTCTCAAGGCTTTAGGATCTTTGATCGCGGGGCTTGTGTAAAAAACGCGCTGAAGAACTAAATTGATCGACGATAATTCAATCTTCGTTAAATTGTAGAAATTAAAAGAAAAAATAAAAATCTTATAACCGAAATAAGAAAAAATTAAAATTTATAGTCATTCAGATTACATGATGTGTACACATACTGTATAACATATTCTTCTTGCGAGTCTTCTTGTGTAATGATTATGAGTACAAAAATTTTTAACCGGTTATGTATTTACTTATTCTTTCCTCGTCTTCTTGTTTTTTTTTCTTTCCTTCCTTCCTTCCTTCCTTCCTTCCTTCCTTCCTTCCTTCCTTCCTTCCTTCCTCCTTCTCGAGCTTTGAAAATAATAATCAATTCGCTTAATCATATTATGTCGTAAGTGTAATTATATATTACGGAACGCAGCGCAGCTCAAGTACGTTACCGTATTATAATCACAATCTTCGGAATTCCGAATTGATCAGAAGCGTTCAAAGTACATATATATATACATACATTTATGCATACACACATATACACATACATTGATAAAAAATAAAAGAAATGATAAAAAATAAAATAACAATATAAGAAAAACAAAAAGAGGACAAGAAAAAAACAAATGAATAGCAATTAACAAATATATGACGTATCTGTTATAGCATTACGTGTCACATATACCATTTCATTGCAATAGCTCTTGGGTATTAAAAAGTAACTAATTGTAAGAGCGTGTATATAACTAAAAAGAAATAAACTTTCGATTTGTTAACGCGCATCTGGAAAAAGTATATAGAACCGCTTTGGTGTATATATACAGTATTACAAAAAGTCAAAACTCCTAAAAGGTGAGTAGCTATTATATCTGTGTGAGGCGGCGGACGCGGCGGGCAGTAAAAATTCTTGAAAGGTTAATGCCGCGTAACGGTAAATATCAAAATAAAATATCAAACTGTTTGAGACATAAATAAAGGTATAATTTACGGGCGTAAATATATGATAAATACATGTGTTTATATAAGTATATAGCACACTTATGCTTCTATACCTATATAGGTATTTAAAATATATTTATGTATTAGAGATTGAAATGGGTAATTACTTATCGTTAACAAGAATGTGTTCGAGAGTTAAATAATAGTTGATAGGATTATCTGCGAGTCGGGCGTCGGGTCGGTGCCGTAAAATAATGTTTATCAAAACATCCACGGTTGTCTCCGACTCATCAATGCCAAACAGTTGTTGCTAGGCCAATAACGCACAAACAACGGTGTGTCTTTGCAATCGTACATACTTATATCTACCTAATACCTTATTATGAAGCCGGAAGTGTATATTTATCCAAGTAACTTTATTTGAATATATTATTATATTTTTTCATTATTCGGACGTTTAAAATTACATATTCCTAAAAAAAAATGTAATTTATAATTTTTTACATTTTTTTCTCTTTCGAATCATTGATTGATTTGCCCACCTGGCCCTAGTCTCCCCTCCCTAGGGAACGATGGGAAGGAAAAAAAATAGTTTCTAGACTGTTGAACTAGACGGTATCTATATCAACTATAATATAAGTGGAAGAGCAATAATATGATATGTGCTCCGTCAGATAGATAGTAACACGCGACGAAACAACAATCGTACGATTGTACGACCGGAAGTACTAGTTTAAGACTCGTTATAGAAAATGGCGCGATCTTAATTTCTCGAAGAGTTTAGCGGTTGCGTATAGATATATATATTCTACACATATATATATATCGTTACGTATGATTGTTGACTTTTAGGTATAACACCTGAAAAATGATAATCAAAGGTTACGAGCCGACTGGCACCAATTATAATTTATTAATATTTTTCTCACAGTCGCCAATCTGTATTGACATTGTTGGGGGAACCAGTCTAGACGAAAACAATTGAACAAATATTTGCTCACTTCGGCAATGAATGTGATCAAAACACGACCTGTCGTTATGTTACGGTCTCAGTACCGTGTACCAAGATACAGCTGTTCAGAGTTTCATCTCCTTCTTACGCATTTATACATCTCTTTCTTTATCTCTCCATTTTTTTTTTTTTTAGTTTTTTTTTCTCTCTTCCTTTCTGTAACTCGTTCCGGCGGTTGCTGTCCTATCCATGTTATACCGCGAGTCTAAAAGCAAACTGCAAAAAAGTACTCAGTATGCGTGTTTTTTTTTTATTTTTATTTTTTTTTGCTTTTGGCTTTTGTTATCTCGCTTCTAAAATGAACCAAAAACACCCGATGGTACATGTTAAAATAATATATACGGTTCTTGTCTCTCGTTTAACGTGTCAAATATATATATAGTACAGTAAAACTTCCTCTAGTCGGGACCGATAACCCCCGGCACTGTCGCGTATTGCCCTACTTTTTCCCGACCAATCGAAAGCAAGTACGGGACCGTAGAATTAACCTGATAGCACCCGAAGTTTCGTAACATACACGGGCGACGCTAAGGCGTCACCGTAGTCAGTAGATGCGGTACTGCATGGTGGGGGTACCTAATAAGCGACAGTGCCGGAGGTGACAGTGCCGGACGTTTTACTGTATACCTATATAATCTTTCTCGTCTCTCTCGCGTATAATATAAGTTAGGTACTAACGTCGGGTAAACATAAGTCAAATGTCTGAACTCTAGAGACTGATTATTATTTTTTCCACTAATGTATATGCATATACATACTATATATATGTACGGGATATGCCAATTAAGGCTCACCAATACTTTTGATACTATGCGTATTATAAGTTGGCGCGGAGTGCGTTGAGTTCGCGACAATCAGGACAGACACGACCGGATCACGTACGCATCACGTTTGCCTTTTTTTTCTCTTTTTTTTTTTTCTTTTTCATAATTTTTATCCTTTCAAATGCTACGTGTATGTTAATATATTTTGGCCGTTGAATTTACGTTGTCTGTTCGTCTTAAGGCTAACAGTATAGTCATGGTTCGGAGTTGAGGTTGTTTGACATTCGAATTCGCTCGTATAAATTTAACCAGTTTGCGCTAGAATGGTTGTATTATTTGTTTGACCAGAGAGACACAGATCTTGGGACCGTTGAGAAATCTTTCATAGGCTAGACTCGTTTAAATATCATGTCCCACGGTCTTGCGGTATATATAGAATCATTTTTTTCAAACATCACATCTTAGTCTTTCTCGATTTTTATTTTTTATTTTTTTTCGAATACCGATATTAGTGATACGCGTAATGGTAGAAAAAGTAAGAACTTTAGAATCGTCATATGAATAACGTTATAATAATAATAATAATAATGATAATAATAATAATAATAATAATAATAATAATAATAATAATAATAATAATAATAATAATGGATAGCCGAAGCTTTCGGCAACGTGAGAATTGGATATTGGAATTTTTAGTGATTCGAGAGAGTCTGGAGTCCCAGATATTATAGGCTAGGATTTATATACCGATTTCATAAATCGGGTGTCTGTACAAAAGCCGAAACAGAATCGCAATCGCGCGGTGTAACCCGAGAAGGTCAAAAGATTATTATTTAACACGTGAAATTAATGATAATTTCACGTTCTTTCATCGTGTATTAGTCCAGTAGTCTAAATAAATTTATAACAATTTATCAAAGTACCTAACTAATCAATTTTTATATTACTTCGTATACCACGCAATCCAAACGTCCTATACCGTGTCTATCTGTTCTGCATATGTAATAAAAAAAAAAAAAAGTGCAGCCTTAACGATAAGATAATCATCCCCATACTCGCACCTCGTCTCATTAATCGTTCCAAACTGTGTGTACAGAAGTTTTTTTTACGTTACATATACATATTGTTTTTTATTTCAAGTTTTTTTTTGATCTAGTCGTGTGATAAACTAATTTTTTTTTTCTTCTCTTTTCTGTTTTAGCGTGTGGCGAACCAGGCGCTTACCGTTTCGCCACAGCCGGCAGTAGCGGTGGAGGGGCCGGTGTCAAAAATGTCTCCACCGACGAACGACGTGACCAACGGGGTCGTGGCGCCTCAAACCACCGTGGCGCCGCGGGTTCCTCCCACCACGAACCCGGCCCTAGTTCAGGCGAATCGCACCCCAGCGAAATATACCCCCAAGGACTTCATCTTTGGCAAGGTCATCGGCGAGGGTAGTTTCGGAACTGTAAGTTGAAAATCAAAAAACAAAAGAAAATTAAAGTTTCATCGTTTGATAAAGAAAAAAAGAAAAAAAAATTAGCATATTTATGTGTGTATTAGTATGGAGCTTTCTTAGTGATCTCGAAAGATATGTGACCGGATTCAAATCGGAGGAAAAAAAAATTGTTGACTTGAATGAATTTAAAATAGTACGCGTTATCAGAATAAAAACATTCCGCGTAATCGTGGATGTTGTTCTTATTCCAAGAACGTATTTTCATTCTCAGAAGTTGATTTTTGAACGAGTGTTATGAAAGTTATGTTAAAGTTGACGGCATAATTCTCTACAAGTATATACTACGTACGTTTGTGAGGTTTGAATAAAAAAAATGTACGTTTTTTTTCTTTTTCTTGTTACCAGGTATACCTTGCTAAGGACATTCATACTGGCAAGGAACATGCCATCAAGGTGTGCGACAAGCGTCACATAATAAAGGAGAAGAAGACTGAGTATGTGACACGCGAGAAGGAAGTGCTAAATATGTTGGCTGGTGCAAAACATTCATTTGTACGTCTTTACTGCACCTTCCAAGATATGGACCGTCTCTACTTCGTTCTATCGTACGCTAAAAACGGCGAATTATTACCCTACATAAACAAAGTTGGCTCATTTGATATCGAGTGTACGAAATTTTATTCGGCTGAAATATTACGAGGCTTGGAGTATCTTCACGGTCTTGGTATAATACATAGAGATTTGAAACCAGAGAACATCTTACTGGACGAAAAGATGCACGTATTAATAACTGATTTTGGTTGCACAAAGATATTGAAAGAGCCTGATACACCTCTTAATGAAAACGAGACATGCGTAAGGGAGAGAAAGAACTCATTCGTTGGTACAGCTCAATATCTATCACCTGAAATATTGACGGATAGAAACGCTAGCAGATCTTCTGACCTTTGGGCACTTGGTTGTATTATTTATCAAATGGTCGCTGGTCTTCCACCGTTTAGAGCAAGGAACGACTACATGATATTCCAAAAGATTCAAAAACTTGACTACGAGGTACCAGACGGTTTCTCTGAACTTGCTAGAACCTTAGTCGAACAACTACTCGTTCTTGACCCAACCCAGAGACTGGGTGCCCAAGATGAACATGGCGCTGGTTATCCCAGCATCAGGGCACATCCTTTCTTTGATGGTGTTGATTTTGAAACACTTCACGAACAAACGCCGCCACCGATATATCCCTATTTACCTGGTACATCGGAGCATGAAGAATTAAGATCACACTACAGAGTACCGGATCACTTAGAACCAGGTCTTGACGATAAACAGCTTACGAGGTTACTTGGTCTTGGAATTGGTGAGGAAGAGAAACCTGAGCCAGTTGCCGTTGTTGAAAAACCAAGGAAACAGGCAGGGATTGCAGATCTCACACCTGACGAGATCAATTCCAGATTAAAGAAACAAAAATCATCAAACAAGTGGGACTACTTTGTCGAAGGGAATTTAATACTTAAACAGGGATTGGTTTATAAAAGGAAGGGACTATTCGCGAGGAGGAGAATGCTCCTTTTAACAACTGGACCTCATCTGTACTACGTAGATATGGTCAACATGGTCCTTAAAGGAGAAATTCCATGGAGTCCTGAATTAAGGGTGGAACCAAAGAACTTTAAGATCTTCTTCATCCACACGGTAAGCATCTTTATTTCTTTTTCTTTCCTCTCCTCATTCGCAATTGAGTTCCTCTGAAATTTGAAATTCTGTTCATAAATAAATAAAGAAACATTTAATAAAGTTCATTTTTATTTACAGCCGAACAGAACTTACTATCTTGAAGATCCGGACGGTTTCGCGTTGGAATGGTGCCGAGCGATCGAAGAGATGCGAGTCCATTATTACGGCCTCCTGGAATCCACAGCTTGAGTAAAGAAAGAACTAATAAGTGAACAACCATAAATTGAACTAAAAATAAATAATACAAAAGAAAAAACAATCTCATATAAAAATAAAAAGAAAGAAAAAGGATATAAAGTTCGCGAGAGGCGCCTGATAATAGCGAGAAATTGAGTATATAACAAATTAATTTAATTGATGTCGAGTTATTTATACACATTCGCGTGTAGGCGTATGTCTATTACAAGAATTAGGGCAATTCTAGGTAAATTCAAAGTCGTATGTTATTAGTTTATAGTTGTGTTGTTTGTATTTATTAAGTTATAGGCACCTGCGTCGCTGGATATAGAGGTTTTTAGAGATATTATAAACGAGCTGGGTTTACGTCGCTGGTGTTGACGGAACTGAATTAAATAAAAGAGAAAAAAAGAATGGAAAATATAATTACCTGCAATGCCGTAAATATTAAAGTTTACAAATTGCATTACCGTAATAGAGTTGACTCGAAACACGAAAATTTCAATAATTAGTTGAACACCATTCGGATAGGTAAAGAAAAAGTTTTCAACCCTTCAAATTTGAATCAATGAATCAAACTTTAAAATCTATTTATTTATTCATTTTAGTTTTTTCTTTTATAACATTTTTTCCTTGGTTTTTTTCCTTTTTTTATTCAGAATAAATTCCGAATTCACGAGCGAAGTAAACTCGCGACTAGCAATGAATTTCAAACATCTCTCGCTTCAGTTTAGCAAATTTAATTAGGAAATATTTAGTAAATACATAATACCTTATAGTGAAATACTTTTTGGACCTGAAAGTCCTTACGTTAGATAGAAAAAATGTAGGGTAATGTTATAAGAGAACCAAAAAAAAAAGGAAAATGAAAACTGAAAAAAAAAAAACGGAACGATGATGACGATAATAGTAATAATAATATTAATATTGATATAAATATAATAATAATAATAAAAAGAATAATGATTAAACTGAAAACACTATGGGGGACAATTCTGCAGCTTTAATTTACGTTGCCTGATGTGTATACGAGTTTTGGTATTCGTATGTGGTTCTGTAAATATTAGTAAGTAATTTTGAAAACAGGCTTCGTAAAAACAATTCAGTCCTAACCAAGTGTTTTCGTGAATATTTAGAATGGGTGCCCTCGCGGACAGACATCACCTCTAAACAAAAGTGTGACATAGCAAAGACATTTGCGTAGTGCAAATATTGCTTAACTCGTTTCTCGCTTGTACAAAGTAAATTAAAGTAATGTAAAGTAAAGGAAAGAAAAGGAAGTAATATTATTATAGGCGAAGGGATAAATACCTTTTTGCCTTCAAAGACTTGAATCGGAATATTATTCTGTTCATAGATTAAGAAACACTAAAGACCATACCATAGTTTGTAGTTAACTCCGTGTATAATGTTCATGTTGACTAATTACTATTATCTTAGGTAATAATATTTAAATAGTTATATATGTTCGTTAATTTATGATGAATGATGAAAAAGTCGTCTGTTATTTATTTCGTGTGTTTAAATGTTTATAAAAGATTATTGAAATCTTATTCAGATATTCTCTTGTAAATAGCTAAAAACGAGCCACGATCTTCCGTCGATAGGTGGGGGGAGTTAAACTGTTGCCTAATTTGTATGATATTAAACTGTATATTATTATATGTTTATCATTCGTGTATAGTTAGGAAATTGTAAATTACATAGACTTAGGTGAGTTAGGTTGTATTTCTTGGGGCAGTTTAACTCGTGTATTTTTATATAAACAGGGTATATCATTGATCGCAGAGTCGGAAGTTTTGCGTGAATGTTCGTAAAAATTTTGAAAAATTCTCTCGGGAGTTTTTTGAAATTGTTCCCGATCTCAGTGGCTTTTTCAAAATGACCGCTTTTGTTGGGTCACGTACAGAACGGGCGGACGGAAACGCGTAACTGATGCAATACGGTCGATGTTCTTTAGTAATTAAAAAATAATTATAGCGGCGGACGATAGTGGCTACAAAAATGCATTTTTCGATATCAATATTCACAAAGTACCCTAGTATTAGTCCGTAACCAGACTTTGTGCATTTTGAAGGAAGAAAATGTTCTTTCTACTGTAAACTTTACAAAATCTATCGTTTTAAATAGGTGTTGCAAACTTTAATGTGGAAGATATTATCTTGATAACGAAATCATAGCTTTGAAATATCGTTTAATAAATTTGAAGCCATGATTTCGTTCTGTAAAGCTTGAAGAAGAAAAAAAAAAAAAAAATAAAAGGGGTCATAGTTCTCTACTGAGCCAACTTAGAAGAATTAAATCCATTTATCGATAGTTAATTTAATAATTTATGTTAGTTTTACTCGAACTCAAACCGAGGCAAAAACAATGCAAGCAATATCAACGAATGACTTGCGTATCTCTAGTTTTCGTCTAAAATTGATTAATTCAATTAATTTTAGTCTATTTAATTTTGAAGAAATGTTATTCAACTATTAATCACAGTATTATTAAATGTACGTAGATTCTCACACATATACATTAAAAAAAAACGTTGTATTTTCCATACACCACAAAATACACATACACGCATACACTCAACCACTTCATAAGACTATGTAAATACTTAGTATGTAACGTTACTGGCGAAACACAACCCTACTAACATGAACATCAAATTTATTTATAGTAAAATTTCAGAAATATCGCATTACATATGGCTTCTTAATATAAACCTTATACTATATCCCAATTCCTCTTTCAGGAATGTTGAATTAGTCCAGGGTTACCTGCCTGAGGCAAAGCTCTGAGACTATATCAATATGTATCGAAGTGCCCAATGCACTGATTCAACTCTCACCGTATCTGTTATGATCATTATTGGGTATAGGATTAAAACGATTAGACTACGAGTTCGGCACAATAAACAATCCTAGGCAATCTAGTGTTCAGTTAGTCATGGTTTGCGATACGTCGCAGTTTTCAACAGAAACTGCGGATGTGTGTAAGTGAAACGTACATCCGTTTAAATTAATGTTATACATCCTGCAGCATTCTGCAAAGTAATAAATTCAAGCTTCTGCAATATGGGAATTCAAAATCATTCCCGTCTGCCATTCGCAGGCAAAGTAGTTCATAAAATAGTTAATGGATCGTCCACTTGATTCATTGAACACGCTGTTCTACTGAATGTCAGTGAGCTACAAATGATGATTCTTTGATGCATTTTTTTTTTTAGGATGCATTCCGTCTGAAAATGTAGAAGCTACATCAGAAATACGAGGGACTGATAGTTTACGAGCTACAGAATGGAACGAACGATTGCTGGAATCGGACGGACGATTGTTGAATCAGTACGCCGTATTATACGCAACCTGCATACCACCTGGCCTCATGATATGCAACTTGTCTGCCAATTATGTGGTGTTTGATAGATCGCAATACTATTCGGCGCCCCATCAGCTCCGATGGTCGTGCAAGGAGAGAAACTATGTGGAGTTGACCTGTAACTCTATTTTCGTAGGTGTCTCCGTAACAAAGGTATCAACTGCCAGGAAAATCACTCTGAAACGAAGGTATCAACTGCTAGAAATAAAAGTATCAACTTTTTCGTTACTTAGTGTCGTCGCGCCAGTTGACCTGCACCAGAAATCAAATATATCCGCCTTATTACAGGCAATCCCAAGTTAGAAATCACATGAATGGCATGCGGGTTGTATACGGTTGGGCGAATCAACGATTGCGGCAAAAATAGATTATCAATACGACCGCGAAATGGAGATATCATTTGTCACCCCACACGCCAATTTTATGATTTCAAACTTATGAATGCATGCAATTTTTATGATTTCTCACTGATTGGCGACGAAAGAACAGGGGAAAATGATTCAACAATTGATTATTTAGGATCTCAATGGATTTGTGATGAAGAATGCGCCAGCTTACTATAATAATACATGTTTATTAGATAAACGATTTTAATACATGATTATTTCATCCAAATAATTGTAGTTTGGCAGTCCTGGCAAATTCTGAGCACACTATCCCTGATTACACGATGGGTCAGTGGCCCGTGTGTGTCAAAGAGTACGTACGCGGGTTGTATTGATGAGATACGGCTGTGACAAGCGTCATACTAGAAATACTCCGAACTTGTTTACTTATGTGCCACGAAGCAAATGACTCGAATCGACAGTTGCGATATTTTTGAGAAGCAATGACAATTCATAACATTAGCAAGAAGTAATATTGTATTGATGCTATAGCAATAAATTACCAGATGTACCATAATAATCAATCGCTTTGTTATTTCTCCACTATCCCCTCCCTGCAGGCTCTTTATTTTTATCTAGGTTTATTTGTAGTAGCATCATTCAGAGGTAGAAAAATTTCAAGTCGAAATTTGCTCCTGCTATCAGGAGAACATCTGACCCGAGGAGGTGTTCTGAAAATTTTGGTGGAGGAACGGAGTGCCTGTTGATATAGGCATGCATACGCTGCTTCATGCACGTCGCTATATAGCTTATCTATATAGCATTTTTAATAGTTAGAATAATTTTAAGTAACGAAAAATCTGGCAGTTGAGACTTTTTCGGACTCGTATCTCTGGCAGTTGAGACTTTTTCGGAGCGATATTTCTGGCAGTTGACACCTTAACCGTAACTCCCAAAAATAAGGTGTCAACTGCCAGAAATATCGCTCCGAAAAGGTCTCAACTGCCAGAAAAATGACTCCTTTTTCTGGCAGTTGAGACTTTTTCGAGGGTCATATGTCTGGCAGTTGACACCTTATTTTTAGGAGTTAATTTTGAGGTGTCAAATGCCAGGCATATGACTCCGAAAAGAGTCTCAACTGCCAGGCATTTGACTCCGAAAAAAGTCTCAACTGCCAGAAATATGACTCCGATAAAAAGTCTCAACTGACAAAAAATTTACTCTGAAAATAAGGCATCATCTGTCCGGCATACGCTGCTTCATGCACGTCGCTATATGTTTATATATACTAGCACTTTTGATAGTTGGAATAATTTTAAGTCAAAAATTGCTTCTGCTATCAGGAAAACATCTGACCCGAGGAGGTGTTCTAAAATTTTTGGTGGGGGAAAGGAGTACCTGTCGACATAGGCATGCACACGCTGCTTCATGCACGTCTTTATATAGCTTATCTATACCAGCATTTTTAAGTCAGTAAAGAAAAAAAAAGAGAGAGAGAGAGAGAGAGAGAGAGCCTAGCATTTCTAAGAGTCAGAATAATTTTAAGTCGAAAAATGCACCTGGTATCAGGAGAACATCTGAACCGCGGAGGTGTGCCGAAATTTTTGGCGCGAAAAAGAATGAGCGTATAGATGTAGGCATGCACGTCGTTAAACATTTAAGTTAGTAGCGATTTTGCGAGTTACAGGAATTTCAAGTCGAGAAATGCTCTCGGTATCAGGAAAGTATCTGACCCAAGGAGATGCGCTGAAATTTTTGGCGAGAAAAAAAAGAGAATAGAATAGAATAGAATAGAATTGATTTATTATGCCCTATAGCCATCAATGGGCCTTGAGGCAAGAAACAGTCAAGTAAATACAGAGTATATGAACAATAGCAGCAAAATAGAGGTAACAATTAGATAAAACTAAAGATAAAAATTTATAAAATAGGATTATCGTAGATACTATTTGTCATCGTATATTTACTGTATTATTAACAAGAGATTAAATATACTACTTCAATCACAGATAAGCGTTGTTAGTTTTCTGAATTAATGTGCCTGAAGAGCGCGAAGTATAAATACGCCCGGCTACTTATCTGAAATGTAATCAAACCAATCAATAAATTAATGAAATTTCTATTACTTGTATTATCAGAGATCATAGAATTCATGTGATTTACCTTCAGGCATCGATATATCATAGAGCTTCCAGACGTCCAGACTATTACTTCCAAGGAATTTTTATATCTTAGCATTATCATGTCAATACTGGTATTACATGAGCTCGGTGCTTCTCATCAAATGTTGTTCTCCGCCGTTCCAGCTAGCTTTTAACTCTAGAATTGATTTTCATGTATTATTGCGTAACGGAATACTGATGAAATATAGAATATAATCGCATAACCAGCTGCCACAAAATTTTAATAATGCTCACGGGAAGTTGAACCTTGTATTCTGTCAAGCAGATCAGCATTAGCTAGTCGATCATCACCACTGTTCACGAAATTGCGATGACACTCTCGCATGTAAAGTCCATCTGCAATTTAAATGAAACATTTAGGTCCACTGTATAGGCCACTATTATAGAAAAAAAGACCGGTAAAACACAAAAACCTTTTTCTTTCGTCAATATATCGATGGACTAATGCCATAAGGTCGTAAGCAAATAAAAAAAAATTGAAAATACATTTTCTAGGCGAATTTCGATGTACAGATGCGTTTTATATAGATGTGGAAAACAAAATTTTTTTTGCGCTTACGACCTGATGGCATTTGGTCCATCGATATTCTATTCTGTTTTGCTACAACCTCTCCGCGTTCTTCCGTATCTCGTTAACATAACCCCCATGCGTACTCTTTGACGCCACGAGGGCCACTGACCCCATGACAGGTGCTATTACCCTAGGTCAGTGTTCCTCCCAACAGGGTGGCAAATGATACCGCCACCTCGCGAACGAATCTAGGAACTACTTTTGCCGCGAATCTATACGCCTAATCATACGCAACTTACGTGCCATTAACTTCGTGCGAGTTGCAAACGATGAGGCGTACCGATGTTTGCGATAAAAGGAGTTTGGAAATTGGAGCGCGAATTAGCGATAGCATTTTGAACTCCGTTGGCGCAAGGAAAAGCACTGGCCGAGGGTAGGGGCATCTGTTGTAGGATCATAGGTCTTCGTGGTGTCAAAGGGTTCTCATGAGAGTTGCGTTAACGAAATACAACTTTGACAGGCATCTCAAGAGAAATATTCTGAAGAGAGCGAATAACACTTATCTGTTTGTTACAGTTGAATGAACTTTCGTCCAAACATTTCTGCCCAGCAAGGTTTCTGTTCTAATTGTCACGAACGGGTGCCTATCGAACTCTATCTTTATAAAATTAGTATCTAGTATTAGGTAGAATATTATTTTAATACGAATGTGGTTTGTATCACAATTTTTACTTCAAGCAAGCAAATAAAGAAAATTTGTAATAAACAATCACAAATTGTAAATAACTTTGACAATGAGTAAGTAAGATTTTATCGTTGCAATAAATTTTCATATATAGGTATACCAATACACAATTGCTTTGTTATTTTTCACTTTCCTCCCCCTGCGACTCTTTATTCCAGGTATAAAATAAGCGGGACGTGAATCCATTGAAAATTGTGTTCATTATGGGAATCATGCACGTATTATATGTATACTAGCGTTATTCAGATTTAGACTTATTTCAAGTCGAAAAATCAGTCCGGTTTCAGGACGACGTCTGACATCCTAGGAAGTATTTCAAAGTTACTGGACGAACACGAAAACAAGCAATAGCAAGCCGACATGTACTCGTGCCGACGTTGTTTTCTGCATGTGTGTACACTGTACATTTACATTGAGATGTATCTTACGCTAAACTTGTGATCCGATATAAAAATGCTATAGGGTATAAGTTAAGACATATCGAAGACTCAACGCATTTCGAAACTATCCATAGATATATCTTAGAAACCTCTTTCTGGAATAGTATCGGCGGTGGTATAAACGAAGGCAACCGATTGATATAGAAATCGACTCATCTCTCTTACGCGATACCTGATTGAATTCTAAAACCTATATCGCATCGTCGACGGGCATTATTTATAACTGCAGCTACTTTCACTCGAAACCATTAAAAACAGAAATAGTGATTAGGCTTTAGGTAAACAAGACCGGAACAATAAGACTGCTCATATCCTCATGTCAAATAGGAATCAGACGAATATAGCTACTGTAAAACCATTCCCCCGGTACTTATGCTTTCTTATTAAACCTAGGTAAAAATTAAAACTGCGTCTGTTTGCTAAGTCATTCTCTATCAGTCGCCGTTATCTTTATCGTATCCATAAAACAGCTGCCACAACGAATAGACCAATTTGGAAAAATTAAGTAGGTATTATTACGCGTACTTCCTTTTTCATTGAATATGACTTGCTCTTTTGGTTAATACAGTGGTCAAAAAGACAGAGTATATTCTTACAATCAAATGAATTGCTATTCAAGAAAAGACACAACACCGCTTATTGAGACCAGCGAACCTATAATGTCAGCTATATACATGTGTTCATAAACGTATGTTCACGAAGTCAAGAACCTCTCCATACATACACTACGACAAGTCATCACATACGCTCGCACGTATAGTATATCGCAGACCGCAGCGCGCTATACCCAGCGTCCTACGCAGCGTGGATATGTCATATTATTTCAGTATACTGATCGCGGTTGTGTGAAACGGTACCGTCGAATTAATATATCCCAATGAGTGGTATCACTTCACGAATGACGATGTCAAATTGGTACTATTTACTCAATCGTTCAGTATTAAAAACGAAATACTATAATATTGAATCATCGACGAAATTCCCTGTTCAAAAACGCGGTATATTTTCTTCCGGCAAACAGACCCATGGTCATCGAAAAATAGTAGCTTCTGTTGCGTCAGTCTCGTTCAAAGTACATTGGTCTTCGTATGCCACGATAAATAATCTACGACTGAGCCAAGAGAATGTTGTCAGCAGTGCATACGAAGTTCCAAACCAGTCGAAGGAATTCTTACATGAATTTGTATGGAAAAACCTGGATCGATGGCCGAATAAAATAGCAACGGTAAGGATTTAAACCCGAAAGATCTATACACGGTTTGAATTGATCTTAATGAGCATAGAAACTAATTTTGGGCACGAAGCTAAAAAGCTGCCGCGATATTTATATTATTGTTAATGTTACGTTTCAATTACTTTTCCATTGAATATCGTAATCACGATCGTTTCAAAACTGATATCGTCAACGTTGACTGAAAGATAAAGTATTTCCTTATTATTAGACGTTTATTCCATTCTCCAGTCAACAATAACGAAAATCGTCAATATGAAACCGAAGAACCGAGAACAGGTCGTACGGCGATCAAAAGCATTCGCCTTGGCTCCCGTTCACTTATCATTTGGTACTTCAATGGTGATGCCGCTGATCGACCATAATCAAAATATTCTTAATGTCTAGCCGTCGTCTTGTAGATAAGCGTAATTAACTTTGTGATATAAGTTACAGCTCAACGAGTAGATAATTGATATCTATTCAAGCAGCAAAGTATACTATGTAAGTCCCATTACTTGAATATTTTTAAATGAAAAGTTTATGTATTATGTTCGGCTGTTTTTAATAAATTCAAACACAACAATATTTTCATACATAAATATCGATGCGTCTAGCAACAGCAGAAATTGAGACAGATGTACAGTTGTGATATGTGAAAATGAACTGTCATTTCGATAAGCCGAATACCACTTATTCACTCCGCGGTTTATTTCAGATAATCTGAATGTCAGATTTCATTATGGAATTAGCAATCTTATCCAAAATATGTTATCACTGAAGCCTCTAATTTACTTTCGTGATAAGATAAAACTGTAAGTACCGCGACTCACGGCCAGGATGATTGTAATGTAGTGTGCGATTTTTATCATTTAAAATCAACTACACGTAGTTAGGTCTATCAAATCTCGAGTTAAGGTAATAAATGCCCCATGTGCGTATAGTTCACATAGTATGTAAATGAAATTGGAAAATGATCTTTGAAGAGATTTCATTGATCAATTAATCCCCCCATCAATATTTACTTCAATTTAGCTATCAACCTGTAACACGCACAATCTTACATTATTTAAATCAACCTGCAATTCAAATATACTATAACGAACACGGATATATTTTTAATCCATAGGTTTGCTCAACGACCGGGAAATCCTTCACGTACTCTCAATTGCGTACATTAAGTGGAAAATTTGCGTCATCTCTGAGAAAATTCAAATTGCCACCCGGGAGCACCCTTGCTGTTGTTATACCAAACATTCCGGAATTTGCAGTAATTGTTTTGGGCGCGTCAGAGGCTGGGATGAAAGTAAGTTTATTGGATTGCCACGGGTGTGATAATGCCCGAATCGAATACGGGTAGGTGGTTCGTCAAACTAGGATCTATATCTATAGCATATGATATTATTTTTCTAATCCAAATTCCTTACCTTCAATGGAACTTCGTGTAACAAGAAACAGTAACAATCTATTTCAGGAAAAAACCATGAAATGACTAACTACTGTACCAGCAAACTTCCACATTAGGAATCAGAGGTCTGCAAGTTTTATTATAGTAGACATTTATAAATTATTCAGATAACAACGAGCAATCCCATATCCACGGCAAAGGAAATCGGTCGACAGTTAATAAATTCTGAAGCCTCCGCTGTGATTATCATTCCCGAACTATACTCTGTTATCAAAGAGAGCATTTCTGGAAATTCAAACATTAAGTTGCCTATAATTGTGATAGACGATGCACAGACGTCTTTACCAGAGGGTAGCATTAGATTCAGCGAATTGGTATCAGACTCAGTTGAAATTTTCAGCGAGTCGGCGATTCCAGACAGAAATAATGAGGAAACTATGTTGTTACCTTACTCTAGTGGAACCACAGGTTTGCCGAAAGGCGTGGAGCTAACGCATCGGTACTTACAAGTCATCGCAATTTCTGAAATTATTAAGCAACATGTTATCGAAACTTATATAAATATATCACGCTCAAATATAATCCAATAAAATTCGACCTTATTCCACATCCGTAGGAATATTGTTATGAACTGTCAGCAGATCCAAGCTCCAGGATTTCATCCAGGATATGAAACGACTGAATCACACCAGGATGTGGTTCCTCTGATTTTGCCGATATTTCACATTTATGGATTAACCGTACTGCTGCTGAATTACTTGAGGTATACAATACAATCGTGAAGTATAAGTTATAATTTGAGAAACAAATTCATCATTTGCTTACAACGAGTTCGTATGGACCTTTGATCTATTTTTGTAACATTAATGACAACCTTCGACAATCATATTTCTTCTGATTCAGCGTCGGAGCGAAACTAGTTTTTCTGCGCAAGTTCAACCCCGAGGGTGCTTTGACATGTCTGAAAGATTATAAGTCAAACCTATTGTACGCAGCACCTCCGTTGCTACTGTTTTTGCTTAACAGCGAATTGGCTACACACGAACATTTACAAAGCCTTAGGTTCATCATGTCAGGAGCTGCACCCATTGGATCGGAAACTATGGAACGACTACTGAAGAAATCTCAGCGTGAGATTGTTGTTTCTCAAGGGTAATCAGTTTTATTTTTATTGAATTGGTTCTAGAATAATGTACAGTAGAAAGAGTACATGAGTATTATTTAGTTGAAATTAGTGATAGAATTTGAGAGGACCCACCTAATACCTATAACACATCAGACATAGTACTATACTCGTGATGCTTATACCTTCGTAATATCATGATCCCTTTTGATTGTGTATCATATTTATCCCGTTATTTGCACTCTTTCAGCTATGGCCTTACGGAAACTTCCCCTGTTATCGCGACGAGTGATAATGGGCTAGACAATTTGGATGCAGTTGGATATCTTGTTTCGAATACGCAACTCCGCATTGTTGGAATCGATGAGCGTAACGTGGGTAAAAATATGGGTGTAAACGAGCTAGGAGAGCTCTATATTAAAGGACCGCAAGTGATGAAAGGGTACTACAAGAATCCCGAGGCCACAGCCAATACAATGGATGGTGAATGGTTTAAAACTGGTGACATTGGATGCTACGATGATTCCGGTAAGCTAAAATTGTTAGTCAAACTATCAAAACAACATGCGTCCAATTTTATATTACTTTTCATTGGAATATAGATAAGATGTAACCGATGCTTTCTTCTCCTGTTTCATATTAGGTCATATTTTTATCAAAGACCGTCTCAAAGAATTGATAAAGGTAAAGGGGTTCCAAGTGCCTCCCGCTGAACTGGAAGAACTGTTAATATCTAATGAGGGTATATTAGACGCCGCTGTAATAGCTGAAGCGCATCCCACATTTGGAGAGATTCCAAAGGCTTTCGTGGTTCGCAAACCCGGATCAAAACTCGATGAAAATTCAGTTAAAAATTTCATCGCTGATCGCGTTCCTAAGTATAAACAGTTGGGAACGGTTAAATTTATCGATCTAATACCGAAGAGTGCGACGGGTAAAATACTCAGACGACAGCTCAAGGACTTATGAATTTAACATAATTGATGAAATTATGATACCACCATAATCGGTGAAGCAGGTGATCTGGCGCATCTGTCGCTTCCTGAGAGCTATTGAATAGCGCTAAATCAGCCACTCATGGAAAAATGCATGACAAATAGATTGTCTGCAAAAATTAGTGATTTAAAAGTTCCTTCCGCGGTAGGATCATGATGCAAAAGAAAAAAAAAAAAAAAAAATGATTTCCTGCCTTACCACTAACAATTAAAGACAATTGAGAATAATATTTAGTTATACTACATTCAGTACGTGATTGAAATACAATTATCTTAAACTATAAGGGTATAGGTGGGCCGATTATCTACCTGCGACGCCAACTGACCAATTTCTTTTCTATATAATGTATATTTCTTCACGATATAATAAAAGCCTTTTTTCCATTATTCGTATTTAGAATAATAGATATTAATACAAACGCGTCCGTATCGGTGGTGCAGGATTTTAGAAAAATAGTATGTATTTTTATATGGGATATATATTGTTATACCAGGTGAAAATTTCTTAGATACCGCTCTGCTATTTATATGATTTTAAAACGCAGACAACACAGATTTCCGCAAGTTTTCCGCATTCGGAAATTCTGAATCAAAGATATACAGGCTTGCGATTATATTCAATCTTCTAACTCATTCTGTATTATTATAGTATGTTTAGGTAATTTAAGTACTCCAACTTTATTGTATAAATAAAGACCTGTTTTCATCAGAACAAGAGAGATTTTTCATTTCGCACTGTAAACATACGTAATATTTATAGTAATCGTTTAGTACAATAAGATTCAAAAGGATAAATATTAAACAACAAAGGATTTACATTCTAATCGTTACCTAGTGGGACTTTGATGGGCTTCTCGCAAAACGTATAGGGAAAATCCTTTCTTCTTTTTTCATTTCAATTTTTATTTATTTATGTTTTTTTTTTGTATTTTTATTGAATGTTGCGAATATATACAAAGGGAACTAATAATTACTATTACATGATATAACTAAATAAACAAAAGTAGCTATAAGAATTGTAACATATGTTAATTCATTAATTTAAATGATATAATTCCATAACTGAAACTCAGGTGTGCTGTCGTTAATTTATTCGAATTAACAATTCACTCAATGTCAATTAGAAATCACACAACGCGTCCGATACCTTAACTTATCTAGGCAATCGCACTTTCAGTTGGTTTATTAATTAAAATTCCCATTGAATTCGTCAGGCTAAGTATTATACATATACGTATATGTGTGTTGACAACATAGAGGTGGTCTAATCGCTCTAAAATTAATAATTTGAAAATCTCAAAATGTTCGTAAGAGCCAGTAGTACGAACTTGGTGATGCCATGTTCGTCAATTTCTTCACCTTATTATCATGTTTTTCTACTATAGCCGATCTCTGCCATATCAATTTTAGAACAGGTATCACCTTTTTATGAAAACAATTCGTTTTTCCTCGCATTGTCTTGAATCTTGAAAAAAAAAATACATGACGAAAACTAATTCATAGTGGTATTAAATTCCTCTGTGTTAGATCAACTTGTTATCTCTACTATTCACCATGACATTCAACGGGTATATTTGATAAGAGTTTCTCAAGGTGGTTGATAGTGATATAAAGAAGAAAAGAAAATAGACTCAGAAACCACCCTTGCCATCCCCGCTAATTTTATTGAAACATATTTTATTAATTTAATTATTCAATTTGATTTATAAAAAATATTTTTAGTATGTAACACGCGCCTCCACAAGTTTTATTCGACAGTCTAGACAACAAATGAAAACGGCACTGAAATGCCTAATCCTCATTGCCTCTTAAAAACCTATACAAGACATTGCGTCGGAGATTAAATAATTCAAATTTAGTAAATATTATTCTCCGAATTGCAATGATGCTTTTATTGCTTGTCAAATATCTCCAGCCCCTCATTCTGCATGGAAATCCGTTCCTTTCATATATTTATATATAATATATAATATAATACATGCAGCATCGAGTAATACCAGACACTTTGGTGGAAGACGATAAGAGCAAGTAAGATGGTTGCGTGAATTATAAATCATTTTTGGTATAAACTGTTGAAAATTAAAAACACTGATAGTTACTGCTGAGCAAGGTGCAGTCAGTTGAATAAAAAAATTGATGAATAATTTGAAAAAGTCCTGGGGGCTTATTCTGTCACTCATAACTGCGGAAATAACGGCAAAATAGCACTGAAATCATGAAAAACAATAGGCGGCTGTCAATGAGCTGCTCCTATTTCATGGATTGACATTGCTTTTTGCAGTTCTTCTGCAGTTATCATAACGCCAGAGTTACAAAATAAGCCCCCTGAACGTAATTGTATTGTAATGTATTTGCTAGAATAATTCGTTTTAGTGATAAAGAGTTTATGAAAGATTTAAATAGATAGTTTTATACTCTTCCTCAAATAGATGCTACCATCAAATTTGAATAAAGCCCTTTGAAAGTGTCCTATATCACTCTTTACAACACCTGTTTAACGTCATATCATATCCGTCAGTCCTTTTACAATAGATATACCCTCTGCCACCAGAAAAATAGAATTTTTAAAACTTAAGCTTAGTTCGTACATCTATGATACGACCTAAGTGTGTAACACAGGGAAGAGTGTCAAGTACCAAGAGATGCACAATGGAATGAAATTCTTGGCTATATGATTCAGGATGCTCGTCTGAATTTCATGCAGCAACACCAGTTTACAAAGTTCTTTCAATAAAAGCTCAACAATTTGTACAGTTATCTAATAATCTGGAAAATTAGAGATAAGACAATCAATTGTCGCTCGTAATTCAAAGCTTATTATAAAACTCGTCGAATTGTATCACATGGCATGGTATATGGAAAATTCAATTCCATTGTTAACGCTGGTATCAATAATTCTCTTTCCCTATACTCTGAGACATGACTGTCCTTTAACAACAATAACTGATTATCGAGCGTTTGCAATAATTAATTTGAATTCGATATATATATATATACATATATATATATTTATTTATATATATCAAAAATATCCTTAGTAAAATAGAGAATTTTTATGTATAATGTATTTATATACTTTGCATTGTATTAGACTTTGTTACATATAATATTAGTAGCATTCATGTAGGTTGCTGAAACATTTCTAGTGTAACAATTCTCAAAAGTTTTCCGCAACTACTTCCTGTATTGTTTATCCACGAAAACTAGTTAGGATACAGAGTGCCGGATAACAGATAAAACTTCAAGTACTCAACCCACTCACTTTCAGATTGATATATCCAATCAGAAGAGTCTAATGGTGTTTTTTTTATCATTTTCTCCGAACTTGACTTGACACAGTAATGTTGATGTTAAAACACATCACATCTTCAAACTTATACTTGGATACAAATGTTTCAGATCTTCTAGGTAGTGAATATACTTTGGTATGTTGGTCAAACGATTCGAACTTCACATTTTACGTTGTATAAAGTAGATGAAAAAATATTACACAGCCGTCTTTATTTCATTTCTCTGCTTACATAAACACTTTTTTCTATTGCAAATAACTTTCAATAATATCTTAAGCATAAATATTCATAGTAAGAGACTTTTTTTGTACCGATGTCTGTGCAACTGTTAACATTTTTTCAATAAATTAAAGGTTCATAAATTAAGATAAAAAAGAAAAAATAATTAAATGTAACATGTACGAGCTGCTTTTGTATTCTTGAAAATAATCATAAATGCAATAAACCAAAGTTCGGATCTTGTGACACAAATTAATATTGTTTGATAATAATATATTATACAGAATATACCATCAAAAGAGTATGCTTGAAAAGTAACACAATAATTCTTGAACATAAACGCACATATGGCTAATAATCCATCAAAAAGCTCTTTTCATTTATAATGAAATCCGACACTCTTTCCTTACGCGCTTAGCTGTTACTATACAGTTGAGCTATCCCTTAGCAGACAGGCTTCTTCAGTGCCCATGCATAGGCATTTTTAATTTACCGTCATTTTTTGTTTGTCAGGCATAAGTAGTAATAATAAACCATAAAGGGCAAATCTCAAGAGACGGTATGCTTTATAATTTAAATTTTACAATGGTTTTGCACACTTTCAAGTTTCCTACGTGAAAAACAAGTCTTCTAGTAGATAGTAATTGAAGTGTCAGGAATACCCTTAATCTTTTGCTAAAAACAGCAACAACAGATCACTCCTTATTGGTGGCAAACGCTATTCGTAACCATGCATGCGGCATGGCTCTCAAAGACTGTATATTGTAATTTACCACTTGTAATAAAACTAAAGAATCTTACGCAAATCATGATTGTTATTATTTATTAATTATGTACATTATAATTATGTTGTAATAAATAAGCTCAACGCATATCCTAAAATTGAATTAACTATTTATACTTAATTTCGTTTATAATTACAGATTACTATTATGCTCCTCGTTTGAGATGCATATTGTATATGTATAATTAAAAGATAAAACGCTAATCATTCTTCTAAACCTAAGAGTATAGATAATACACCTAAGAGTGTTGGATATGAAGAGCATACAAAAAAATTAAGCTGATTGAACAGTACCGTATGTTCATCCATTCCACAAATATTTTTTTTCAATTCAGGATTCGATGTAGATCTGAATTAAAGATAATTAAAAAAGATTAAAGTAAATTAGAGTGTAACAATGAGTTTCTTTTTCGATTCGTTTTTTTTTCTTCATTTTTTTCCTAACGGGATGAATAAGGCAGTGCAAAGTTAGTGCAAGTCGATCAAAAACACAATATGCACATTGATATCCAACACTATTCTCTCACACTCTCAGCCTAAATTATACATGTAAAAAAATTTATTTAGGTAGCGCTGATATGGTTCTTTTTAGATAATAACTAATATTTATATACCATTGTAAGTCATTTTAGCGTATTAGGTAAATAATAACTAATATGTTCTCACATTGTTTAGGCACTTTTCTTAGTGAACATTGATATATTTCAGTTGTGTTAGGTCTGTTGCTACAATAGCAAAAAAGTCGTCGGACCATTAATGTTTTTTTTAGTATCACTGCTTGCCCTGTACAAAGTACATTTGAAATTTTCCGACATTTTTTTTTATCAATTTTCAAATGTTGAATTCTTCTTTCTTTTTTCCGTTTTTTTTTTTACGAATACAATATACTTTTCATGTTTTTTAAATCGGAATAGTAAATATTAATCGCAAACATTATGCATGCTAAAAAATATTTAAAGATTTAAGAAATGTTCCAACTGATTAGGTTCTCTTTGCCTATCTATAAATCAGGTATTGTAAGTTCTTCAAATATTTGATTTCCTAAAAAAATCAGTGACTAATTCATTATTACATTATACATAACTTGATGTGGTAAAAAAGACTATATTGTATTGAATTTTTGTTTTTCATATCAAATCAAACAATCTGAAAAATCTACAATGCACAGATTTCAATTTTATCAATCAGCTCTTGGCGAAGGCCTATTCATCCAGTCCCTGTTATGCATTCAAATAAATCAAGCATTGGGTAGATCGTTGTGAAAATAAAGAAGTGGGCTCTCTTATTCCACATACTCATATATTACGAGAAAAATTATGTTAAAAAGAAAAAAAAAAACTCTGTACAGCTAGTAAAAATCGCAATACACGCGTTATATAGTATATAATGATGAAAAAATATTAAAGTCTCAATGGTTGTATATATAGATAAAGAAAATGTTCAACACTCTTGCTAATAAATAATATGTGTAACCACAATTTAAATATACCATTAAAAAAAAAGCAACAAAACTTATTTGACTCTTTCGTTTTTCAATTAAGGTGTAACGCAACTAGTGGCACTAATCTAAGGTACTTTAAGAGAGAATCCTTGTTCTTTTCACTACAATATAAAAATTCTTATTACAGGGATTTTGATGCATAACGTGGGCCAATAAGAGGTGCAAGTTAATAAAGAGTTCATTTTAATATCTCATTTATCAGTAGGTCTGGTAATTGTTTGGGGTATCACGGTCAAAGATTTTGGAATTTTTGGCATTATTGGAATCGTGTTCGGGGGTTTTGTCGTCACTTGAATTGATCTTGGTAAATTCAAGTTACTCAACAAGTTTTGTGTCAGATTATTCTCATTAGTTAATGATCTAACGTCACAAATAAGGGGTTCAAAATCACTTCTGCTTTGTCTACTGAGCATTTCCTGTTGCATTCGCAAATGCTTTTGGAATTGCGTTTGAGCAGCGATTTGTGCCTTCTGATATTGTGTTGCCGGTCTGTTATGCGGACTTGACGGAGATACAGAGCCGCTGCTACTTGCAGTCAAATTAATATTTGGCATTTGTTTATCGTTAAGCATTTGCTTCTGCCTCTTCAAGTTCTGTAATTTCTTGTATTCAGGTTCGCTTAGCTGAAACACTTTGCCACCCGACATCACTGGCATTCGATTGTCTTTACGCTTTGAATTATTTACGTTACTCGTGCTAGTCGAGGGCAAATTTAAGCGATGTAAATTTGGTGGAGGTTTTTTTATTATAGACACACCCGAATTTAATTTCAGAATACGCGGCGGGCTTGTTTTTGACGAGTTAGATATTGAACTCGGAACATGCGAGCTCATTGTTGTATTTGTTGTGAAAGAACTAGTACTGGGCATGGAGAGTCTATCTCTCTCCATCACAAAACCACCGCTCAATCTTCTTGGACTGGCAAACTCTGAGGAAATTGGCTCTAGAATAGGTTCATCGACCTTTTCTGGTCCCTCATAAGATATCAGTCGATTTTGAACTGATGTAGAGTAATTAATTGCGTTTCGAGATGCATTAGGTGCTAATACCAAATCCCCAGATCTGTAATACTTCTCCAAAAGTATTAAATGTCTCAGAAAAGAGCTCTGATTGCCATATGGTCTTTGCAATTCTTGCCACAATAGTTTAGTATCTCTGTCATACTGTATCATTGTAGCACACTTTTCCCAACCTTGAGGCGTTACCTCGCGCACATTATTAAATTCAACATTTGCATGTAAATTCATTTCTTCTTCACCAGGGAAAAGGGTACGCACACTGATAGAAGGATTGGCCCCAAGTCTTTGAACAACCGGAGTGATATCACTGTTTGTTCTAGCTCTCTTTGGTAGCCTTGTCAAAGTAACTTCTTTGTCCATAGCAAGTATTTCAACAAGATCATTAGTGCTACCAGATGAGAAGTTAGAAGTGCTGTTATAAACTTGCATATCATGAGATTTCCGTTTCTTCAGATTTTCAATCGAATCATCAACATTCAAAATTTGAATATCACGACAGGCACTATCATCTTGATTAAGGATTTTCTCGTTGGTTGAAGTTTGATTACCAAAGCCATCGTTATCTGTCTCGAAGTTCATTCCTTCATTTTTATTTGGCTCAGGTGTTGATTTTTCGGAAGTGGAATTATGGGTGCTGTCGAGGGACTTAGAGCTACCACTCTTACCTTGTCCACATTTAGACTTTTTTCGTTTCTCCTTGTCTTTGGCAGGTTGACTCTGGGAAGACGAGTCTTCCTCTTCGTTCTCAAGCACTTCAATATCATGGTAATGCAGAATCCTATAACAGAAAAAGAAATATCAACAATCTCTACGTAAACAAAAATTATTAGATTTCGACTTTTCTTTTCAATCTTTTCACAATCGTACAAAATAAACTTCAATATATTATTTAAACAAATTGCGAATCTCACTCAACTCAACTAAACTCTTACATATCCGTAAACTTTATTGAAATTAAATTACTCACCGCTTACGATAACTCTTGAAGAAAGACTTATGGTTCGCGTTCATATTTTCAATATCTTTGTACTTCAGTTGCAGCTGGGTAAAATATCTACATAGTTTACAAACGAAGGTACCAGCAGTAAGTGGAACTGGTATTCCTTGTTGTCTGAGGCGATCATTCAGTTCGTCAGTTTCTACAGCAGCCAGTTGATGTGTATGATTTCTTGCAAGCCGCCGCTTGCAGAGTGCACATGTTAGGAACCTTTCAATCTTTGAATAGTGATTTACACAAAAAGACATTGAGGTATGCTGACTTGACTCCCAGTCTATGTCCACCTGAATCAGAAGAATGCACATTATTAGAAACCCTAACACTTGAAGAATCAACTTCATCGAAATATTACAGGAAATATATATTATGCAGACATAGACTGTTAATTGAAGATTCTATTCTGTTATAGTACCATAAAATGAGAAAAAAAAGATTATTTAGAAGAAGTACAATGAAACTTGCCTGATTTTGTAGCCCAGCCTTAATTTTAAGCAGCCAACGTCTCTTGACGTGATGTCTTGCTGGTTCTCTGCATTCTCTTGCAGAACATTTAGAAACCATTAATTGTCGATGTTGCCTTTGCGGTTTGCTTTGCACATTGGTAGGACTGGTATTCGCCTTCATTTATTCATACAATAAGAATGATTAGTATAGTTGCCAGATTCCGGAGTTATTGTACTTTTTAGTAAAGAAGATTGTAAGGCTGTTTGGTTTAATAGCCAAATTTCAATTGGTGAAGAGATGATAATTTCGGTTGATCGACTATAAATATCCACAGGGTAATAATTCTTGTTACCTTTCGATCAACGTGCCGATAACAGGCATCGCAAAGGCACGAATCCTTTGTCAGGTGCCTCTCGACATTTAATATCTTTTTACGTCTCTCGTCGGACTTCATTTGTGCTAAGTGCATCGGTGTGTCCAATGAACCAAATTTTCCAAAGCAATAGCAGCACACATCGGCACACAAACGTCCTGGATGTATAGAAAATGACGAAGATTTCTCTGGGATAACAAGGGATTGACGATCTTTCGACTGCGTTTCCTCTGGATCTTCATCTGCAAGTATCAAAATTTTACTTATAACGTAGAAAGACGTTCTTTTTCAACAAAACTTCATTTCTTTTAAATATTTCTTTACAAACATTAGACGATAAGAGTTTCAGAAGACAGTCAATGATTAAACCAGGGAATATTTTTTCAACTATAAGAACGCTTTTTGTAATTTTATTTTCATTTTCGACATAACTTTCTGTTTTCAATTTGAACTTATCGTTGAATTTGTACAGAAAATATCAAAAACTAAAATATTGTTCAAAATGCATGCTTGTTATAGAATCAAAGTTAAAGTTTAAAGTGAAAAATGTTTTTCAACTGAAAATAATCTTGGAAAAAGATTGCTGTGTTCAATTTTTTGGTTTCCAATAGATAGGTATTTTGCTTAATAACATTCCTGAGATATTTTTTAATGTGGATATAATATGAAGAATACGAGCTTCTTTGATGATTCGCTAAATATACAGCGATCTTTTTCTGCGTTAGACTTTCAAGTATGATAAACGAATTGTAAATTTGTAAGATTTGAAAAAGCATGAGAGAAAGACGTGTGATTATTAAGTTATTAGAAAATGCCCGCAACCAAGATTACCGCAAGAATGTCTGTGATTAGTAGAGAACTTGCGGTTCGCACCGGAGCTGCTATCGCCTAATCCGCTGGTTCCAAGCTGAAAAAATAAGTTTTACTATCACATAAAATAATTATTATAATCTTAGACTAGAAGAATAAATTAATTATACTATATTTTTAATAAAAATCACAATATAAACTGCAAAACATTTACTGTACAAAGTTTTTCTTTCTTAATTGTAGATTCCGAAACCCATTGGCTTACATTTATCCGATAGAACGGTTCATCGATAAATAGATTAAATTCATGCCAATCGGTTAATTGATAGCAAGACTGTTAATATAAAGTAAGCCAACTGATACTGATGCTTATGTATTGATATTTTATTCCTGAACTCAATTATCCTTAGATATAATAAGCTGTTGCACATTAGATACTTTGATAAACTTGAAAAATCAGAAGACTCCAAATAGAGGTATTCTAGTAAATGTAATAACATAGTAATTGATATATTTTAAGAAGAACAGTTCTTACCTCCTTTTGAATGGTGTAAAATTCTGGTGAATCTCCATCTCCGTCACTCCTTCCTTGTTTCAAGACCATCTTCAGAGGGGATCGCGGGCGTTTTTTGTCCTTTTCTTTTTGAACCCTTATAACAGTTTTGAGGGTCCCTGTATACTGTTCCTTTTTAGCTTTCTGGTGGTTCAGACGTTCTGCAGCTTTTTCCAAGGACTCCAAGCCAAGTAGTCTCAGGATAGATTCCTTTTTCACTTTGTCTTCTGGGGTTTCTAGTATTTTAGGAGTTACCATAGCGCTACTAGATGATTCGCTAGAAGTAGAAGTTTCGTCCAAATCTTTCTGCAACGTCTCTGGTGTTTTTAGGGCATCTTCGATGATCTTCTTTTCATTTTCTGAAGCTGTCTCAGAATTTCTAGACTGACTTCCACTTATGTCTGGTAAAACTGGGAGGATTTCTGATCGTTTCTTAGAAAGTTCAACATTCTCCATTTCCAATTTGACCATTTCCAGATCGGTTTCCGAATGGCTACGATCATTGTCATTTTTCCGAACTTTACTAGAGCTGAAAATAGTCTTAGATCCACCTTCGGAAAATCCTCTAAAATTTTCACCACTTTTGTAGGTCTTTTGATATTTTTCAGTCAATGATTGTGTGTTCTCATTTATTTTAGCAACCTCATTATCCAAAAGAGTCTCTTCTTTATTCTGTTGATCAGATTTCTTGTTGTCCCTTTTGCTACGTTTCGGTTTTTGAACATTCTGCATTTGCTGTTGTTCATCTTTACGCTTTTTCACCTCCCGACTACGCCTAGTTCTAATAAGTGGCCCTGAAGCTGCGCCTCTCTCATCCGCTTCTTGTTTATTAACTTCCGTTCTTTCCACCTCATCCGTGTTAGATAATTCATCAGGATTATTCCGTTTGTTCAATGTTGATTCCTGGCCATTATCACTTGTTTGCAAATCTATTTGTTTCGCCGTGTCCGTTTTATCAGATTCTTCTGATACATTTACACTTGATCTACTTTTATCTATGATTTCTGAATTGTGGACAGTCTCCTGTGATTTACGTCCTGATTCCACCCTCCTCTGTTTATCCCGTGCTCTCAATACCCGTTTGTTTTCCTCATTTAAACTTGTTTGTTGTTCTTCTGCAGAGATTTGTTTATCATTGCTCTCTAATTTTGAGTCTTTTTTCATTATGCCTTCTTCCACATGAGATGCATCGACGTTCAAATTATCAATAGATAAATTTGGAGTATTTTCTCGGTCGTTCGTTTGCTTTTTTGATGATGTTTCACCTGAAACAATCGAATTTCGATCGTTTTCAATGCATCTGCCCGATTCCTCAAAGCTTTCTGGGTTCTTGTTAATGTTTTTCTGGCTTGTCAACTCGTCTTGGCTTATTTCTACCAGTTCTCTGTCATTCAACTCTTGTCCTACATATAAATTCCGCGATTCCATAGTCTCTTTTGTGTTTGAAGATTGTGATACGCTGTGAGATGGTAGAACTGATGATTTTCCTGCATTTTTATGTGATAATTCTAATGATATGGATAATGATTTACTATTGACAATTCCTTCTTGGCCATTTAATGTAGATTGATAATTGAAATCTGGGTCCTTGTTTTTCGAAGAAGTCTCATCATTTCTGAGATGTTCAGAACCCTCTACTGATTCCTGGCTGAATCTCTCCATGTCAACAGTCTCTTTTGAGTCAACAGAATTGCTTTGGGATAGGTCCTTGATGGCCAAGACATCGGTAATCTCTGGCGTCATATTCAGAATCTCAGAATCAGTAAATGAAGACTCCAAGACTTCTAAAAATTGAGTTGTTTCCACTTCTGCATCCACAATGTTGGTAAAAACATTGTACGTTGAACTTTTGTTGCAATTTTCCGGACTCAATTTTGCATTTCCACCAATGCCTGAATCTATATTCGATAAACGGTTCTCAACATTCTCGTCAGCTGCATCAGATGACTGTTTCATTGGTTTGTTAATCTTTGTAGTTTCCGATTCGCTTTCAGCGACCAATCTCTCTACTTCCCTAGAGATACTTTCCAGTGTTTCAGATTCTTCGGATTGCATTGTAGTATTTAAGCAGCCATCGTCATTTTCTATATCTTCGATTTCATCAGTAAGTGGAGTTTCTAAATCTTCAGAGATAGCTGACGATTTTCCTTCGGTTCCAGTTGATTTCACAGCACCATCCACATGGCCTGGTACTGCTACAGATTCAGAATCCGCGACACTCGATTTTATATTACTAGTCAATATCTTTTGACCATCTTTCAACTCTTGTTTAAATATTTCGTAGTTTAATGTACGAGTTGTGTCTTTATTGCTAGATGCTGAATCACTTCCATTGATTGATGAGCTGGTCATATTTTGTAAAGATTTTATATCAGCATTTCCTGTCTTGTCCAAAACTATCGACAATCTCTTCAGCTTTTCAATGTCGAGAGTGATTTCGGACAAAGATTGGCTGTTATCAGATTCTACCAACTTTGGAATAGTAATTGATAACTTTTCACTGCTCATTTCAGATTGTCCAGTGTTGATCAGCTTTTCGGTGGCATCCGTTGTTCTTGCTTGACCCACAGCTCCATGCACTTTATTTTCCTCATTATCTTTCATAGGTTTACCAGAGTGTGAATCTTTTGTATTCGACTCCAAATCAGAGCTACAATTTCCTGTCTGAAGTCTCTCATTCTCAGACTTTAAGAGGCCCTCTTTGATTTCAGAGACTATTATTATATTACTAGGAGTAGCTACGTTACTGTTATCATTGATATTCTGCTGCCTCTTTTGTGACTGTGTGTCGGCTATTTCCATATCGCCCATTACCATTTTCTCAATCTTTTTAGCAGTATCAGCAACTTTAGGCATCACATTTTCTGAATTTTCCGACTTCATTTCGCCCTTAGAAATATTTGGGATATTCAAATCTTCATCCTTCTCATCGAGGTTTTTCTTCTGCAACTCAGTACTCAATGGTGCAACTATTTCCTCTGTCTTTGTCATTTCGAAATTCTTATTTAAACCCAAACTCTTCTCGGGACCAAAAATTTTACTTTCAATTGACTTAGCAATATTTAATTTTATATTTTCTATCATTTGATCAATTGACTTGGGATTATCCGACTTATCTGATCCATAAAACGAGCCTACTGTCTTTTTCATTTCAACATTTAGACTACTCCGTCGACTCTTGGGTTTATCTGAAATATTTACCAGGATATTTTCCTTTCGCGTATGTTCTATACTGGTACTTTTCTTCGAGTCATCCTGTGTGCCAGAACTTTTTACTAAAAGCTTGACCTCGTCAGCTTTAACATCATTGCCTGATATAACGTCTAAACTTGCAGGTGTAGGATCCATAGTCTTGGCTTTTGTTTTTGAGCGCAACGTTGGCCCAACTTCTGATGGCCTCTCTCCCCGCTCTCCATTATTATTATTCCCTACTTCCAATTCATTATTCTCATCATCTTCAAAGTTTTTTGTCACCGCTCGTTCATTTGTACCCGTCGGGCTATCCCCTTTTGTCGAATTCATGTTTTCTTGTGAACTATCTAAATTAGCTTCGTAAAAAAATGATTCGCCTTCGATAATATCGTTGGACGAATCACCGGCAAAAGTATCAGACCCAGTTTGATCTTCCGAATCTAATTTGAACTGTTTGTTCTCGATATCTATCGATATTCCTAATTCTGAGGATCTCCGCAGTTTGCCGTTTCTAAGACTTCTCTGTGCCGATGTGCGATTGTATCTCGTCCTGGGTATCGTACTTTTCAAAGGATCTGAACTACCCTGGCTCATATCTTTCAAAATTTGGTCCAGCTTCGAAATCTCTGTGTCAGATTCTCTGTCGTCTGTATCTGGCTCTTTCTTAATCTCGTTTTCAGATAATAATCTTTCCGTCCTCTCCGATACTTTTCTTCCTCTTCTGGGCTTCTTCGCCGATCCTTGTGATTCTTCTATTGCTGATCGGCCAACGGTGGAGGCAATAACCTCGTCGATTGTAAGATCTACTAAGTTTTTATTGTCAGATATTGCTTTAATACTTTTTGTATCTATTGCGATTGCGTTACTCCTTGTGTTGTTCTGTACGTCTCTTTCCTTGCTGGCGTTTCTTTTGAGTCTGAGATTTTTTGAGGTGCCCGCGGTCTCCTCTTTCTCTTTGATGATCTTCTTGGCAGCTACTACTTTACAAACTTTGTTATATTTAACTTCAGTTTCTAAGCTAGTATTATCTCCTGTATCCTCGTTATCTAGATTTTGAGACTTTTTATAAGTGAATTTAACTTTTCTTCCAGCCTTCGGACTGTTTCTTGAGTTTATCACAGTCGAATTAGTATCGTCCGTCTCCTTTCCTGGAATTTCGGTAATGCAATTATCAACTTCAGTGGTTCTGATAGGGTACTTAATTTTTTTTGATTTCAGACTATTTTTTAAAGTGTTCAAAGCCGTATTTACAGATTTAACACTGTTACCGGTACCCTTTGAGCCTGATTTATTGATACTGTTATCGTTTTCAGGATTCTCAACGTCTGTTTCAATATTTTTTTCTTCTTCAATGCTTTTTTTCGTTCTTCTACCCTTAACGGCTCTGATAGTATCTGCGTTAGTCTTTCTTAGAGCCCTAATTGGTGCTTTCTTTGTTATCTTAACCTTGATAAGGTTACTTTTTGTCGTTTTAAGTTTAGGCTTGCGCCTTAAATTCTTTATAGCTTTCTTACGCGGCAAGCTTGCGTTTATTTTCACAGGGAGTTGACTGCTAGTAGCTACAGCCTCTAAAATATCCTGTGCAATTTGCTGCTGCCTTGTGTTTGTCTGACTTTTTCCCTTTCTATTTTTCTGATCGATTGATGGTAATGTACAATCATTATTCACCTTCTGTTTGGACTTTGAAGGCGCTAGGGGTCTCTTCTCCCTGGATGCCATCTCACTTCCACCCACATTGGGCTCCTGAAATCCCGTTCATATCATATTGTTGTTGGACTACGTTTTAAGATTTTTATCATTACTTTTTGTTATATATCGAGTTAAATGTAAAATATTAACTTTGCTTTCTCCATGGAGTTTCGAGAAAGCACCCCTTACTAACAAAATTCTTCATACATGCTACACATTATTGTTTGATTGGCTATTATTTCAACATTTTTCATATTGGACAAATAACTGTTTCTAAATTCTCAGTCACCTTGAGTTACCTTCAAGTACGAAGGTACTTGAACGAAAGAAGCGAAGTTGTTCCAGACGTTATTTCTTTTAGCACGAAGTTTACCCCCAGTTCTTGAATTCTCATATCAAACTTGCGCATCTTATAAATGAGACTTCTCTGGTGTTACGCTAAACCACATCTGCACATACGAGCAACAGAAGAAAAAAAAAATGCAAATATTGTGAAAAGAAACCGATAGAAAAATAATTTTTTCTTCACAATCTTAGACTTAATTTTATTAAACGTTCATTCCAAAAATAGGAAGAAGAAAATCAAATTCAAAATTGAAAATCGTCTTACGATTGAATTTTGGAAAAAAATGGTTTCTTCGAATTATCGATAAGCAAGATCAGTTTTGAATAAATTAATTAATTTTCTCAGTGATAAATCCATCAATAGACACCAAAAAGGTAATATATCGAAAGAATTGTATAAATAAGATCTCCTAGAAAAAAAAAAGCACAAAAAATTTTTGAAACGCAGATTCACGCTCGTAGAAGTAGAATGGAGAGTAGTGTTGCCATGTGATACTTTCTACACGACCATGCACACGTAGAAGTATGAAATGTGAAATGAGGATAGATACTTTGGAAACGCGGAATAAAAATATAAATGTAATAATCGAAAGGAGGACGTTGTTTGAGAGCTCAAATAAGTATATTACATCGTTATAGAATAACAATTTGGAGCAGGAGGGGAAAATTATTATTCTCGGGGGTTAATTGATGCGGCCCTGGCGCCAGAAAAATTACGTGACAAACTTTGCATTTACACGGATACATGATGAACCTCTTCTTTGCCCAGGAAAATGCCTGTGATATTTTTATCAATATCTCCGGTTTGGTGGGTCGAATCGATGAAATTTTTCGCTCAAAACTAAGCTAGAAGAGCGTATTAACTTCTGAGAGTGAAAATTTGAGGATGACTTGACGGTAAGTGACGAAAATCTTTCAGGAAATATTCGCGAAAAAATGATCACGGATAAACAAAAGGTCGGCACTGAGTTGATACTTGTACGACTTATTTCAAGAGTTTGAACAACCTGTAGTTGGAATTTTCGACTTCAATAGAATAAGGATAATGATAACTCACCGCTGGGGCCAAAAATTGTCCCGATAGTGCGTCGTTTTTCCGGTAAAATCGAAAAGATTACACTGTGAAAAACACGATCCCGTTTCAGGGTGTCTGTACGCTGTCCTACTGCTTTTACACTAACACCATCTGACGACGAAATGATTAAGTTTTCTAAATTGTATACTACATTTATGATAACTTTATGTACATTATTTAACAATATTCACTCATTTAACGATACTTTCACCAATCATATTTCACCGTATTAATTAATTCACGATAGAAACTTACTAACGGAACAAAAAATTCTACTCCAAACACTCCCGATAAATGAATTTCCGATTAAAATACAGGAACGGACAGGAGACGCGCCCATACGCATTAATGGCCGCCACCGACCCTTATTTACCGAAGTTAAAATGGCTGCCCTTAGAATTTTCGCAAGACCCTGCTTTTCACCAATTTTCACAAACTCATTGGCTAGCAATATAACGAAAAATGCACTCTCCAACAATTTAAAGGTACTTGTTATACTTTTCGCGATTTGTATATGGCCATCGGGTCTCGGTATCGCTTCCACGAAGATTCTAAAATTCTCTTTCCACGTAGCTCGTGCGAAGGGCCTAACGACGAACCTTTATCTCCTACTACTTGTGTCATTTTATGGAATTTTCATCACTTTTTCAATATTATCGCATGAACATATATCTATTTCGTAAGCGATCGTATTCAGCGCTTTTACCAATCTGATATAACCTCAAAACGATCTTCAAAACTCTTATGAAAAGCGTCTGACCTTTATAAATGTCAATATTTTTTCTATTCTAAAAAAGCACAACGCAGTTGTCCTTGTCTGAGAATACTTTCAAACAATGGATACTGCCTTGATATACATACATAACACTATACATATATATATATATTTTCTTTTTTTCCCTTTTCAGTCCTTGCTATCGTTTCGCATACATAGTATTTTTGTTCGAATAAAACTACATCATCTTTAATCCTCAAAGTTTTTTTTGAACAAGAATCAATATCTTCCTAAAAATGCTTTAAAAACCGAACATTCCATTTTATACAATTAAATAATCACGAAATTGTCTACATTTTTTTTATTGTTTCTGCTAAATTTCATTATCATTACGTTGTTTTAAAGCTTCTGAGAAAAAAAAAAAAATTGCATGCAACAGGGCACAGTTCTAATTTGCTACATCATAATCGTATTCACAGGCTCAAGAAAGATACAGCAGTTTTCGAAGCTCGCCAAAAGTTGGAGATCCATCAAATTATACAGATTTTGAAATATCAAAGGATCCTAAGGAATGGTTTTTCGTCGAAAGACTCCTGACACCAAAAACTGTACCACCTGCTCCAACTTCAACGGATAAAAAATTTCCATCCGGTTGGCAACCTCCGGCTGGTTAGGATAAAACTTCTGTAACTTTGTATACAAGATTCTAAAATTCAAGGAAAATGTTAACTCCTGGCATTCTTAAACATTTTTATCACATCATATTAGTACAAAAACTTATCTACGACGACTTGATACCCTTTTACGATGATTTTCTACTGTGTAATTCTAATTATTGCCATTTATTCACTTTTCTTTTCACAGAGGATGCTAAAAAGTTGCCATACTTTGTCACAAGAAGTAAAAACCATATGCAACCAGTTTACCTTAACCGATCGTATCGAGGTATGCGTAGAATTACAAAGCTTAGAAGAATTCAAGGTGATATTTGGGCCCTGGAATCTGAGCTGAAAAAATACTTGGAAACAAAGACTGGAAAATTAGTTGGTTGCCAGATTCACGAAGTTACAGGCCAACTTAATTTCAGAGGAGATCTTGTGATCCTTGTCAAAGATTGGCTCACTTTAAAAGGCTTCTAGAACTGATTTAATGAAAAATGAAGTTAAACTGTATGTTTCGCATTTGAATGAGTTAAATAAAAGCTATAAATAGTATGTTATATACCATATCTATATTTATTTCATAGTATTAAAATCTATTATCCATTGTTAACGCACATTTATTGCTATGCACCGTGAGAAAGTAACGCATAATAAAAGATTCAAAAAAGTAAGAGAATTTTCTTATATGAGTGGGCAATAATCACATCTCATTTTTTTTTTTTTTTGCGTAAAGTTTACTGCTAGTATTTATTTCGGCTAATAATAACAAGACAAATAGAATTACGTATATGAATGTTTTTAAATTTATACAAATAAGAAAGAAAGGGTCCTTGTTAAGGTTTTATCATTTCTGGTGTTCTGCTGAAGAAAGTCTATTATAAGGCTTTATATTTTCTAAAATTAGTGTTATTATAGCAATTAGTTACGGAATACACATGTAGGTGATTTGCAAGCTGGGATGTTCGTAGACATACATATGTAGAGGATTCGTGAAGGTATTACATGGAAAATCTCTTAGCCAGTGAAGTTTATTTTTCTTTTATTAGGTATTTATTTTTCGTGTAAATGACGATTTTTCTTTTCTTTTTCGAGCTTTATAGGAGTTTTTATTTGAAAACTTTTCCCTGGTTGAACTTGCGACCCTGTTTGTCGGTTCCGGTCCAGCTGAAGTACTGCTTCACCAATTCTTTAGTCTCGTCCTTAGCTGGGTCCAGCTTCTCCCAGTTGTACGATTCGTAATCTATCTGCCAGTCCGGACTCAGCTGAAGTACAAAAAAAATATATAGAATGCTAATCCTCCCATCAAATCATTCAATTTCACAAGAGGTGTGGACAAAGACTTACTGGAAATGCTAATTCCTTTCCACGCCATACCCAGATTCCACTGATTGTGCTGTTGTTGTCTTCACCGAAGAGACAAACACTGGCAAAAGCTGCTTTTCGCATTTTATCAAGTCGCTGGTACATCCCACCGATGAGATTGCAAGACATGAACACCTGTGGAACAAGCAAATATTGTTATTAACTATGAAATTCGCAAACGCATATCCAAACTGGTGATCGAGAAAAACAGCAAGTTGGTTTCAAATTTTTAGGAGAAATGAATTACTGTACCTTTGTCAATTCTTCGGGGTATTTGTATTCGCCAAACCAGATGCTGTAATGTTCAGGATCGAATTCTTTCCAAAAGAAAGGAATAGATACAGATTCTTCTTCGTTAGAATAACAACGCTTGAAGCTATCCATGTCGAATGTGCCTTTAGGCATTGTGTCGAATGGATCCTTAGATTTCGGTTCAGCAGCTGCTATTTCATCGGCTAAATCAACAGCCTCCGGTTCTTTCACCTCCTTTTTCGGTTCCTTTCGCTTTTCTTTCTTTTCCTTTTTCCCAGACTGAAAATTTATACATAATTCAAGATTTTAAACAGTCAATTTATAGGGTGAAATTCCTAAACTGAAATCATCATTAATGTACATTACCAGGGACAATTTCAGGTCTACAAGATACACCAGATGTATGTTTTTTGCTTACTTTTTCCTGGGATTCGACAAATTTCTTCGGATCATATTCAAGAGTTTTATCAGCCAGTTTAAAAGTGCCAATAACTTTTAACGACTCTGGCTGATTAATGATGGTCTGGAACCATCTGTTTACATTTTGGTATGGCTTTCGTAGACTCGGTTCCAAAATATACTTATACAAATGCAACAGTGTTGTAGCAACGCTAATATCTGCCAAAGTTAGTCTTTCACCGACCAAGTAGGTCCTTGTTAATAAATGCGAGTCCAAAGCAGTCAAGACTTTCTTCACATCATCCTTGGCGTGTTCTACAGTCTGAAATATAGTATAATGCAAAAAGTCGTTAAGAAAGACATTTTTTCACTCATTTTTTGGCACACCTTAGTGTACATAATTTTAATAAGCCGACTAGTATATTAATATTACTTTACTCGCATACTAACAAGATCAAAAGAAATATTTCAAGTTATAAATAATTATGATAAGATATCTAATCAATTGTATAAATGTCAGCAAATATTAGTACGCAGATCTATATAACAAACAGATGCGTGTGGATATCTTGCATAGATTTATCTGCCTTCTCACGTTACGATACTCAAATTTCAAACATTCAAGCTCGTCTTTGAACAAAGGCTAAAATAAAGTTTATACTGATGCAATTAAAGTATTTTACTCGCTGACAATACTGTGGAACTATTTGATACAGCTGTTTCACTGTGATAATTAAATAACATGCAAAAACGATGACATAGACATGCGATTCTTTTTGAATAAATTCATTCGATCCTATAGAAATGATTAAATACATTGGATTGCTGACTAGACACAGTTTTCTGGATATAAAACTCTTATCTACACAATTTTTAACACTTTATCTTCAGACATTGGATTTTTTGTTTCCTTTAACCCCATAACGACAAAAATATGTAAATATTCTTGAAAAAAAAAAAAAAAAATTACATGAACTAAATTTCTTTCTAGACCTGTTTGTTGAATTGCATGATGCCCAGTAGTGGGAAAACCCAGGCACAGCTGGCAGGAAGAATCTCCGAATCGGCAAATCCAAACCATTGCACGATTTCAGCTCGCTCAATGTCCGTCTTACCTCTTAGCTGCTCATTTGAAACTAGAGATAGAAACATAATTATTATCCATTTCCAAACTTACATGATTACAAAATGTTTTCACAAATAGCAATCTAGCGCCGTTTGTATAAATTTAAAAATAAATAAAATAAATAATACAAATTCGAAAAAAAAAAGAAAAGATTGATATGAGGTGAAATTTTTTTTTCTTCATGAGTATTGAAAGAAGAAAACATAGAGGAGACAACCAAGAGAAAGGGATATAGTTGAAGAATAAAAAAAAAAAGTGTACTTGTAGTACATACATACCATAGTAAGCAATTGCATTGCTTTCAGAGATGTATTTTCCATCGGAAGTTTCGAAAGCTGGAACCTATAATAACGAAATATTGAATATAGTTAATAACACGTTGACAATGAAATATGACATGAAGCGTTGTGTCAGCATATCGACAGTCGAAAATGAACTCCGTTGATAATCGTCGGTATTTTTGATTGAGAAAAAAAATTTGAAGAGAAAAATGACAATGAATGTATAAAAAAAAAAAAGCTTTACCTTTCCAAGAGGGAACTTTTTGAGGAAGGCATCGGTCTTGTTGGTTTCACCGAAAACGAAATCTTCGGCAACTTTAACCTGTGCACCGGAATATTGGGCTGCGATCAGCGCCTTGTAGGCTCTGAAGTTCTCTGGGTACGTGTACAGGGTCTAAAAAAATTTACACACCATATGAATGTATGATATTTTATCGTCATTTTCCACACATTCACGTCACCGATTACTTGAACAAGACGGTGATGTTTTACGAAGAATATTTCCCGTAAAGACACTTACTCCGGACGCCATTGTGCCGAGCTACAGGAAGAGGAAGTCCACAGATCGAAAGCCGGCTCCTAACGATGCGCCTGCGCTCCACTTCAACTTCAACAGCTGGGTTCTTTTTTCATCCTTTTTTCGAACTAGGGGAATACCCACATTAACACAGCTATACGTGTATCAATATCCGATACACGCATGCCGGTATTTGATTGAATAAGATCAAAGAATTGGCTGGAAGACATGAGCGATTATGTTAATAATAAATGTATTTATTGTTAATTCTTCAATATACAAATAATAAATTAATAAACTGATATATTATTACAATACATCTATACATATAGGCGCTTAGATTTTCTCATCGTTTCAGTATGTTAGAAAAGCAAATAAATTACAATAGAAAAATTGAAATATTCGCAGTCGCGGAAATTTTTCATTTATCAAATCAGATTTTGAATTTTTTTTATTATTATTCAACAGACTGATTTACACTTTGACAAATATTCATATGCTATTTTTTAATGGATCTGTTATCTTTAGATTATCGATTAAACTCGCCCAGTCTGGGACTCGGTTTGATTTCAAATAATTTTCTTTCGTTAAACACCTCAGCGGTAAATCTGCAATACCAAATATAGCACCACCAAGCCAAGCTGTGTAATTTGGTTGGCTTGGTGCTTTATGAAACTTGACTGTATTTATTTTTAATTTATCAGAATATAGGCTGCTTTTCAGCAGACTTAATAGTTCAGATTTTAATCGAGGTAAAAATCCTTTAGTCATGGTCGTTCCTCCAATCAGTAAAATATTCTCGGCAAGAGGGTGTCTCATATCTACCGGGCACTGAAACAAAAAAAAATCAAGAAGAACCAGCATTAACATATTGTTCAAATTTTCATCAGAACAAATAACATTCTTTAATTTGCTGCTACCAAACAATTACCTTTACTATAGCGTCTAAAATCATTGTTGGTATACTCAAGTTGTCATTATCTCGTTCCCACAACAATTCAAAAGCTTTTTCCCGCGTTGATCCAGGAATCATCATAGTTTTAACTCCAGGATATTTGACTGAGGGTGGTGCTACCGGAGCCTCAGTAGTTCCTAGTTTTATAGACCGCTCTAAGGTGGTAACAAAGCATGTCCTCACTTTGATATCTTCGATTATTTTCTCTTCAGTATTTTCGATGCCGTCAGGAAGCACAGTTTTCAAATCTTCCCTGATGCAACTACAAAAATACAACACATAGTATTTAATACAAGGTGTTTAGCATCGATCTGACTACTTGGTAATAGTCTGATCAAAGAAATCAAGTTTTTTGTTCTAATTATTTAATAAACCATGAGTTAAATCACTTCAATTCTACTGCCCATCTTACTCGTGAACTGCTTGTCCTGCTAATGGCAAAGCCTGCCATGCTTTAAGAACTGGTACACCTTCATAAACGGGGATTAGAGTTGCTTCCTTGTATCCAACGTCTAATACTAAAGCCGTAGAGATTCCTAGGGTAGTAACAGCTACCAGATGAGAAGGCACCAGCATTAAAGAGCCAATTTCAAAGTGACGAAATAGCACCTTGGCTAAAGTATCACGAAATTCTGTTGGCGTCAATAGAGACTCAATAACAACTACTTTAATGTCTTTAGGACTAACAACGACGTGTCTGTAAATAAAAGAAAATCATATTAAAGTTATTCACCAAAGAATGAAGACTAAGATATTTCAATATGTTGTTTATTTTTAACAGACAAATGATCTTAGTGTTAGTGTATTCATGCAATTCATCAGACAATACACAAACATTCAGTTTTCTGCTGTAAACCAAACGTGAATAAAGATCAGTTTTTGTAGTACCTGAAGAACAGTAAATGGATAAACTCAACCAGAAGCTGGTACAAATCGTCCGACCCTTTGTGAAAAAAAACCTTTCTTATTTTTCCAGACTCGGGACATTTTACTTCTGTTTTTATTATACCTCGTGGTATTGATTCCCCAGAAAATCCATACCTGATAACGATACAAAGTTTATATAAAAAAATATGAAATTTGATAAGAGGATTAGCCAAGTTCTTCTCGTGCTTATTTTTTCGTTCATAACGAAATTCTAATGTTGATTTTCTGAGATAATAGCAAACACCATACATCATGTGGAGAACACATGAAGGAAATGAAAGCAAAGCAAAGTGTCTCTACCGAAATCTTACACTTACTTAGTATACGCGCTTCCGATATCGAAAACAACAGTCTGTTTGTCGGAAATTAATCTCATACCTTCGTACATCGACATTTTGTTTAATTTGGTTGTTCAATTAATATAAATTCGGAGAAAAGTTTTAAACCGAAAATCATAGGTTAGGTAGAACTGTCAGTGAAGTATCTACCTAACACCACCTGGTGTTATTTCGACATACTTACTAGCTGAGCGAAATTGTGTCTGCCTATGCTCTTTGATTGTGTCTCGAAACGCTCGAAATCTCACGTTTTTTTTTCGATAAGGTAAAACCCATTATTTATAATATCAAAAAATGCCCAAGAAATCCGGAAAAGGTCGTGGCTGGAATAACCAGATTTCGCAGAGACGTGATAATGTCGAAAGAGGACAACACTTTGGCAAGTTTTTTTCATTTGATTTTTATCTATGGCTTTCCACATACTAGAATAGGGTTAAAAAGCATCAAATATAGGTTAACACGCGGTTGTATTTTAGCCAAATTTAAATTAGTACAAATATCGTATACTATAGTAGTAATATTATATTCTAATCAGAAACGCAATTTATTCTGAAAAGTTCACAATAAGCGTATTAATTCTTTTGATTTCACTCCAAATAACCAATAACTTGTTACCCATCTGCATCTCGCACTTCGCAAATAGAGAAAATCCAGAGATACAATTCTTACTAATTAAACAACAACAAAAAAACAATATTTTTTATCAAAAACCAAAAAAAGTAAAAAACTACCCTCAACTTTTCTCTTTTCATCACTGTATGCAGAAATTGTATCAAATAGTTTCTCTCCACTTCGCAGGTCACGATGACAGAACCCTATACTCAGATCGTGGATCGAGGCCGAGGGTATCGTTTAAAATGTCAAGAATTGCCAAAGGTGGTCGAAGTGAGCGGAGCGACAGAGATAGACAAAGAGACATAGAAACAGCTCTGAGACTTCATTTAGAAGATGACGTTAGTATGTCTGAGGAATTCAAGCAGAACCGTTATCGAAGAGGAGCTAGAGGGGGACCCAGGGGAGTTAGGTATGAACGATTTTGTTTTTCCCAGCTAAGTGAATTGAATTATCTCAATGACTGAATAAAGAAAAATATCGTTTTTGTAAAACCTTTCATTTATTAAATTTATAGGTACTTATTTATTCTGAATATTTTACAGCACTAGGGGGAGACGGAATAGTCCTGTACCAGCCAGAGGAAACGACAGAAACAGACAAAATAGAGGAAAGTTGAGTGGAAGCCCTGGAAATTGGTACAAAGTGATGATTCCATACGCTGCTAAATACAAGAAGGAATACGTGCTTGAGATACTGTTTTCTCACATAGCTCCGGAGACGTTTGTTCCAATAATGGTATGGAGACGAGCGTGATTATTCTTCACTTTTTCATCTTTTGGATATTTGTGAATCTGTACTTAAAATTACAGTCGGACCCTGCTTATATAAATTCGTCGGGACCGAGCTGCTTCACTTATATAAAGAAATGAGGCAGCCCCACTCCTTCGTCACACTGATGCGCATTACCCACTGCGCACCAAAACGCGCGGATACTATCTTGGATTCGTGGAAATGTGTGTAATGGTGGGGGGAATCTTGATATAAGTGAAGCAGAACTACTTTATATACGTGAAACTTGATATAAGTGAAGCAGAACTACTTTATATACGTGAAACTTGAAATAAGTGAAGTTGAAATAAGCGGGGTCCGACTGTACCCGACTAACTTGAAATCAGATTCCCCTGTATAAAATGTTGATAATTATCTCTATGAATTGACTTGATTTTTTAGTATAAACTAGACGGAAATGACGCGTCCTTTTACGTTGACGAACTGAAAATTGCAAACCGATTGCTGTCTTGCGATCGTCAAATTACAGCAAACGATGGATTTAAACTGGGAGTTAGAGTAAGGCCTGGTTTTCCACAAGTTCATGTTGACCAGCAGCTTAAAGATCGGATTAAAGACGCCATGGCAAATAGATATGTTGCAGCCACTAATGCCCTTGACTTATCAGAGTTTCACAGAGATCCGAGTAAGCTGATACAACAATTTGTAACATGATTTAAAAGTTATGTCGTAGTCCAATGATCATAAAAGTATTCAATTTTATTATCTTTTCCATCATCCGAACAGGTCTCTGCGTGGATCTATTTTGCGCACTATTTAGACCAACGGTATTGGTAGCTGTGATGGATATAGTTGGTGAACACACTCCAAACCTGGAGGCACTCAACTTGGATGGAAATAAATTGCAAGACATTGACAGACTTGGCGTTCAATTACGCAATAAATTACCCAGGCTCACTATATTATATCTTGGCAATAATCGAGTTAGTAGCTTTGGAGAAGATAATATAGTTTGCAGAATTCAAAGCCACATAAAATATAAAGCATTCTTTCATTAATTTACCTAAACATTAAATCAGAAAAGAAGCATAGTTACGTTTGAAACTAAACTGTATATCTTTAACTTATAATACATCTATTTTTTAAATGCAGATCCGAGAATGGAAAGAAATAGATTCTCTGAAGCAATTGAAACTTAAAGAACTGCGATTGGCGGGCAATCCTTTATGCGAAAAATACAAACAGCGGCCGGATGACTTTGTCAGGTAATTTGTTTCTCGATACCGGTCAAAAATGTTTTTAAGATAAAAGTTCATTGCTCATCTTGTGATATAGACTACGTATCATTGAGGTATCATTATCTGTTTTCATATCAACTCTAACTTGATCTTCTACTCTGGTTTTGATTGGTACTCAAAAACAACAGTGATCTTCGGAAAAGGTTTCCAAAACTCCTTAAATTGGTGAGTAGAATCCATCCTATGATTCTATAGCTTATATTATCAACACTGTTTAACAAAGACTTCATTTTCAACAGGACGGAACAGATCTACCACCTCCAATTCTCTTTGATGTAGCGGTTGATGATGAGGCAAAACTACCGCCAACGCAAAGGGCGTTTGCAGTTAATAACGACGCACGACAAATAGCAGCTACATTCCTTCATCAATATTTCCTAATTTTCGACAGTGAAAATCGTCAACCGTTGCTCGATGCATATGACGAACAAGCAAGCTTTAGCCTAACAATTTCCTGCACACATGACAATTTGAATAGGTAAATTTAAACCCTTTTTTTCAATATCTAACATACGATATTATCCAATTAAAACTTGAACAAAATTTCCCACAGATTCAACAAGTACCTGCCACACAATAGAAATTTATTCAAAGTCAAAGACCGGGAAAGAAGACTAAAATTATTGAAACAAGGCAGACTACCTGTGGTCTCATTTCTGTCAGAGATTCCAAAGATGAAACATTATTTAAACAGTTTTTCAATGGATCTAAGCCTTGTAACGGTAAGAATGTGATAAATTATTCGAAAGTTACCTAAATCTTTGAATAAACAGCTAAATTTTCCATCCACCAAGTTATAATTAAGTGAATTGAAAAACTTTTAATTCTATTCATTTCAGGAGGTGATGATGGTGGTTACGATAACTGGAATATTCCGCGAAGTGGATACCGATAAAAACCCTTTACGCTACTTCAGTAGAACATTAATCATAGTTCCACAAGGAACAGGCTACTGTATCCGAAACGAACAATTGCATATAACGGATCCAACAGAATCCCAAAAGAAACAAGCTGTTGAAGATGTTTCCTCCGTTAACAACAGCCCTAGAATAGGTGGTTCTAGTGCACCAGTTCAACAAGATGCACACCTACAAATGGCAATGGCACTGAGCCAACAGTCCGGTATGAATCTAGAGTGGAGCAGAAAGTGCCTAAACGAAGTGCAATGGAATTTTGAAGCTGCCCTAACTGCTTTCAGAAGCTTTAATGAACTTGGACAAGTTCCTCCAGAAGCATTTCATAATTAACTGGAAAACATTCCGTCCTTTGTATAGGACGATCTCAATTTTGACTTTATGTTGTTACATTTTTGTTTACTTTAACGATATTCGTGCTATAATGCAATTACGATGTAATATGTAAATACACATATATCATTAGTCAATATTTCAGTAAATATATGTTTTTTACCATTTTTTCATCCGATTTTTGAACCTGATAGTTTTTATTCATGCGATAAAAGAGAGAGCGAGATAGAGCGAGCTGAATACTTGCTAGAAGAAGAGAGACAACATCATTGCTCGCGGCAGCGGCGAATTATAACACAAATTGGAAATCAGATTACATTGCTTGTAAAATAAATATTTCGCATTTTATTGCCCTATGAAATGACGAATAATGAAAAAAAATTAGATTTGCGACATGAATTCACGGTGTTATGAATTCAATGTTTGGTTTAAGCCGCGCCATATTCTACTTGTCATATGACAAAGGACGAGGACGTGTTGTCATTGAAAATGTTCATTTCACGTTCTTTAGTTCCTTTAATTAAATATTAAGAAACGAATCTGAACGATTTAATAATCTATTGTGATAGACTTTCGGTTTTGGGATAGTGTTCGTTGTTTATAAACGTCCAAATTTCAATGGAAGAAAATAAACGTAGCTTTCTAACCTCCCTTTTTTACAATTGACGAAGTATTCTCCGCCTCATAAATTATGCAACTATAGTTAAGAACGTTTCCCCAAAACATATTTCTAATATTATTCAGTAATATAAAAATAATCGTAATTTTTCATTTATTTATTTTTCCTTAATGAACCCAACGGCTCGGCTGTTAACAGCTGTTTCCGTTAATAAAATTTTAAAACGAAATAGTATTTACATCGCTTTAACTCGTCGCGAGAATAAGGTAAGTTTTCTGAAATTAGACAGATTGTTAAAGTCTGATTTTCCTGTTCGTCAATAAGAAGTTTCGTTCACCTTTTCTGTCGATTTATTCGCTGCGAATAAATCGACAGAATTTTTTTTAATTTTATTTTACTTCATATTCTGTACATAGGTCGTAATTTAACTATTTTTTTGTTTAGCTTTATCATATGACAACAATACCATTGAAGTACTTGCTGATTAAAAATCTACGCAAAGAAGCGTCAGGCCCAGAAGCCCTGTATTCTACGTATTTAGATCTGCTAGAATCAAACGCGAGCAAAAATACGCATAAAAAATACCGAAAGACCATAATGGAACCGTATTTAAACACATGTTACGGATCTGTCAATCACCAAACATGTATAGCAGAGATAGCCGCCTCTAGAGATATCAAGTCAAATCAAGGAGGCACTTCCTCGATAACTACAAACACAGATCCTAGTTCAAAACTACAACAGCATTTGTTGTCCAAGAATGATAACTCTAAAGCAAAACAAAAATACAAGGGCATGCGAAAATGGAAAAAATTTGGCACAGGTCCCTCCCAAGATATTCTAAATAATATCTAACATCAATTCATATGAAATGTTTGAAGTCTCTTGATATTTGGACAATAATCTCAATTTTCTCCATTCATATTCAGAAACGTTGATAAGTTTCACATTCAAGAGCCGCTATTACAGATTTGTTAGCCTGGTCAAAGCTCAAGCTTCTCTATCTACTCTAATCGTTGAATTACTAACACCATAATTTTTTTAGGACTTCAAGAATTGAGGCCCGAAGAAAGTTGCATCATCAGATTGTTGTCTTATAACATTTTGGCTCAGCATTTAATAGAAATGCACCGTTACTTGTATAAGCATCACGACCAGCGTACTCTGGACTGGAAAGTACGCAAAGAATTACTGGTACAAGAAATACTTGAAGCCCAGGCCACTGTGAGTCTTCAGAAAACGATAAGATATGTGCAGAGTCTGTATACTTGTTATGTCTTAAAAATTTTGGTTATTGAATAATTTTCAGGTAATATGCCTGCAAGAAATGCAACAAGAACATTTGGCTGAATTTGTGAAACCTTTCGAAGAACATGGGTATAAATATCTGTACAAGAAACGAACTAACGATAAACAAGATGGACTGCTTTTGATGTACCGATCAGACACGTTTAATCTAGTTGAATTTACCAATGTGGAATTTTTTCAATCAGGCATAGAACTATTGAGTAGAGATAACGTCGCTATAATTGTTAAACTATCGTTGAAAGACAGTCCTCAGACAGAAGTGGTTATCGCCACTACGCATTTACTCTATAATCCTAGAAGAAATGACGTCAGATTGGGACAGACTCAAATTTTGATGGCTGAACTTGAGAGAATTGCTTTCATTGAACACACAATGTGAGATAATTAGCAGTACCTAATTACCGATCATTTTCAAACATGTGGTGAAAGTCGTTCATACGCGGTTGATCCATTAGGTAAATAATGTTGCTTGGCTGTTAACAGGAGAGGGCCGAGGTATCGCCCAATAATTATGGCAGGAGATTTTAATCTACAACCATATTCGGGGGTGTATGAATTTATAACACGAGGTTCATTCCAATTTATGGGCAAGAGTCGAACCCTTGGACCTCCTGATCATCATCGTTTGATTAACTCATTGATCCCACCACACTTACATGTAACAGATAGCTGTCAACATTACCACATCCTTGTAAAAAGGCTGTGTAATCGAGGCGCAGGCCTCATAATGGTACTGATAAAATCAGAGTTTTAATTAGATTACAAAAAATATAAACATAATTTTATTGTTCAAACAAAAAAAAACATAATATTACATAAATAAATGTAATAGGCTAACAACATAGTATCCTAACAAAATTGTAGACGTTAGTATAGGTATAAAAAAATATCTTGGAAATATTATCAATATATTAAAAATATTTTGTACATTATTAGATTAATGATTACTTTACAGTTGGACAACAGCGAAAAAAAGACATCTGATAATGTTTGTCAAAGTCCTAAGCGGAACCAGTTTAAAAAATCAGACGTTGATGTTAAAACATCAAGATTTCAACAAATACAGATAATGGATGGTCATTATGTGAATTTTGGATCTGGTCAACTAACACATCCGTTCCAATTGCGAAGTGTCTATTCACACAAAGACTGTAACGGTCAAAACGAAGCTACAACTCATCAAGACGGATGGGTTACAGTGGATTATATATTCTTCAGTGATGTTGAGCTCGTTGAAAAATACACACTACCTACTCAAAAGCAGTGCGAAGCTTTGTCGACAATACCAAACTTTGCTACTGGTAGTGATCACTTAAGTCTTGGAGCTACTTTCATATTGCGTAAAAAAAAGAGGCTGTAAATATCCGCCTTTTAAACATATTCTTGTAAATTAAGAAATATATTTTTAATAAAAAAAACTCTTACTAATAAAAAGACTGAATTTTCATTTCAGTCTTCAGAAGTTAGATCAGTTTAATAGTTTAACTTAAATTTCCATGGATCTTTTTCAGTAAATAATAATAACTATATCAAGGACGTTGCGGAGTTACTACAGAATAATATTCTTGGACGGATTTCTCATGCGAGTAACAAAAACGCCTTGAATCATCAAGATAATAGATTGAATAAATAATAACGAGTAAGTTTGTGGATTATGATATTGAATTCTAATTCTGGTCTCATTCCAGTTAAAATAGTATCACCTTATTACTGGATGGTAGATATTTGTGCTTGGCCTCTGCCTAAAGCAGGATCATGCCAAGCTACGATACAAGTATTATTTACGGAATAATTTTTAGGCCTTGGCGAGCAATTGGTGTTACAATACTGAGAAAAGTCTTTAAATCTAACTTGTAACTCATTGTCTCCACCGTTTGGTCCAATAGCAAAATCGCACTGAAATTTTTTGTCCCTATCTTTCAAGCAGCAATTTAAATATTCATTATTTGTTGTATAAATTTCGTGAATATCATGCAACTCTATATCTAATTCCTGTCTTATGATACCAGTAAGAAATAGATCATCTATCCAAAAATATTTCGGATAATTCTGGGCGGCTTGAACTAAAAACCGGGCTGTTTTTGGAGTCGTTATATACAACCAGCCGGATAAAAACTCTGGATAAGTATCCGAAGGATATTCATCGAGAGTTACGAACCATTTATTCATTGGCTCGCGTATCGGGGACATATTTTTTAGTACATATCCCATAAGGACGTTGTTAGGAATACTAACTTCATTTATTAAATCTATAATCTTGTATAAATTGAGCACAATATCATGGTCCATTTTCATAACGTAAGAAACATTTTTACAATAATCTGTAGCCCACTTAAGTCCCATAACGTGTTTGTAAGTAAGATTTTTATACGCTTCAATAAAATTTCCCTGAATAATGTCATTGTATCTCTTGGATTCGTTTAATATAGCGTTTTGGGTAACGTGGCTTTTGCTTTGAACATCATCCCGCAGTAAAGCCAATAAGAATATTCTCTGTATTCCATAGTCTCGTAGTTCTGAGTCTGAGTAAGCCCTACGTAAGGCACTTCTCGCAGTTACGTCTGCTGCGTATGAAGTTACGATCCAAACGAGAAAGCTAGCATTACAATCGGCGTTTATTACATATTCGAACGTGTTTATATTCAGAAGATTACCTCTATCTATAATTCCGATTTCGCTAATGTTTATATTATGCCGTGAATAAAACCCGTCCAATTTTCTAGCCTCAAAATATTTTGAAACAACTACGAATATCACCACGACACATAGTGTGCAGAAAATTGCGTACGGCAATCCTTTTCTTATATACATTTTTTTTCGCTCACACGGTAAACCAGGAGGCAGCGATAAACCAATAAATATTATCGTATTTACTATATTTATACAGAACCACAAAGCTCGGCCATATTGGCCTCTAACCTATAAACTTGTTTTCGAAGCAGAACCCAATCGGAAAGATCTGTCGCTAAATAAGTGAATAAATAATTTGCTCTTATAATAATTATTCAATAGATATAGTTAAAATAATCTGATCATCATGGAGAAGCCACAGAAAATGCCTAAGGTGGCGAAGGTGAGTTTTATCGTAACTTTGTATATTTTTTAGGTGATTATAGAGGTTAGTTTCGTCTTAATTTATAGAACCTTAGTTCATATTTTGTGCTAACGAAAGTCTATCGTTTCCCAAACTGAGTTTATATGCCCGTTCAATTATAGGTCAAAAACAAAGCACCGGCAGAGATACAAATCACCGCTGAACAGCTGCTTCGAGAAGCGAAGGAAAGAGATTTGGAGATTTTGCCGCCGGTAAGTAGACTCGTTAGTTATAAATTGAAGATCGACATACCATTTCTGAACAGCGTTTATAATTCTCAACTATTCTATCGCGATCTCTAAGCCTCCGAAACAAAAAATCTCCGATCCCCATGAGCTGGCTGATTATCAACACCGCAAACGCAAAGCATTTGAAGACAATATCAGAAAGAATCGTATGGTGATTTCGAACTGGATAAAATACGCTCAATGGGAAGAAAGTCAGAAGCAAATACAGAGGGCAAGGTGAACTTTAATTCATATTCCAAGTTTTTGAGAAGTACTGTCTTGTGTCTAATTATCTATTTCATCATGTGTATAATATTCGAATTTCAGATCAATTTACGAACGTGCACTAGACGTAGATCATCGCAACATAACGTTATGGCTGAAGTACACAGAAATGGAAATGCGGAATCGTCAGGTGAACCATGCCAGGAATTTATGGGATCGCGCAGTCACCATTCTACCAAGAGCAAATCAATTTTGGTACAAATATACGTACATGGAAGAAATGTTGGAGAATATAGCTGGTATTGATATGCAGCTTTATGATGAACAAAACTTGTGAAATTGATTTTATTAGACTAATGATGAAGAGTAATTTTCAATATGATATTATTTTATTCAAAATCTAGGAGCTCGCCAAGTATTCGAACGTTGGACGGAATGGGAACCTGATGAGCAAGCTTGGCAAACTTATATTAAGTTTGAATTGCGCTACAAAGAAATAGACAGAGCACGTTATATCTATGAACGTTTTGTGATGGTACATCCAGACGTTAAGCACTGGATAAAATATGCGAGATTCGAAGAGTCTCATGGCTTTATAAATGGCGCTCGTACAGTCTTTGAACGTGCTGTTACATTCTATGGAGATGAAAGTCTAGACGAAAAACTGTTTGTGGCATTTGCCAAGTTTGAAGAAGGTCAGAGAGAGGTAAAATTTGAGGAAAATCGATCAGCATTAAACCTTTGTTTGATTTCTAAGAATTACTTACGATAAGTATACTGAAAAATTTCATAATTTTCAGCATGATCGAGCACGAGTCATTTATAAGTATGCTTTGGACCACATTCCAAAAGATAGAACTCAAGAAGTTTACAAGGCTTATACAATACATGAAAAAAAATATGGAGATCGTTCGGGTAATATTTCCTCCCATTGAACACTCGCTGTTAATATTTTTGGCTCTATACTCGATTAAAGATAACGATTATTAATCATTCTTAATTAATTGTGACCAAACAGGAATTGAAGACGTTATTGTCAGCAAGAGGAAGCATCAGTACGAGCAGGAAGTGAAAGAGAATCCATCAAACTATGACGCTTGGTTTGATTATTTAAGATTAGTCGAGTCTGAGACAGATTTTGACCTTGTGAGAGAAACTTATGAGCGTGCAATAGCAAATGTACCTCCCACAAAGGTAATTCTTAACGCTAAATATTGAAGGATATTTTTAATGTATGATTAGCTGTTTTAATAAATGATTTATCTATGATTTTCAACAGGAAAAACAATACTGGCGAAGATATATTTATCTGTGGATAAATTATGCTCTTTTCGAAGAGCTTGAAACTGAAGATATAGAAAGATGTCGACAAGTATACAGAGCATGTCTCGAATTAATACCGCACAAACAGTTCACATTCTCTAAAATATGGCTACTATATGCCCACTTCGAAATTAGACAAAAGAACTTACAGGTGGCGAGAAAAATGCTGGTAAGATATTTAACAGAACGTGTTTTACTCATCTAAAGCATTATAAAAGTAAAAAAAAAATGATATCGAACGCTTATGAAATATTCGTTTTTAACAGGGAATGGCGTTAGGGATTTGCCCAAGAGATAAGCTATTCCGAGGATACATTGATTTGGAAATACAACTACGTGAATTTGATAGATGCAGAATATTGTATCAAAAATTTCTTGAATTTGGACCGGAAAATTGCACAACATGGATGAAGGTATTGCACTCATATTACTTTACAGCGGTAACTAACATAATCACTCGTTTTATATGTATAATTCGTTTCAGTTTGCAGAACTTGAGACTCTATTAGGTGACGTTGACCGAGCGAGAGCAATCTATGAACTATCAGTTACCCAATCAAGGTATGTAACGCTATTCTCCATTCATATCAAATCATAATTCATTAATGTATTCGAAAAAATAGATTGGATATGCCAGAACTGTTATGGAAATCGTACATAGACTTTGAGATCTCTCAGGATGAGACTGATAATGCTCGACAACTATTTGAAAGGCTTTTGGAACGCACTATGCACGTCAAAGTAAGCGTTTTCCCATTCATTTCAGATTATTTATGAACGAAATATTACTTAAGCAGTCGTTTTCAACCATTAAAAATAATTTTCCAGGTATGGATAGCATATGCCAAGTTTGAATTGGGAAATTATACCACAGTCGATGGACCAGATAATATAGCATTAGCACGGCGTGTTTTTGAACGCGGTAATGATGCACTGCGAACAAATGGTGATAAGGAAAGTCGTGCCTTGCTCTTAGAAGCATGGCGAGACTTTGAAACTGAAAAAGGTGACGAAGACAGTCAGGCTAAAATTATGGACAAAATGCCACGCAGAATCAAAAGACGCAGACGCATTATTGGAGATGATGGGGTAAACGCATACTTCAATAATGTATATACTAGATCAGGACTGATTAAAAACGAATATTCGAATGTATTCGAAATTTAAATAATCAGAAATCGTTGAATTCTGTACTTAATGTTTTTCACATGCTATTTTACAGACTGAGGAAGGTTGGGAGGAGGTATTCGATTTTGTCTTTCCGGAAGATGAGTCTCAGAAGCCAAATCTTAAACTATTGGCTTCTGCCAAGGCTTGGAAGAAGCAAAAAGAAGCTATCGAGGACCCCGTTACAAATGGCGCGGCAGTATTATCAGAATCTACCCCCAGTTAACGCGCTTATATCATGTTCGGTTCTTCTTCTATATTGTAGATTATATCTGTCCGATTGTGAAGCCTGAAACAGAAATTATTTCCGGAAAACAATTTATTCTGAACAACAGTAACTAATTATTTGACGACTATTACACAATTTTGTACAAGTATAAAATTCACTGGGGCGCGACGGGTGATTAAATAAATAAGTTTTGATTTAAGAAGCATACAAGTTACATTTATTTTCGTACCTATTATCAAAATTTGTCAAAATATGACGGAATAATATGATACAGTAATGGTATTTCCTTAATTCTTCCAAAAAAAGATAAAAACAGTAAATCCGATGTAAATGTATCCGTGCATTCCACAACTATTTATTACATATCATTGACATACTATACTGTGTAAGAAAGGCATAACACATTCACTCCTCTTGTACCGTATAATTTAGTCCTGGTATAAATAAGTTGATTATTTGGCAGTCTATGATATAAACCATATGAGTTCATTTAAACACCGTTTCCTGCATTAACTTTTATTGATTTGTATATTTATAAATAATTATGTATGTAGTGCTATGACTATACGATATAAAATGCATTTCGAATAATAAGATGGTATTCTCTCAAGAATGTTATCAGAAAAAACAATTGATTTTGGCACTTTCTTTTCTAAAAAAAAAGCTTAATCAATGTTTGCGATAAATATCAATCTCTACGATCTGATGATTCTACAAAATATAAAATCAACAGTAGCAATGAGCAATGAGCTATAGAAGATCAGAAAAATAATCTTCTTAAGTTTTTCACAGTTTTAAGAGTATGTTTTACTGTGGAATATTTCCTGAGAATTTCCCGTAATACTAAATAGAGATGCAATTTATATTAATAAGGGTTTATATTCGAGGGCGTGCTAAAATAGAAAAAAATGTACAATTTTTACATTTTCAAAATGGTACAACAGTTTTATGAAACATAGATCTGGTATTTATAATTATTTTATCAATTAAGAAATATATATATTATGTATATTAGACTGCCTCAAGAAAACACTTTATTTTTTTTTTTTCGATCTCCCGTTTTTTTCTAATCGGCGCGTCGTAGAAATTTTTGTTTCTTTTTTTTTTTCATTTCAAAAAGGCGAAAACCCATGTTTTATGCGATGTTGATACTTCGAAGATCGTGCGAGTAAAAATTTTCTACGACGCGACGATTCGAAGAAAACATATAAGTTGTCAAATGCTACCATACAGAATTCCGTCTGTTGTATAGAAAAATCATTATCCCCCTGTAACCGTCAGATTTGGATTTCTCATGTGTTAATCAAATGGCGAATACAAAATCTCGATGCGACACCTCTTAAAAAAATCGCACGGCGATTTCCTTTCACGAGCTTCAATATTATGTTGAAAACTATGATTTCATGAAGTGGGAGATCAAAAAAAAAAAGTTTTTTTTGAGGCAGTCTAATGTATATATCAATGCAAATCGCGTAAGAAAGACGTCATCGATTTTTTTATTCGGAATATTGAATGGGTGTAGCATCCGATAGAGTTCTTAGTTGCATTTACGATCTACGAAGGCTTGTACAAAGCTAGGTACATAAAAAATAGACTATGGCGCTCCAGGGGAATCGTTCGCGCTATTACTAGAAAGTCTTAGTTCTGTAAGAGTACGTCTCTTTTCGTCACTCTCAAAACCTGAGTCTAAATCATCGTTGAGGCACTTGTTCAAATTTACATGACAATTTTGTCTTGTAATATTTTGATCAACTAAATTCTTTATACAATCAATAAGGTGTTCAAAAAAATTTGGATATCCATCATAGCCCGGAAAGACATTAACATCAATTATTGCATATTTCTGGGTATGATTTTCGATCACTACATCTATACCAAGTAAAATGAGACCGAAAGCCTTGGCAACACTTTTAACAATTCGTTCGAAAGTTTCAAAGTTAGGTTTTACTGTAAGATTCTTATCATCATCTGATATTATTGACCATTTAGACTTTGCACCACTTTTAGAAATGTCAAAAGAATTGAAGAAAATCGTATTCGATGTCAAGCAGTCTTTTGGATAGAAATTTTTCAAACTAGGACGTTCGACAACGTGAAATTTATCCCCGACCACAAATACTTTGTACAAAATAGCGTTGTGGTTGATGAAATCTTGCGCGACGCATGGAACTTGACAATCTTTCAGACCATCTTCATTGAAAATCACCATCATCTGAAATATGGAATACAAAATAGTTTCAATACCGAATGAGAACGTGATTACTTATACTGATAACAAAACATAGTACACATTAAGTAACAAAGCAACATTTACAGACCTCATGGGCATCTGTTGAGCCATGCGCAAGTGAAGGTTTACACAAGAAAGGAAACTTCACATTTTTCTTGGTCAGAAGGCTTAAGTTTTCTCGAACATTTACAGATTTAAACTCGACAAAATTCGGAGTAAACACGTCTGTAAAATAGTAAGCTTGTCATAAAAATTAATAGATGGATTATTAAATTAATTTACAAGTGTTGCAAAGTGATGATAAAATTATTATAAAAAAAAAAAAGAGAATTGAAGGAATGGGACCGAATTAAACAGTACATAGAAAAACATATATCAAAATATTATAGATTACCATCATGTTGTAGACAGTTTCTTATTATTTTATAGCACTTATGCCTATTTCGTAAATTTGTTACATTTTCCAGAGGATCAATTACGATCATCTCTGAATATTTTCTAATGAATTCTTGTATCCTTGATACAATAGATTTTGCCTTTAAAATGAAAGAGAACAACATTTAAAGCCTCATCAAATTATACAGGGTATTTATAATTACAGAAGTATTACGAGCGGTACGAAAAAATTCTTTGAAAAAAATTTTATGATTTTAAGATACCTTATGAACTCCATAAATTTAACATTCTTGAGTAAAACCTATGAATTGGACAAAAATTTGACGGCCTTTCTTAGCTCTTTGTACATATTTGCCTGAATATTATCAAAGAATTCTGATATGATTGAATTCCATAAATTCAAGGGCATACTGTAAATTGTTCTGCGTCAAGTATTTTCAGTTTTGTAATAATACGCGTTGTACGATATAAAAAAAATATTTTAAAATATTGAACATTCATATTTTGTGTATTCAAAGACAAGACATCGTTAGTTTTATGGAAGATATGAGTAAATCTTTCGAAGGTATAAGTAACACGATAATAGATGACTCACATTTTGGTCTCCATACTCGGCTAGCGCAAGAGTATCTGTTAATTTATGCAAAAAAATATCCAAGGGTCCCTGAGAGTCAAGATTCGAGTTAATATCAATCTGAAAAAACATTCAAAGGTTTATAACATCGACGTGTGAAAAAGTGTAGACAGAATTCTAACCTATATAGGGGTGGATTTTATGTCTACGATATTTAGCAATTTGGAAAATCTGAGTAGTTTGACAATGTGTAAATCGCATACCATTATCAAAGTAAATCCATTTTTTGCACATACTCTTTTGAAGTCAGACCAGTTTAATTTCTGACGTTTTTTTTCCGAAATCCAATAACCAATAACTTTTCGATTGTCACACATTTTTTTCGTCACGATTATTGGGCCACTCCTTTTTACCTATCACGTTAATATGATGTCGGCGTCTTAAATTACACTCATTTTGATTCCCCCCTATTTTTATTTATCTCAATTCTTTTATGATTCATATTATCCTTAGATAACACAAACCACAACACATGGAATGCTTAACAAGTGGTGCCATGCCTATGCTAATATCATGAGGTTATGTCAAATTGTGGTCAAATGTCTCGCAATCAAAACTCGGAAATTTTCATTCATTCTTTTTATTAAAAATCCACTGGATCTATATTCGACAATCAATATGGAGACAACAATAATATGATATCAGTGGTTAATCACCCTACTACTGATCCCTGGGCCAAATAATAAATAATCAATAATCATGTAAATTGTGTAACGCATGAAAGTCTATGAATGAAATTCTCGCCGAGAATAAAGGCCCTTGTCCACTAGAGTAAAACTCTAGTAATGTACGGAGACTCGAGTGGGTAGGGATCCAAATCTATTTCATGCAGGTCAAGCGTAGTGATACATAAGACATACACTGTTCAATGAACGGTTCAAGCATATGTACCGCGTGATTCCTCGCTTACACGCAGTGATTTGGGTAGCGGACCGTCAGAGCACAGAGTTGTATATCTATATATACCATCTACAGATATGCAACTGACGGTCCGTTACCCGCATCACTGTGATGTAAGCGATAATATCATGCGTGCACATCGAATGTTCATTTGACAGAATCGGAGGAACGACTTGTTGTATATATGCAGCCCGCATGCCATCGCTGTATTTCTTGTAGTTTTTAACTTCTCTCATAGATGGTGATACCATTTTTCGCCCTGTTGAGTCCAATATAATATATCAATAAATTCTCAGATATAGCAATAATCAATTGCTTCGTTATTTTTCACTTTCCCTTCCTTGCTTCCCTTCATTATCAACAAATAGTATGAAGATACAGGCATGCATATACGTGTCCTTATACACGTCGGTGTATAATTAGATTATTAGCGATTTTCAGAGTTAGAATAATTTTAAGTCGAAATTTGCCCCTGGTATCAGGAGAAAATCTGACCTGAGGAGGTGTTCTGAAAATTTTGGTGGGGGAAAGGAGTGCCTATCGACATCGGCATGCATACGCTGCTTCATGCAGTCGCTATAGAGCTCATCTATACTATCATTTTTGTGAAAATAGAGTGATTTTTCTGGCAGTTGAGACTTTTTTCGGAGTCATTTTTCTGGCAGTTGATATCTTAAACTTAACTCCCAAAAATAAGGTGTCAACTGCCAGAAATACGATTCCGAAAAAGTCTCAACTGCCAGAAATACGAATCCGAAAAAGTCTCAACTGCCAGAAAAATTACTCCGTATTTCTGGCAGTTGACACCTTATTTTTGGGAGTTAAGTTTGAGGTGTCAACTGCCAGAAATATGACTCCGAAAAAAAGTCTCAACTGCCAGAAATATGACTCCGAAAAAAAGCCTAAACTGACAAAAAATTTACTCTGAAAATAAGGCATCATCTGTCCGGCATACGCTGCTTCATGCACGTCGCTATATGTTTATCTATACTAGCATTTTTAAGAGTTAGAGTAATTTTGAGTCAAAAATTGCTCCTGGTATCAGGCGAACATCTGACCCAACGAGGTGTTCTAAAATTTTTAAGAGTTGGAGTAATTTTAAGACACAAATTGCTCCCGGTATCAGGAGAATATCTGACCCAAGGAGGTGCTAAATTTTTTGGTCGCTCATCGACATCGGCATGCATACGCTGCTTCATGCACGTCGCTATATAGCTTATCTATACTCGCATTCTTAAGAGTTAGAATAATTTTGAGTCGAAATTTGCTCCTGATATCAGGAGAACATTTGAACCAAGGAGATGGTCGCAAATTTTTAAATAGCTGAAAATGCATTTACTCTAATCTTCTACTGTTTCTGAAATAAAGAGTCCGAGGGAGAGGAAAGTGAATAACAACTGAACAATTCATTATTGGCATGTCTGGGAATTTATTATTGCGTCAATATTAATCATTGTCAAAATTACGTACAATTTGTTATTGATTCTTAAAAACAAATATTTAGTACCTATTGTAACTGATCGAGTCTTCTTATTTGCTTCCCATCATACTAGTTACCAGAATATAAATAAGATTCGTACTACAATAATATAATACCTAATATAACTCATTTTTGCATTGTTTATATAGGTATAATTTCTCTGAGTTCGTAGTATTTCTATTGAGATGCCTGTCAATCGTATCTCGATAACGCAGCCCCCATACGAACCCTTTGACGCCACGAGGGCCACTGACCCGATGACAGGTGCAGTAACTCTACCCAAGGCCGCAATGCTTCTCTTCGACCAGCTATTAGACTCTACGAAGTAAGGAATGGTATCGCCATCTATGAGACAAGTTAAAAACTAGGCCGACATGTGGTTGTCTATAACAAGGCGTACAAATTTCAGCCGCACGAATTGTGCGGGAATCATGCAGTTTGAATTCTCTGTATCACCGAACTTACTAATCACCACTGCAGTAATACATAGAACTACTAATTGAAATAATGAAAATTCGCCACGGAAACTGATAGAGACTATATAAGCATGCGACAGAATAAGACGTTTAAATGTGCAAATGAATTGTTTAAATATTCTTTCATTGACGAATAATAAAATAAAAATTTTACACATGAATGTCTATTTATTGAAAAAACCCAAGAGCGAATAGTTATCATTAGTATGGAATAATCAACTCCCAGAATAATACGAACAACTTAATGGTCGAATGAAATTTATGAAATCATAATATATTTTTCTTTCTCAAGTGCAAGGGATCGGTTGTAACATTTCACGCATTACCCAATTTGAATAAATCAATATTATTTACAGAGTCGGCTTCTTTCTAGCTTGAATTTCGAACGTACAAAACTTATAAAAATAGTTTCATGTAGGCAGCGATAAGATCCGAATAGAACTATTCATTGACTACTATATCAGCCTAACAGCAAAGACATAAGCAATCTCTAAAAAAAAGTCTGAACAAGCTATAAATTTACATTTTATTTTATCATATACTTGATGAGGAATCAGTCTCTGATTTGTGAATCTCTGCCAGAATTTCTCCCGGTGACTGAAACAGATAGAAATTGTTACTAATTCATTAATGCAAAGAGGTCAAGATATTTGAGCTGAGCAAGAGAGAGAAAATATACATTTACAAAAAATGCGAATTTCTCAAAAAACCGCGTATTGAAATAATTATTCTCCAGATATACTTACAGTGCACCCAGCATTTACAGAGTCAAGCATGCTCTTAGTCACAAATATTGTGAGTCCATCAGGATCTTTGAAACATTTTTCCGCAGTAATGCCATTAGGTGTAGAAAGCTTGACCTCACCCATAGAATACGAACCTGAACTTGGAAGATTGACCTCACCTTCGGAATACGTATCGGATGATATTTGATCCTGTAATTAGTTCAAAAATATGTTATTGACTTGTAATTAATATAATGAAACATTCTTTAGCCATTAAAAGGCAAAGGTGATAATTCTCTCTATTATAGCATCAGATCGCAGCGATCTCTATATTATATTCTCAGCATTTTCAAACTCGGTTTCTAACTATATTAAAATAATTAATCAAAGTACCCAACGTTTACTGGTGGTTTGATTAGGATTGGTCAAATCTATTTCGTTAAATGTTCTTGAGCTGAAATTAAACTGCGTAACATCGTCACGGATCACAGAGAAATCTGGGCTCTCCATAATATCACCATTCTCTGAGTCAGGGGTTGTCTTTGATGTGAAGTCTGACTTGAGGTATAGCTGCTGACAATTACCACTAAGACTCTGAAATTCTCTAGATATTGTGTTAGTTTTATTATCGATCCAATCCATCTTCATATCTTCAAGCTTTGTTTTGCCTAGAAAATGATCAATGATTTGTGGTCTATTGCTGCATTCTGTAGCATAAGCAAGTTGTTCAGAATATTTCTGCAAACGGTCCATGCTTTGCTTCTCATTAATGATTCCATGTGAATCTTTGACCATTTTGGAACTATTGCTATCATTTATATCAGAAGCATTGATATTCACAAAAGCAGTACGTTTTTCCATTGCTTTATAGGTATCGGATTTTACATCAGGGAAACTTGATTTACTGATGCTTATAAAGTCCTCAGCTTTTAAACTCCCTTCATGATCGAGTTCTTGCGTGCATTGACTTCTGATTTGTAAATAGTTAGTACTATATTTCAGATCTTTGGCTTCATCACAGACTGATGAACAATTTTGAACTCCCAACATTGGATCACTTTTTCCAATGATTTGTTCAGCTTCATTTGCAATGGGCTTTATTATGTGAGAGATACTTTCTGATTGATTGACGAGTTTCTCACGGTTACTCTTGTGTTTCTTTCTCATATAGGCTGCTTCAGCAGAATCCATACATAATTCGTATCTATTTTCAAGAGTTTTTTGCTGCTTTTCCTCTGTCCCCTGTATATTCCTGCTGTCTACATTCATAACTGATTGTAAATGATTTTTGTGATTATTACAAAGACTGTTACACTTGGTTTGATCTTGTGAGACCTGTCCAATTTCCAAATCAATTCTGCCTCTAAGCTGACACGAGTTTAGTGGGTTATCAAATGGTGTTCGTACTTCCAAAAATTGACCAGGCTCTAGATCTGAGCTTTCAAATGATTTCATTGAGTTGTTCTCATGCTCGGCTAATCTCTTATTTAGTCCCACTAAAAAATTGAAACCAGCATCCATTCCACGCCTACTTTTATTCAACTTTGGTTTATTGTTGTCGTTGGATTTCCCAGCCGTTGAAGTTTCTTTAGGAATTTTCATTATAGTTGATGGAAAAATATCTATCCTATCCGAAAAAGATCTTTCCTCTTCGTGGACTTCCGCCGATTTGCCAATAGAATTCAAATATGCCTGGGTTCTGGGGTCCTTTAAATCAATCGATGAGCGCCCAGGGTCTGTTTGATTGAAGACTGAATATCTACGATCTGATTGTGGCTTATTAAAATTTCCTGAGACAAGTGGATCTGCACTTAGTAATCTAACATGTTCTAATCTTTTTGATGGATGCATATCAGCAATAGGGCGTACAACATTTGGAAGAATAAGACTCTTTCGATTCATCATTATGTGCTTCATTTTTTCGTGTGGTTCTTCATACTGTATTGTACTTTTTCGTTGGCTTTCCACTGCATTACATCCTATAAAAGGTGTATAATTTGAGATAACGAATGAAACTTCTCATACCTCTATCCCCAGATTATATTCAATTATGAATTATCATAATTTATAATTGAAAACTTATTGGATTTAATAATTTAGGCTGCTGTGCAGCTATTTACAAAATTCGATACTACATTCATGTAATGATTGTAATTTATTTTTGGTTCAGCTCCTCGCACTAGTTTACCTGCATTTTTAATTTCAGTCTTGTCACGATTTTTCTGGAACTCAGATTTCTCATACATCGTTCCAAGTGTTTCATTCTCGGGTCTCAGGGAATCCTCGACTTTTTTCAACTCCTCAATAAGGCCTTTTACAGTTGGCCATTGAACATTTGGCACATTATTTTCTAACAATGCAGATAAACAGAAAAGAGAATTCGAAATACTTAGTACAAATGTGATAAATAGTGCAAGTATTTTTTAGTACTGCAACGCTAGTTTGCTACGAGTTAAAAAACGTTACTCTTTTCAGAATTCATCATACAATATCAATCACTAGAATAATCTAACTATACTGATATAATCAGAAAATGTCTGACCTGCTATGAATTTTTTCAATATTACGTTAATGTTGATTAAACTAGTTTGTGCTAATTGTTCAGCTTGGGGTTCTTGTGGACAAAGTTTAAGGCACACTTCGTCGTTTGGACAATCCTGTTTGCAATGAGAAATCAAATTGTCTAATTCTGGGGACGGCTGTGAACATATCCTCAGGCACTCATCATCACTTGTACATAAATCTGTACATTTCTCCTTATTTTCCAAATCGCTAACATTACAACCTGGGATGGATATGGGAGCAAATGCTACGCTTGCTTGTTTAAGGTAGATGGGATTCTCAATTCTGGTACCACCTGGGCACTCAGCTTGACATTCTTGATTCTTCACACAACTCATTGGACTCGTCACATTGTTCAACTGTATTATGTCTGCACTAGTCTCTCTATCAATGCAATCGACATGTTCAATGGTTTCGCGATTGACATGAGTCAGTTCCTTGTTAGTCTCCTTATGGTGTTGATCAAGTTCGTAGACAGTAGAATAAGCATGATCAATAATTTCCTTGACTTGGAGATTCAAACGCTTGTTCAATTTTTCTTGAATTATTTTTTTTTCAGCAGAGTTTGGTCTTGCAATAAAAAATGTGTGATCTAATCCGTTTAGTGGCTGAAGTACTATAATACTTTCATCATCAAAAATGTTTTGACACGATGTTTTTAATACTGGAACTTTTACTGGATCTGAAAATGTTTCCGACAAGTTAGTCTGATATTCTTGGAGATCATTAGGAATTGCTGATGCCTGAGACCCCGCTCTTGAAGGATCCTTCATTTTTGTACATCCCGTTATATTCTCTTCACTTATATTCGTTTTATCTGCGATGACTGTATTCTGCGATTTATTTTCCACTCCCAAATTTTTTGGATCAGTGGCTGCGTCTTGTAATAATTTTCTATCCTTTTCTGGGCTCATTTTGAAATTCATTGGTCCATCGTTGTTGTTACTATTGCTGCTAGACATACCAGAATTTGGTTTTAATTTTATTTTGTGTGCTATGAAAGCAGCATCGTTTAACGTTCGCGTGCAGACCGGCTTTTCCTCATTTCCAGATTCTAGTAGCACAGGTGTCGAGCAAGATGATAATTCTTTTGGGTTTGGATTCAATTCTTTTCGCAATGAATTTTTACCAGCAGTGTGACCCGAGCGTTTGGGGCTGCCACTTTGGCGAAGGGATCTCGTGTTCTTAATTGACTTTTCTTTCTCCTTTCTTGATTTCGGAGATACTTTATTATGCTTTTTCGAATTTCTGATACCATTAATGCAATCCAAGCAGCTGCACTTTCCTTGAAGTTGTATACACAAAGGACAAGGATTTTTCGAATCAGATTTTTCTGAATCACTACTTTCGTTGTTCTTAATACCCTTAACTGAGCGCTGTTTGTTATCACTCAATACTTTCTTATTTATGCTAACTTTTTTGTCAAATGATTTTTTCTTTTTACCACCTGATCTGGCAGAGTCTTTGACTTTCCTTATAGGCTGTAAACGAATTTTCATAAATTCATCATCAATACTGTGTACCTCTTTTAGAGAGGCTGAAAATTATTATTCGAGCTTTACATACTATATAACTATTTCCCAAAGTATATTATACAGCTGATTCTTGAGAATAAGCATTTAAAACCGTTGAAAAATTTCCATCCAATCATTTAAGTGCTAAAATTGATCATGTCTACTTACGCTCTTTGATGTAGTACTTAATACTGAAGGGCCAGGTCTGAAAAAGATCATTTATTAATCCTTTGACGAGATAAGTGGCGTTATATTCGTTTAAAGAAATTACGAGATAATGAAATTACCTTTTATTCACTGTTCTTTCATTTGCATGGGTCGTCTTGTCCGGAACATGATGGACAGCTATTTCGTCAGAATTTAATAATCTGAGCTGCTTAGAATTGCTTTGAATTCGCAGATCGATTCTAGCGTTAACTGCGTCCAACGATGAATCACATGGTGCGTGATGTAATTCTATTTCATGGTCATCGTGATCTTTGGTTCTTTTACAATGACATTTGATGTTTCCATCATTTTTTTGGGGAGTTTTCGTTAAATTTGTGGGATTGAATGATGGTGGATTGGAATTTTGCAACTTTCTACTGCTTTCGTCGGTCGCTACGGAAGATTGGCCATTATCTGAATTGGAATTTATTTTTTTACTCTTCTTTTGTGTAAGAGAATTGTTTTCTATCTGTAATTTGATGATTTGACCTGTATTTACATTTTTCAAAGTCATTGCAGTCAATTTTTGTACCCTGGATGGATCCAGAATTTCATGATTTACATCTGTATCATGTGGGATTACAAAGCTAATATCCTTGTCTGTGTTGCTTTCACTATCATTCTTCTTCGAAGATGCGTTATCTGAAGTAGAATTTGTTAAGCACTCGCTCACATTACTTTGTCCTTTCAATGTAGCATCGGTATTCTGATAATGCTCTGTTTCCAACGATCTCTCCTTTGATTCTTGATAATCTCGGCGTGATTTTTTTTTGCCCACATCTTCTGCAGCAGGTACTTGAAAAATGCTGCATGCTAATTTTAATGATGGCTCCGCGAGAGGGGATTTTTTCTCGAAACTTGTTTTAGATGCGTCTAAATTATCATTACTATTTTCAAACTCTCCCTTCATGATGTGTTCTTCGAGAACCATTTCACATTTTATTTGACCACTTGGCGATTTATCGTCTGAAACTTCTCTACTTGGGCTATTGCGATTATAAATATCATTCACACAATCTTCATTGACTTCAAAGTTCATCTCCTGATGCTGTAGTGGATCCAAACTTTTATTTATTTCACTGCTCACAAGGTCTAAGACTGCTGGGTCTTGATCGGCTTTATTACTATGTATATTAGCTGTTACCATGCCGGCGTTGAAACCAGTAGAGTGTTTGAAGCTGTTCATGATATCATTACTCTTTGGCAGATCTGTTACTTCATTGTAATTCTTCTGCCAATCATCAAACGGCGTCACCTGATTTGTCAGCAGTGTAAGATTTCCTCCGAATAAAGATTTGTCTTTATTTCTTTCCTTCAATATTACTAAAAGTTGCTCAATAACAATTGGATGCACTGCAGCATCTTCCAGATTTCTTATTATATCTTTAATGGAGTCAATTTCCATTCCACTGAACAATGAAACAACGATTTGTTTCAATAACTGTGAAGAATTCTTTGCAGCATCAAGAATTTGTTCGAATACTCCTAGCTCCATTTCTTTGGTCTGTGTAGCTCCTTCTGCTACTACTATATGATTATCAGAATCATTATATGAAGCGTTGACGTTATCTCTTAGCCCAGAAATCAACACTGGACACTTATGTAAATTAAAATCTCCAGTCTGATCGCCGTGAATATCATAGTTCGAGTGTCGTCGTAATCTCATATCATTAGCGCAAGCGTTCTCCAGATGTATGTATGTACTTAAACCAGACTGTGATGGAGAGTTCTTCTTATCTGATGTCACTTCAATCGGAATCGATGCTTCAAATGGTTCATTCATACAGTATTGAACATTAAATTGGTTTCCATTTGACTTACGCACACTTTTCACATCTTTACGTTTTATTGGGACTGACTGGGTTTTAATATTACCCGAAGATTGTTGATACGCTTCTGAATTCGATGTAGAGTTGTTTTTACCATTCACAACATTCAATCGTGCATGACTTGATTTGTTATCTGTTGACGAAGACTTTGCTTGTTCTGATGGACTTCTGCTGCACGTTGATGAACGTTCATTTCTAGTTGATACTGGTGTTTCGTTTGTACATACTGAATTATTTTCATTACTAAACTCTGAATCATCCCTTGAAACACTTGGATAATTGCAACGTGGAATCCCATGTCGCCCATGTTCTTGCTGCTTTACTTTTGTAGATTGTATTTGATTGGAACAAGTTGTCTGAATGAAACTTTTGGCTGTGGAGTTATTCTGGTGAACGGAATCAAACTGTGCTGAAATTTCCAAGGGACTATGGGAGCCTAAATTCGAAACAGGTTCAGCTGAAGCTCTTTCATTTCCAACATCGTAGGGTTCACCGTCAGTTTTTTCCAAGACAACGGAGCAATTAGGAACAGGTGGAGATGAGATCTGATCCGAAGTAGACATGGCATTTTGCATTATATGATGTGATATTAATTGTGACAATTGTTCGGTACCTCGACAAATGGCTGCCATTGATTCACGATAAGTTTTTAAAACTGCATCAACATCCGATACACAAGGTCGCTTCAAATCCAGATTTTCGAGGGCATTTCCTTCTTCGTTAGAAATCATTTCTAATGAGCCTTTCTCTTGCTGAGCAGCCTCGTCTTTCGGTGATATATCGTTTCGTGGTGCCCGAGGCTTGGAGTATTTATTTGACTTCTTCTGCCACATTGGTAAGTCTGGAGTATTATATTTTACGGTGGGTGAATTGTTAATTGTGGGTTTGACAATTTTACTTGATCCTTGGCGATATTCCATTTTTTTTTGTTCGGGAATCAATTTCACATGTTTCAGGGTTTTGACTACATCTTCTTTCCTATTTTCACCTCTAGCGTTCTCCATCGTACCAGTACCTCTCATAGATCGTTTATTTTGTCGCAAAACCGTAGTTTTGTTTTCCAAATTCCGGTCTGAAGAAGACAGTCCATGTACGGGATTGGATTGATTATCTGACGCAAACAACATTTTAACAAATGCGTCGACCCCTTCTTTGTAAATTTTTGAGTTGGTGTCTATTTTAGAAGCCGTAGTGTTCTGATTGAATTTACAAAGTTTCTCCAAAGCTCTCTTGAAACATTCAGCTTCAGAAAATGGCTCGAATTCAAAATTTACTGCATCTGCATTACAGTGAATTTTGTCATCACAAATCTGTGTACACTCTCCTAAAGTGATGCCAGTATCTACTAGATCGAATCTAAGCTTTTGTATATTTGCTATTGCTTCTAACGCCTCTTTCAATCTTTGCTTTTCTCTGTGTTCAACGTCTCTTTCACATTTCTTTGAACATGAGCCAGACCTACACTCATTGCCGCAAGTCTGCAATCGTTGTACATAATCTTTATCCGATTGCACGTGATGAAATTTCTGATCATCATGTTGCCTTGGGAGTTCTATATTCGACTGTATCTCGTGGTAATCTTTGGAAAGTTTGTCTTCTCTACAGTTTTGTTCTTTGTTTTCAGGCTGAACTTCCATGTCTGTTACAGGAAACTCTTCATAAACAGGAGTTTTCAGTGGAATTACTTTTATACTGACAGCTTTTTTTGAATTTGGGCTATCTGTAAAACCATGTATTAATTCTTGTGAAATTCTATGTGTACGTAGGTTTTCATCACTGATTGACAACTTGTCTAAATTTGAATCCTCACTCACATTACCATCAGCTGACACTCTGTTCCTGGTACTGCTCAAATCTATTTCATTATAATTCATATTGTCTTTATTACTATTACTCTGATTATTGACATCTTCACTATAATTAGTTACCACGGCTTGCTCTCCGATTATATCATAGCTCGGACTACTCAAGTCTTTAATGACACTGGTTTCGGCATTGTGTGTATCTTCAATATGCCTTATTTTTTGTATATTGTTATACTCTGTAGATTGAATGTGCTTTTCTTTCCTAGTATCGAATACATTCCTTGCAGTAGAGCTATCAATACTGTGTTTTTCTAGATGAGTTCGATTGGAATCGGCAAAACTTGTACTTGTTGATGGCTCGTGTTGGAAACAGTAGGTAGCTATGTTATTATAAATTGGTACTGAGGAAGGATTCGGTGATATGTGAACGTTTTCTATAGTTTGAATTGTCAAACCCCTTTGAATATCTACTGTAGGTCCTGTTTGGACTTGGATAGTGCCGTTCACCTGATCTCTGCCGTTAATTTCAATCACTCCAGTGTTAGTCATCGTACAGTGTGGTGCTGTGCAAGAACTTTTTGGTTTGCATTTTAAATTGCTCGTCGTGAATGTTGGAAAGACATTGATATGCTCAGGTGGTTTGATCTGAAACCAATTAGGAACCTTCTTAAAAAATGGTTCCTCATTCTGCAAGAATATTTCTTTGGCCATATGACTCGTAGAGAATGCAGAATTCTGCTCTGATATTTGTAATGGTTTATTTAACATTCTGTTAGATTCTTTTACAGGAATTTGATCATGCTCTAACTTTCTATTCGAGCTAGCTGCATTATTCATCAAAACTTTCCGAGTATACATTCCATTCGGATTATTAGATTCTTGAAATTTTGAATCGACCATCTCACGGACATATAACATACTGTCATCCAAGGGTTGTTGTCCTATGTAGCTGTAGAAAAATTACTACTTATTTTTCATCTTCCAAAATTATTCTAACTGTAACTTACTTACATTTTACCAATGATACCATTTTTCTACTGCGACAATATGTTGAAACATTTTTATAATAAACACAAGCGAAGACTTTATTTTGTTTAATTTGGTGGATTGAACTCACCTCGAATGATTCTCGTCACGGGCATTCAGTACAGAGTCAAAACTGACTTCCAATATTTGTTTTTGTGCACTTTTGACAAGCCTCTCAGCCTTCTGTAATACATCTGCAGTTTCTGGACTCGACACAGGACTTATAGGTGACAGCAAAGATGCCCGTGTCTGCTTCTCCATATTTGTATTGATCTAACAAAAAAAAAACGAGAAAATCAATTCTACATCATTCTGAATCTGTTCAATACTGATCCAGGGAATGAAAAATTCTGACAGTTTTGAAATGAATGTACGAGTTCAGACAAATTAAATTTAGCTCAATCGGTTGACACTATAGACTGCATCATAAATTTATCAGGTCTTGGAAGTGAAATGGAATTTTTTAAACAGCCAATTACAACATTGAAAACGGGAAGTCCATATTATTACCAGTAAACTAGCGACAACCGTGTAACGTTGACCAACGACTGCAGTGTCATCATATCAGCTCTACATCCTTTGTTTATATGGAAAGGCGTAACAGCGATGACGTGATTAACTGTAAATCAATATACTATATGCCTATGGCCAAAATTACATGAAGGCAAGCTAATAATGGGAATCCTGACCGAGCTTCATAAGTACATATAAAATATTATTTAGTTGAGCTTAAAAATTGTCATTACCAAGTAATCATCTAACGGATATTTCTGCTTTTTAACGCCTCTGCATGCGTTCTCTTCACCTCCCTTCAGATTATAGGATCTCGAGATTACTACCATGTCATTCAACGGCGAACAGCGACTTGTGGTGGTCTCAGGGACTTTGGGTGTCGTGTAATAACTGTGCTCCTCTCTGTAACAAAAACTATTTCTATGTAGAGATATGTTGATAATGAAACAAGGATTTCTCAAGAATTGAAAATTCATTGAAGAGATTCTCTAATCTAGAATAAGGGTGGGGTAATATTTAATTTCATATCTTATCAAGAAGTAGCATCAGTTATCTAATTCATTTATACTGGAGTGAAACATGATTATTTACATTATTGTAGAATAAGACGACACATCCCCCTATTACGTTTAATGACATAACACTTGTTTGGAATCGAGTCTGATAACCCATGATAAACTCTTATTGCCTAGAATAAGATTAGTGGAAAAATTTCACTCGAGTTATAAACAGCTGTGTAAATCCATGTGAATCAATCACTGTTGATTATTAGATGGAACTTTCTTGTTGTGTCTGGGCGATAGAAATAAAATACGTAATAAATAAAACCATAAAATCAGACATTTATTACAGTTATCAAAGTATAATAAGCCTAAGATATATTTATGTAGAACCTGCTGACTGGCAAGACATTTTTATAAATCTTATCATAAAGAAGGTAGGAGGGAATGGGAAGATACTCAGAAGTGGATTACAAATGAAAAAGTCACGATTAATTACACATCAACACATATATTTTGTTTATGCTTTTTGCATACATACGATAATCAGTACAGTGTTACGTGCACCATAAAGTATGGTACACTAAAAAATGTATATCCACTACATTGCTATCTGACGCTTGGTTTCGTGTTTTTGTGTGATTGTACATAATCATAGAAAATAATTGAATCATACAAAATTAGGGCGACAGCCTTACCGGGCTTGAGAAGATGTACCGATACACAGTCTTTGAATAAACTGAATGAAAGTCACACTAATATAGGGTAGATATTAGAGCGAAGAAAAAGTAAAAGTCGAAACGTTGTTTTTCAAGTCAGAAATAACCATTCAAACTATAAAGAATATGCTCTGTAATTTTTATACTCAGTAAATCGAGCCAGTTGAATGTTTAAAATTGCGTCAGTTATAACAGCTAATACAAATAAACTACGTATTATTTTCAGGATTATCTTTATATAGGTTCTATATATGTCAATGTACATTACTCGACTCTAGCTTCTGGTGTCACAATATAGATTTCAAAATTCTGGGTTTCACATACCGAAGGATAAATAATAAAGTGTTCATTTATATAGAAATGAGAATATGCAATTACACGTATCTGTAACGTTATGCATTTAATATTATATAAGAAATGAATTCAATATATCTTAAGAACATCTTCAGAAGCCCATTATTAGGACGTAATATTATTTTAACTTTAATATAAGACAATGTTTCCTGGGACTGCAGTTTCGCGCTGCGTTTAAAACATGCAGATACCAGGTCAAAGATATGATATTTTCAAATTAAATATTGAAATTTTACGAAGGAAAAAACCTGCTATCACTTTTCAATTAGGTATTACCTTTTACCTGGTATCATTTAGTATTATAGGAACTAACGATAGAGAGTTAGAGAATACATGATATCTCTAATGAAATTAGTACAGCATAGAGATCAACAAAGTTTTCTCTGACCCATCTATTTACTACAATGTTTGTAATATTGGTACAAGTTAATTATATTATGCGATCCAATATTACTATTTACTTCGTTTTACTATCGAACCAATATGACCACATTTTAATATTTTCTTATTTTTTTTTTTACTGAAAAGCAAGCACAAACTTCAAATTAATTACTTCTCTCTTTACATTAAGTTTGTATTAACTTTTCTAAGTTAAGATAGTGACATGCGCTTAAAATCTAATCGTTCGATCTGCCGTTTGTACAAATATATACAAAAAAGGGCCAGGTATCAAGGTTCTTTGACTTGTACGTATCAGACAAAAAAATCCTTGAACACCGGCAAATTGTGAATTGATTTTTTTTTCGTTTTTTTTTTATAATTTTTTTTTTTTTTTTATTTATTTATTTATTTTTCAGACATAGCGAGTGTGTGGTTCCTATTTTTCGGGCGTATTTTTTCATCAGGAAAATGAAAAACCGAAAGGCCCTCACTTAAAGTCTAGCGTTAAAATTAATAAAAAATCTTGAAAGAAAGAGGAAAAAAAAAGTAATGAAAGCTCTACGATTGAATTTCGGCTGCTACTTTACTATTATTCTTATATTCGATGAAACAATTATTTCAATTGTTCATTATTATTATTATTATTATTATCATCATTATTATTATTATTATTATTATTATTATTATTATTAATATTATTTTTATCATTATTATTATTATTATTTCTTTACATCAAAAACCAAACGAAAAGTATGAAATTCTCAATGTTTATGTTCGAAAATGAATTTGCCTCATTTCCTTGAAATATCCCTGTATCTTTTTTTATTCCTTTCATTTTGAGTGTTTTTTTTTCTCTTCTTCTTCTTCTCATTTGGGGCATAGTGATTTGTGCAATAACTAATGAAAAATAATTTACAGAAAAATGAAAAATAAAGTTTGTACATTTAATGATGAATATTTCTTTAATTATACGATTCTTAATAATTATATGTACACATATACATAATGTACAAGGGAGAGACCCGGCGCGATGGGTTCTCAAAGTGTCTGCCTCTTCGTAATCAAACAAACAAAGCATAAAGAGCATACAAATGATAAATAAAAAAAAACCGATTAAAAAAAAAAAAAAAAATGGCCTTAAGCAATTTTAACTGACATACACAATATATCAAAAAGATTAGGCCCAAAAACTTGATTACCATCAGGTATGGTTAAAAATACGAAAACGAAAAAAAAGGGAAAAAAAATAGACCGCTCAATTTCTGCACGGCAGACGTCGACGTCCAAAGCGTGAAATTAAACAATAAGAAAGGCAATTGAAGCCTAAGTACAAACCCAGAAATGGGCACAAGTCCAATAAACCAATGGACGAATATTACATTATCAAGAGTTGTGGTCGTAAACTCCGGAAACAAAATGCATCTTTGTACATTTTCCGCTACTTTTTTTTTTTTTGTTTTTTGTTCGTAATATGTACAAAACCGGTGCCAGCACATATGTGCCGAAGACTTCTGCTCAAAAGCCAACCGATACTTCTCCAAAATCGAAATCTATCAATTATTTATTTCGAATCCGCGTTATTAGCCATCGTCAATATTTCGATACAATTTTACAATTATCCAATTGGCACCTACAACGTCTTCGACTCGAGTTGATCGGTTTTTAAAACCAATGTTGACCTCTACCAAAAGTGTGTTTGGTGATCCTTCACGGTTCCACCAAAATACCCCGACAATTAGGGGAATAAAACATGAGCCTTGACCTTATCGCGATTCCATTCTCCTTAGGTTTCTCGCTCTTTTTTTACTTTAAGACCAGAGCCCGCTGTGTCTTCTCCTAAAATGGTCGCTATCTCACCCTGCATGAATGCCCAAGGTACTTGGCTATTTGCCAACGGGCATTTCTCACCACTCGGACAATACACCTGAAAAAAAAAAGAAAAAAAACCGTTACGATAAAAATTTCTGAATGCATAAACGAAACTTCAACTGTTCGGATGAGAACTGTTAATTTATTTTACTGTTAACTAAATGTCATGACAACTTCTTATTGCTTTTTAAAGACATAATTTATTATTTGTAATCTCACCTCTGACCCGGCGCCTTGTCTCTTGATGCTGTCACGACTGCATGGAAAACAGAACTTGTGGTGCGGCACGCTAGGGCATTGGACAAAATGCGTATCTTCAAGACGTTCCTGACACAAGGTGCACTTTAGAGTTGGAGTTGATACAGGTTCGGCTCCCGTAGCCGGAGCGACAGCACCTTCGGAAGAAGTTGTTACCGTTGTAGAAGATACGTGCCTAGAACCACTAGACCTTCTGCCTGATGACCCTAAAAAACAGGCAGATAAAATATCTGAAATTTTACGTTCTCTTTCGACTTTTACTAATTTCTTTTCCATCTACTATCTTTATGAATGAATCTATACTATAGTTTTTACTCACTTTAATAACTCATAAAGAAGTAACAAATTCTCTCTGTGATTCATAGGCATTTAATTGATGAATAATTTCGAAAATCGGGTCCAAAAAGAAGTGTCTATCTTAGATTGAAATAAGTATATGAAAAAAAAAATGAAACCTAATATCGTTTTGAAAATACTAACCCGAGCTATTGGGACTATGCTGAGAACCCCTTGAAGCACTGCGTTGTTGAGCATTAGCTGCTGTTGTAGGTGGGCTTCGGCTAGTTGGACTTGGATTGTTTGGGGGCTGCGGCACCGGTTCGGGGGATGTCAGATTGTCAGCGACGGACATTAGGGCGGCCATTGGAGATGGGCCACTCGCTGTTCCCTAAGAATAAAGAAGCGTGGTGATTAAATAATTGAGAGTTTAACATACTGCAATGAATAGTTGCAAGGTATTACAAATATGAAATGAATGAATTCCTGGAGGCCGAAAAATACTTTTCTAGACTCAAACGGTATAATTCAACTTATTACCAGGCTTAAGCTGTTGGATGCTAAGTGCTACGTACATACATGTACACAAATTGATAAATATAACGTAATGAGTCTATTTATTTTTTGGTTTTCCTACAGGTGCGAAAATTGACTAATATCGAATGGATTCGTCATACGCACATGTCTGATGTAGAATTACTATTTACGTATAGTAAAAAAATACCGAAAACTATCCGAAAGTATTTCGATTTATCTTGTATACCGAAAATACAATCGCTTGAAATCCTATAATCCTTTTGTAATCAAAGAGCCTTATCAATTCATAGATAAAAGTTTACTTGCGTAAAGATTCTTAGATAAGACCCCCCCCTGACCAATTCACACATATCAATCACATTTATCTTATCCGGACTACTAGAATCATTCGACAATCGTAGATATGTATATACAAAAATAAAATCTAGCTATTTACAACTTCAACCATGCTTCATACACCATCAAATATTACTAATACTTATTTGCAAAAAACAAAATTAACGAAATGATAATCAGCAAAATTTTTGCGAGAAGATGAAAACATTTATTAATGATAAAGAAATTGAGTTTTAATCGAAATTTGTGTTGAAAAAAAAAGAAGGGAAAATGAAGATAATTCCAAGCAACATAAGGAAAAAAAAAGCCACACATTCATGGAATACGTACTAACCTGATGATGGTTTGTCTGAGAATTATCTCCGGTTCCTTCTTGCGGCGGTGGTGGTGGCGGCGGAGGACTTGTTCTTGGACGAAGAGGTGAGCCTCCTCCATTTGTTGCAACGTTAGCTGCTGCTAAAGGAATTGTTGTTGCTCCAACATACGCGCCTGGAATAAAAAAAGAATAATTTCTTTATAAGGAACGCGCGATTTGTTTGATCAGTAATTTTATTTCAATCATTTGAATGATTACCGCAATTTGTTAAATTGATATTTATGATTATACGATTTCGCGGACTTAGCTCGCGTGAGAATGAAAAAATTTTTAAATGGTAAAAGGAAAAACTATATGGTCCTGGTTACGTATCCTTGGAGAGAGAACCTAGACAGGAGCGTAAAACACCTTGAATTCGTAGTTCGTGAGTTGAAATTCATCTTATTGAATTTGTATTCAGATGCGGAGGCGTCTGGGAGACCTTTTCCATTAGGGACACAATAGTACTCATTACTATTTTACTATTATACTATTTAGATATTTTCTACGCGTGTCACGACATTCATATCGAACCTGACGGAATGTCAACGATTTATTCATTGCTTCAGACTTACTGTAAGTATTTTTCAATCGTTTATACTTAAAGCGTACTTATTCGCTATCTTAGGAGTTTAATTTCGGGTATGTGATTATCGTTGATTACGACGATATCAAATGAACCTTAAACGGAAAAGTAACGTGCGTGTATATTGACAAGGTCAAGAACCGACGATTTTCAACTACACCTGACAATTTTCTTACGGCTATAAAAGCGGCAGTAATTTTATTCCCGTATTTGATATTCATTACACATACAATCAACGAATATCTTGAATAATGAATGCGACCCCTTGCTCAGTCGTTGAGTTAACTTTCGGTTAAATTCTTTTTTTTTTTTTATATTTTAAATATGATAATAATCGAGAATTAAAAGGAAAGAAACGTCAATCTGACTGGGATTTATTCCGTGAAAACGAAGTTGGGAAAGAAAACGTGGCATTGATTGCTTAATTTCCTCTGCTTACCGCCTGCTTAGCTTTCGTAATGTTTGTCATCGTCATATGTATCTTCCTTGCCTCCCTTCGCCGCGTGTCTACGTAGCAAAGTGACCAAGTTTATTTTAATTTAAAAGGTATGACGTAAGCAGGCACTAACAGCAGTTAAAGCCTGCAGCATTGAAATGGCGTTGACACGTGGTCCTCTCCACCGTTTAAAAGAACCGTTGGATATTTTGACCTGGGATAACAGTAAGAGCGTACGTACAGATCCCGATAAATTTCAGTTTAAAAAAAAAAAAAACTCTCTCTGAATGTCTATTTGAATACACGAAAATACAGAAAACATCAGCAAGAATGTTTTACATGACAAAGTATTTAATCGTCACGATAAATGTTGGGAAAGAGGGATCTTTCCCGATTATATAAACTTCACGTGTAAATAAAACAGAAATAGATATACGTGTGTTTTTATAAAGAAATAAGAGAAAAAAAAAATAAAAGAGAGCATTCATCGCGGCAAATCTTAGGCGTGACCAGGCAACGAACAGATAGTCAGCCACTGCGAAGACGGATGATCAGTACTTTTCCGTGACGATTTGTATTTCAATGTAATACTGCACGGGCCTTCTCTCTCTCGGCTATCCTCGAATGCCTACATATACATGCATCGACATTATACTAAGCTAGGAATAGGGCGTACGTGTGTTTGCACAACACGTGCGCGCGCGCGCCATCGCGTTCGTCCCCTTGGACCCGCGCGATAGCCCTCGGCCATCAGTCGGCGTCGCGCGACGCATCGCATCGGTGTGCACGCGTGCGCGCGTGTGCAGCGAACCAAACAAGCAATAGACATACACGTCTGTTGTGATTATGTGTGTAAACTGGCAACAGATGTTGTAGGCGGGAGAGCGGCGGCGCGGCGGGCGTTAGCAAAGGCTTAGTCACCACCCGTCGTCGTCGTCGTGGTCGTTCGATAGTGGCCTTGTTTCGAAAGTAAATTGCCTCCTTGCGTACGGCTGGCTTTGGCGGCTCTGTCTCTCCGCGACTACCTCTCTCGCCTCAACTCGTCTCCACTCTCAATGACGTAGTCTACAGAGACGGCGGATATATACTTTACAAATGATATAATAATATGCGTCCGAATAATAAGTTCATTTTACTTCTTCTTTATCTTTTTCTTTTATGCATAATACTATCGCCCGCTGCCTGTGGTCGGCCAAACAATTACACTTAGTCATTCTGATTGTAGAGACTCTAGTAAATCCTAAGTAAACCGGTGAAGAAAAAAAAAAAAAAGAGAGGAGATTTACTCGGTAAACACGACACGTCAAACTCCATACAAAGCTTCGCACGTGCGTTGAGCTTCGCAAATAAAATGTATACATTATGTCGTACCTAAACGGTTTGTGACTTTTTTTTTCTTTCTTCCTTCTCGTAATTTTCTCAGACCTTGTTTTCATATATTGGCGAGTTATGAATATCTGATTTTTTTTCAGAAACTGTAGAGCGAATTTAAACTCACGATGCATTTCAAAGGTCTTCGATATCTTTTATCGATAAATTTTTCAACAAAAAAATCTATTTTCTCGATTCAACGTTTCTTCTTTCATGATGATGTGCGTTTATTTCCAGAGACCGATCTTTGCCAGCATCTGGTTATTTTTAAACAAGCACAAGCGTATGTTAGCTAGGCGTATCTCTTGGAGCGGAAATAGTAACCTCGGATATAAAAATGGGAGAAGAAAGCTAAACAAACTGGGAGACCCAAAATGACTAACTAATGAAATTATACTCAAATTTTCTAGCCAGAGTTCGCTTGCCTTGTATATTTTCCCTTTAACTGAACAAGAGTCTACCTTTAAAGGAAAAAGAAAAATATATATACATGACATATATAGACCTGAATATATCAACCGCAATTTCTATTCTATTATAATATGACTACAATATTAAAGACAATTAAAACACGAATTGAGAGGAAAAAAAATCGTATTTAAAGTGATCTTATTAAACTATCGGAGTTTATAATAAAGAAAAGGAAACTCTCTTAACTGACTGGTGGTCGTTTTGCTTTGTCTCAATTTCTTACTCACACCCCGTCGTCGTTAAAGACTAAAAGGCTAACGTTCTAGGTCACTCGAAGGTTAATTAGAAATAAAAATGCAATGCAACGACCGCAGTAGAATATTTTGAGAAACAGGGATGCAAATAGTAATAATAATGGCAATGATTGTCTGGAACAATAATAAAAGTATCCGTAGCAGAAAAGCAATTAATATTTGGACGCTGTGTTAAGGTCATAGTAGAAAGTCTTTACTGGCTAAATAACGGTTATGATTCCCAAGGTTATCCTTTATTCGTTGGATAAGTGTTCAAACGACGGGTTTAAAATTGAAAATATTGAAATAAAATAATTCTACAAAATGAAAAATATCATGAAAGAGAATTGGAATTGAAACCACAATTATTCCATCGAAAAAAAAAAAAAACAAGAAAAAAAATACCCTAAAAGATTAAAAAACCATTAAAAAACGGGTTTAAATTTTTCCCTACTGAATGAACCGTTACAGACGTGATCAAAATCGATGCAATACATTGCTCGTAGTTTACCGTTCAATTTCGTTCCATTTTATATATCAAATTATTCAATCCAGAGTTCAAAGATATATATTCAACTACTCGTCGATGTATGTATCGGGCATCACGGTCTCATTCATTGGTCTAAAAATATACGTTCGTTCGTGACGTCACTGAACGAACCTCTGTGACGTCATAATATCAGCACATGAATTATTTTCCTTTCTCGACACACGTGCAATCGTATAATTTCTACGATGAATCATACGTGTAATAAGACGAGGATTTGAAAAACATATATGTGAAATTTATATTCATTAAATTTTTAGGCCCAAGGTGTAGCGTTTCTTAAGTTTCTTTTCACTTCGTTCATCTCCGAAATCTTCCAAAAAATTAGACAAGAAAAAATATTCTGATATATTCAGCTCTCTATTCAATGAATGATGACGAAATATACTTAAGTAAAAAAAATCGCAGTCGCGTTCTCATTTTATGATTTAACAACGGTACTCTAAAAGATCGCTAAGTTATTTATCGGCGAAACCTGATCGGGAAAGAAACTCACCGTTCGATTTAAAGGTAGTAGCTGTATCGAAGCTTGGCGCTCTAACCGGATGCTTTTCCTTTGATCTATCCTGTACGTAGCTAACAGCTAGACTAACCGCTGGCAAAGAATCACCCCTAGTTAAAGGTGGCCGAACCGGATGTTGTTCCTCAAGAGACAATCTTTTCTCTGATGTATGCTCGTCCTCATCTATAGCCGAAATTCCACGTTTCAGGCTAGTTATACCTCGTGTATGACTTAAATTAACGTGATGAGCAACCGCAGCCATATGTGCATTAGCGATTCGGACATTGCTTCGCATTCCGTTAGTCATATCGTGGGATTCTTCGTGTCTAGAAAGCTGTTGCTGCTGCTGCTGTTGTTGCTGTTGTTGTTGTTGTTGTTGTTGCTGCTGCTGCTGCTGTTGTTGTTGTTGCTGTTGTTGTCTTGAACTCGAGTTGAATTCAGTTATAGAATTTCTATGATGAAGCTGGGAGTATCCTCCCCCGATATTATGGTGCCTCGAATGGGTTTGAGCGGGATTTTGGATCGGTAAAACGTCGAGATTTGTTCCACCGTTGTGTTCCGTGTGACTAGACGTTCTGTAAGTTTTCGAAGCCGATGGTCTCGAGTCCTGAAACCCGTGGGCCTTTTTCAGTTGTTTAGCAGACTCGAGAACTAAGTCTATCCTGTCCGCGCCCTCGTAGTTGACGCAGCCTCGGCAGACGGGCTCGGAAAAGTCCATTATCATGGCCCAGGGCATTCTGGGAAGATCGCAGAGGTAACACTGCGTGCGTTTTCCCATCATCTTCACGCTCGCGGTTGGTCGCAATTCTTTTTTGTTTCTTCTCTCTCTATCCGAAGGGATACACTCGCCCTTAGCACATCTTTGTGTTACAAAAGCGATTGAATGCGTTTCAAATATCCGCGATATCGTGTAGCAGTTGTTGTTGTTGTTATTCAAATTTTATTATACTCTCACTTGTTTAAAGCGTGAATAAATTTTAAACGAAAAAAAAGAAAAAGAAAAAAAAAAAAGAAAACAAAACAAAAACAACAACAAGCCTTTCCTGAAGAGGTTTTTAAAATCTATTCACAACGATGAATATTACTTAAAACACCACAAAACTTTTTTTATTTATATAATTTTCTTCGTTATCTCGCCGCTAATTAAAATGGTTCGAATATTACGAGCACCGGCTCGAATCCAATCGATAAATCACAAGGAAAGAATGAAAACCACTCTTTATTAAACTATTTATAAAACGTCAGCAATAAACACCACTGCGGATATATTAATGTCACTATATATTGTAGAGTATTGAGTTTAAACGGTAGTTTGTATCTTATTATAACTCTATTCGAAAAAGCAACGCGATTTTGTACGGGTGGGAAAAAAAGCACGCGCGACGCAGCCGTACGCAACCCGTATGCAGAGACGAACGCTGGAGAATGCGGCGGCAAAGCGGGTGACGGGTGACACCCCTTCTCCACCACCAGACGAGGCTCTCGGCCAATCCGGTATTGTGGCGTCATAAAATACGACGTCATAATTACCCGCGCATGCGCTACGTCTAGGTTTATATGGCATAGAGAGGGGAGACACGTAGCCGGGAATCGGGGCGAGCGCGCGATTTGCTGGGGCCACCTTTACACCCGAGAAAACAGCGATAACGCGTTTGCGTTTTTGGGTCATGCCACCGGGATTTTAACACGCTCTCTTTAAACCTCACAATATTATGATACCGCATCAGAGTTCGAGACCACAAGACGATATTATAGGCTTTACTTTACTTGACTTAACTTAACTTAACTTTACTGTACTTCGCATGAATCGTACGGCACCGCACCGAACGCTTCGCGCCAGCATTTCCTATTTTCGCAGATTCCTGCAGGCTCTAACGTTAAACTGGAGAGCCTAGGCGGCCTAGGCTAATGGAACTTTCTTCAAACATGATAATGATAATGTAGAAGCGGTATAGGGTATAATAACACCGAAGAATTACTAAGAAATCACGTGATTACCGTTACGCTGCAGTTAGTCTTTATTGGTAGGACGATTATTTTTGGCCTACAATAGCGGTTTGAACCGTTTAACCCTGCCGATAATAAACTCAACGTCTCAACGTCACGACCATAGCGATTCAACCTTTGTCAATACTCCTCGCAACAAACGAAAATTACTGTACATATTTTCATTTACAACCAGAAAACAGTTACAGCCGTTTCCGAAAATGATTCAATTTTACAATGGTGTGGATTTAAGTATACCTGACGGAGGCTTGACTTTTCCGGGTAAATATAAATAAACCAAATATAATATTTTTCGAGGTTTTCATTATTAAAAAATCAAGGAGGCTCGTTAAAAATTCTGGCTAACGCTAGAACATTGGCTTGGTGTACATATATCGTAATTTTATCGCTTTTTCTCAGCGCGATAAGAGCCGACAGGCGATAACGCGGGTGATAGGAATGTGTACATAGTGCACAGTACCGCGTGACTTTCGCTGCGTGGGCTCCAGTTAATACAATATATCGAATTGAATGCAGGCGTTAAACACTCGCGGCTAGTTATGCAACTTATTTACCCGACTAGCTGAGAGCCGTAGTTCGATGTCGTTGACCGGCATTTAGACTTCTTTCATTTTATACGATTTAAGTAGAGAGGCATCAAATATCGCGCGTTGCTTGTCTCGGGCGTTAATCCAATTTCGCGCGAATTGTAATACACGCGACTATATAGCGGGCGTCTAGTATTATACTAATTCGCAAGTGTCCGTGCAGTCATCATTATAACGAATACTCAAACGATCTCTCTGAATTTTTATATCGTAGTAATATTCATCGCTCTACACATCGCACTTCCCGAAATACATCTTGTACAGTTATATTTATATTTGTACAAGTGAGTGCGACCTCTTCATACACTTTATACCTGAAATATCCCATTTTAATTTGTCGCGCAAAATTAAACGTCACGCGTTTCAATCGAGCCCGCCATCTTAGCGTCTTTGATGACATCACTCTGACATCATTCGATGTTCCAACTGTTCGCGGATCGCACGAGCCTGTAACGTGACCCATTCTATATCTATCGAGTGTGGTAAAGCCGTAGAGTACGGTATAATATCTCACTATATAGATATATTTATGCGAAAACGGGTGAAGTTGCTAGATGCACCTAGCATTCCGGAATGAATTTTTTGCACATTTTATTCAAATTCTTGTTATTTATTTTACTTCAACGACATAGACACGTGTAAATAAATTATAGTCATATGTTGTTTTTCCTTTTTTTTTTTTCTTTTTTTTTTTTCATCATCATCGATCCGAAAATCACGTGCGCTTGCCAGGCTCTGAGGAATCTCTCTTTCAGTTTTATTTCACTCTCGAATGCCAACCAAATGTCGACGATATTATGAAGAGCAAATTAAACCCGCACGTATACGATAATTGCTATACGAACGTTCACGTACATTCATCGGGTATATAATACGTATATATTATGTAGATATACGCATGTGTACGAGATACGAATATATTTCTTTCATTTCAACGCGATTAGAGGTGTATACTACATATACCTATATGTTATTCGTGATATAACAAGATCTGGATTTAAATGACCTTGAAATCTTTCATGTATATCTGTATAATTTTGTATTCACGTGATCAAAAGATTCCACACGCAGGTTGCGTGTGAATGAAAACCTGTTTTGCAAACGATTGTTGTTTGACTTTTATTACCATTTATTTATTATTTATTTTAATTTAGTATATACCTATAGGTAAAATATATATTTTTTCTTTCTTTTTTCTTTTTATTCCTGAATATACCCAGAGGAAAAAACATAGTCATTGCAAAATGATTATAAATGATGTAATACATACACGTCTATATGCTACACATATACGTATTTTCTCATATCTTATCTTTATAGCCGCTGGTACATGTGACTATTCAAGATAATAATCTGGCTCGATAACACAACGCTTCGATTGGAAGTTAGAACAACAAGTTCGTAATTGCTGCACATGTACGATTCACGATTTCTGTTAGATGATTTTTTCTTTTAAGTTAACAGTTCAGTTATATGGGAGTTTTATAATAATTCGAAAACAAAATATCCTGCTCGCATTAGGTATACGAATTGGTATAAGCTTGTATATTTGAAGAATGTATAAAGCAGAAGCGTACAAGAGTTGTTTTTGTTTTTTGAGACAAAAAAAAAGAAGAGGAGAAAAAAAAGACAACTATATACCATTTCAAACAGTTTCGTGACATTTTAATGTTTTTCCCAATGTAAGTCACGCTTAGCTGCTCCCGGTACGTGCTTCGAGTTGTGGCTGTGTGACGTCACCAGAACGTCTGGCAACCATGTTTGCGCTGTTGCCAAGAAGCCCCTCATCTCTACGTACCGAGTAAATGTATTTCCGTTAGATCTGTACCAATTCCATTGGAACAAACGGTAAAAACTCACAGAATTGTTCAGTTTTTTAATTAAATAATAATGGCATCTGTTCATCTTTTTCGTAACACGGAACGATGAGATGTTTTAAGCCATAAAAAGACGGTTTTTTTTAAATCGCTATTTAAAGCGGTATATAATAGCTTGGGGCAAGATTCAGCCATTTTGTCACGTCACAGCAGCGGCTAGCCGGAGAAAATCAATCCGGTTTCTCTACTAACCTTTCGTAAAAAAAGTGATGCCGTTCATACTATACTACCATATTCGAAAACGTAGAGATCTTTAAGGGTACGTTGCGATATTGACCCGAGGTTGCGTTAGGTTAGGTTATTTCTGTTGAGTTCGAGCACCTTTTCTGCAGGCATTCGCCCGACAATTATTTTCGGCGTTCTTTCATTCCTACACGAATAGTCGAATCATTTAACATTTTTCAACATTTATTCATTTATCTACAGAATCATTATTTTCAATGAAAGCTGCAGTAAACCATGGACCTGGACCTTGAAATAATATGTCCTTGATCCGCATTTATTTATTTATTTTTTTTATTGTACCGAAAGCGTCTTGCATCGGAGCATTTGGAAATAAATTAAACACCCGCTTATATTTACTAGCTGCAGTATTGTTGAGCTTTAAATTTTTCTACTGACCAAAGGAAGTTGAATTCTGAATGAAATTTTGAAAAAAGCAAGATTAGTACAGGATTAAAATTAATTAATGCCCTGATACTTAGAAATTATTTGAAAATTTTCTCAAAAAATAATACAATGGCAAAAGTTTTCTTTTACTTTATTCTATTTTATTTCATTTTGCATATTGCGATTCTCGAGAGTTAACCGTCGGGAATATGCCTCTTGGTTCGTTTACTTAGGCCGGAAATAGTTTCTGTTTGGTTTTCTGGGGGCTGAGTCAATGGCGTGACGTCAGAGGGGTGTGCAAACTGGCTGGTGGTGTACGAAAAAATTCCGTCGCATGAACAAATTTTAGATTTAAATCTTTGGCTGTTACGTAAATTTCATTCCTGCACGATAGTCCCTCCCTCCCCCTCCGCCCCCAGACAGCTATTTTCACAAACAGAAACCTGCAAATCAAGATTACCAAGTAATCCTTTCTATTTTAGTTTCTCCCACAATATTATACACGTAGACATGCACACACGTCTAACACATGTGCGTTGGTACAAATAGACAAGAGAATCTTATTTTTTATTTCCCTATCATTTTTTCATTCCTGCCGAGCTAATCCCAAGCCTCAGAGGATTCTTTTTCTCTTTGCTTTGTTAGAGTAAAAATGAAACAAGAAATATCTTGCAAAAAAAGTTGTGTCAAAATTAAGTGTAATAATAAGAATAAAAAATGAAATAAAATCAAAGGGTTCCTATTTTTCTTCATTGAATAAAAAAATTAACAATTAATACCGAATGTCAATAAGTATGTTATATTATACGTGATGTCATAATCGCTTAAGTTTGTGCTTGTTTGTAAACAGGTCGCGGTCTGTATCAGGCAGTCGTCGCTAACCGTCCCGCGTGCTGTCGTACACGCTTGTGACGTCACGCGCCCAGGAGAGGACAGACTGTTAGAATGCGGTATAATGTGAACACCGTCAGCAGCAGCAGCAGCAGTAGCAGTAGCAGCAGTACGAAACACATCACGCCGACGCTCTATAGTATCTACCCTCGGTCAATACCACGCGTTCAGCAATGCTCGATGCGCATTAAACAAATTATTTCTTTTTTGTTCTTTCTTCCTGAACGAAAATAGAAGCTTGTATATGTACATTGAATGTATCTACATGTTTATATTTATATTTATGAAAAAGGTGATTGACGTAGGTTTACATACGTAATAGTATACACTAAAAGTTCTCTATACATATAGCCTTGTCTTTTGATCATTCAAACCCAATTTCTCTTTAACGTAAACTTTTTTTTATTTTTTGATATATTATAGCCTCTGATAAAACGGACGCATATATACTGCAACCGTGCTTTTATTAGTTTCTAAAGATTATTCAAAAATATGAATCGGGTATAATAATTCGACGTGCGTGTAAGAGACGGGATGTTCGTATGTATGTATGTATACCTATACACGGATGGATGTAAAGGAGAATAATAACGAGGTAGATATAGTCGGACGCGCCGACTATACTCATTTCCAGGGAAGCCTTGTGACGAATTTTTCTCATATTATTATTCCGTCATGGCTGACGGTCCACAAGTCTACAGGTCTACTGGCCAAGTGACCCTGCTCGAGTGCTTGCTCGCTCACTCACTGCCTCTACTGCTCTTGCTGGTGCCTCTATGCCTGCAGCGTAAGCGTGCGAGTCTGGTCACGTGATTGGCCAGACGGTACGGCTGCGATGGTTAGTTATATTGCGTAGTAGTTCGGGGCAGGTGGCTTACGCGTTGGTTAATTGTTTTCGCTTCGACGAAGGGCATCGCTTCTCCGTCCGTCCCACTTTGTTAACCACGTTAAATTTGCAGATATTATAAGCTTTCTCATAACTTAAATCTCTCTCTCTCTCTCTCTCTCTCTCCCCACCGTCACATTTGCATAAGATAATACATACCTATATAGGATACATTTGAAATACGATAACGTTCGCGGACGCGAAAATGTGCTTAGGAATGAAGTAGATATTTTTTCTTGGTATTTGTTTAATGCGTTTCAAAAATATATTCGCAAATGCGACGGCGGTACCGACACGATCCAAGTGCAGCATATACATAATATTGCACTGTGGGATAATTGTAGAATCGCGTGACGGCCACGAAGCACCACGGAGACGGGAGACATGCGTACACGCACGCATTTTAAACCTTATACGTGGGATAGAAGGAGGGCGTTATACGCGTCTGTATATAGTACACCTACCTTGGTTATACTATAACTATATGTATAAGGCGGAGCGAAACGCTTTCAACGCAACGTTGCGTGCACTAGTCGACTCACTACGTCGACTTACATACGTCGCGTGCAGCACGAATGTAATCCCTGTTCCTGATCCTGATCCTGATCCTGGCTGCCCTTTGGCTAACTACCTCCACCCACGAACCATTCTGCGCTTTCATTTATATCATAGTACAGCTAGGTGTATATACTTTGCAATCGTTCTTTCTTTAACAACCGCGATCTCGCGTCACCATCTCCGGTTAATTTATCCATGCGTTCTAATACCTTAATTAGAAAAATGTATTTTAATTATTATTTTTCCTTGCGCAGATCATCCGCAAGTATAGGTTTGCGGTACTTCTCTCTCAACGTAGAACCGCTTCTTTTGCATCCTTTCTCATATCTTTAGTTCATTTAATTTTTTTTCTATGTTATCGCCGTTACGGCTACGTCGTCCGCTTCCGTTTCTCTGCGGGCGATCTAAAATTAATTTATTCATTTGCGTATGTCCGTGACTTCATCCGGTCTTCCTTCGTCAAGAGTAATAGAGAAAAGATATACGTACACGGTTGAAAGGAAGAAAAAAAGAAAGGAAAAAAATTCGCTTTGAAAACGCTAGTATTATTCGACCTCTAAGCCATTCCTAGTTTCCATTCACGCCAATGCACGGCAATATATATCCGATCGAAAACAGCTACGGTGTTCATGTTTTTTTTACCGTTATATCTTCGAGTATTTCATCTCGTACGTTTTATTTCTGAGGGGGTTATACGCGGATATAGGTATACTATCTACCTACTGTTTAGTCACGAGTATCGGTGGCTAGCATGACGTAAACAGTTGTAATTTTACAGTTAACTTCAACTTCTTTCCAGCGATTGCCCTGTATAGGAGTATAATACTATAGATATATACCTATACCTATATCTATACCTAACATACATATTATAAACTTTAGAGCTGTATACATAACAGCATGCAACGGCGGCACCGTTCGTAATATACGTGCCACGTAGGTAGGTATATGGATACGTAGTTGGTAATATCAAGTGCCCCTCTCCGTGCCTCTCTCCTTTTTCCCTCCATCCTTAAAATGACGTAAATTACAAGACTGGTCACGTGTCATAACGTCTTGCTCTGTCTGGTGACAGCGGTACCTTGTTAGCATGCAGAGACAGAGATAGAAATATACATAAATATAGGTATACGTATAGGTATAGAAATAATGTCTACGCGTGGGAAATCAGCGTTTGATGTATCAGCTATAATATCGCTTGGTGTAAATACATGACTGTTGTACCCACTTTGCTGCAGTATTTATTATTTTAAAAATTGCAAAGAGTCGTTTGTCGCACAAATAAAAAATATTTTCTAAATATACCAATTTAAAAGGAAGCAAAGATAATGCGAAACTTCTGCTTGCTGAACATACTTATAATCACTATTTGAGACTCGGTAAAAATATTTTTGAGCACGAACTATGGCTTCAGAATTCAGATAAGGCTGCAGAGTTTGTTTTTGAAACACGTTATTAAATTTGCAGATTGTAAATACATGTACGCTTGGCGTGTTTGATTCTGAACGGTATGAAGTTGGCCCCACATTCATTTTCCGTGAAAAAGACATAAGGCTGTCTTATAGATGCTTTAGTATACCTATACATGGATATATCTGCAATACAACGGTGGCTGTTTAAAACTTGATAGATTTTCATGTACTTTTATGTATACCTAGTTGTCTCGTGACATCGATGTCTCCGGCACTCCTTCTAGATTGCAAACACATTTCTAGCTAACAAATCTCGTTCTATACACTCGATAGAATAAATAAAATGAAAACGAGGGAATTTGAAAGATAATTTTTTTTTTCAAATCGTGAAAAATTATAACGAAAGTAACTTTCATCTGATAAGTTATGCCCGATCATCTTCGTATTAGTCGATCTGAAAACCTGCACGTAGTATATAGTGCATACATACATTTCCGGCATAATTTAAAATTTCACTTTTCTTTGTTTCCTAGTTAGATATACGGTGCAGCGTTCGAGTCGCGTCGTTATAGCCGGCTGCACCTGACGCGGCCACGTACGGCTATACCAGTGTACCTGCAGCTACCAAGCGCAGGTGAATTTCAGTCAGGTGTTCAACAGATGGGTGCTTCTAGTCCACTCAAGAAAGCGTTATAAACGGTCTATCGTAAAATGTAGGTTACTACGGTGCCGATTGGCTACGTCGCTGTGTATTCAACTTGCGATGTATCGACACCTAATACTCGCCCAAGATGCATAATATAATACCTATCTGCAGTATGCGGTTTAACTTTCGCACACGCTGACTCGTCATTCTCTATTATTTTCTACTCCCCTTTAGGTTCTTCGATCCAAACTATACCTAAGCTTATTAAATTGCGTTCCAAGTATCTCGCGCGCGAGTAAACCGACACCTAGTGCATAACTGTACCTGCAGGAGACAAGAGGGGATCTTTGATGACGTCACAATATACGCTCTTTCTTTAAATTTTTACACACGCAATTAATACCACCCACAGGTATATAGATTTCATTTTATTTCATTGTTTTTTTCCCCCATACAGAGAAGTCTAACGCTTTTATGGCAGGATTGAAGTCGACTGCGTATCTATCCGCGCATATATCATCCTCCGTTAGTTAAGGTGCAGCTACTATAATACGTACAGCTTATAACTGCACGGACTTACAGGGGATCACGTAGCGAGTGTATATCTACTATATGCACGTCTCTTGAGTACCGATGAGTATTGCGTTTCGACAAAAGAATTCTCTTAATTTGCATGCATAAAATGTTGAAAACAAAAGCACATTTTTTCATGCTTGCTTAGTGCAGCAGTGCAGCGCGTTCATTCGTATCGGCGCAACTCACGTGCGTTACTCCAACGCCGATACCTATATATAACGTATTAGACGTCACGCTGAACCGCGTCATATTTATGCGTGTATTTATACCCAATCAAATACGTTACGTACCTATACTGATACGCATATAGTAATGCGTACCCGCTGCTCGGATATTGCGATACTCATGCTCTTTTTTTCATCGACGCAATTTACGACAACGAATCTGCGATCTCTGTGCCTTTTGAATTTCTTATTCAAATGGGTCGATATGCATCGATTAGAGACACTCACTTTTGCCACGATATTTTATAACGTTATATAGAATTATTTTCGTAATTGGTTTCTTTTCTACGATGATGGATTCTATACCGTGTGGTTTGTTTAATTAACAGCATTTTATGATAAGGTATATGAGTTTTATATTTACGGATATTAAAATGACAAAGTAATAGAAAATTTTATTTTTTGTTTCCCAAAATCTACTGCGCGGTGTATAATTTACAGGGTATGTATATGTTAGGTATCAGTTTTACGGATACTATAGACATCGATGAACGAAGTAAGTAACCCTAAATTATGAAGTTTGATGTTGTTTTCGACTAAAGATCAGCAGCTGCTACCGCTCCAACAGCATAAGAAATATATAACGCATGATCAGAGATTATCTGAACTAGAATATACCTACTATAATTATTTCCATGTGGAAGATTAGGTCTTTTTAAAATCTTTCAAAATCACATCTGTTTCCGGTTCTATAGACTTCATATATCCTACAGAGCACCATATACTTTCTTCAAGTTTCTTTTCTATAAATATTAATTACTCTTATTTTCTGTTCGGTCAATGAATTTATCATCAATTACATACACGACTGATTGTCAATTAAAAGTTTGCAATCAGTAATACAATATATATTTTTAAACCATACGTGGGTATTTCTGAATATATATTTTTTTTTTCTTTTTCTCGTTGTCTTTTTATTCGACGTATACACTGAGATACGATTATACATACATCTACGTACATAATGTTCAGATGTCGATATACACCGCAATGTACGGTGTATGCAGTATATACTTATTATCAGCGTATATGAGAAGATGAATAAAATAAATAAATGAATAAATATTGAGAAAAAAATGAATAAATTTATATACGTAGTTTGCGGTGTTGTATATTTCTTATCAGTCGGGGTTTGAAAAAAAATCACGTTGCGTTCGCATGAAAGCTGATAATTTTGCTATCGAGATGATAAGACTTTAGCGCGCATTGATAAAACGGAAATATAAGAGAAAAATAAGACTAGCACGTATATATCTAATACATACACATATTCAACTTCGCTTGAGATAGTGAGCTAGCTGTTTGCATAACATCTATTTCAGGGATGACGTAAATCATATACGGCTCCATATCTATACTATATACCTACGCAAAATACTTTCTTTTCTATTTCTGAAAGAATTTTTCTTTCCTTTTTCAAACTTTTTTGGATTTGCATATAATTTAAACTTATTAAATGACTTATTTTTCATTATAGCCTTGTAGACTTATTCACCTTATGATTAATCCTTATTTACGACAATAATAGTCCGTCTCATTCAATTCGGTGGTATCGTAATTATCGTAATTATCGTGTAGTCAATTTATTTTTGTACATTCAGCCATCCAGAAATTTCGTGAAATAATAATCGTACATTAATCATTGGGAAAAGCCGGTTGACCGTAAATAAAGTACATTGGTGTACATCGATTCAACACCCATAATAATCAATAATATCTTTTACTTATCGGATTATTTTAATCCCCCTTCATCGCAAAGGAGTTTCATACTTGTATGTACAAGTGTGTACTCAGCTTTTTCAAAAAGTCATAATTCTACGTGATTGTACTCATACTAGAATGGTATTTCAATGGAATGATGATTTGGATTATCTATTGGATGCCTCGTGCTGACTGAATCAAACATTGAAAGAAAGAAAAAAAAAAAAAAGAAAAACACGAAAATGATCAACAATATTTACCATATGGTATGTAATACGAAGTCATGTGTCACTGCCGTGACTATACGGAGTCTATTATCAATGGAAGTCGTGTGGTTATATTTATTATTTTTTAAGCAAGAACACTGATTATGAGAAGGGAAAAAAACTGATTTCAGGTTAAAATGACGCGGAAAAAAAAAATATTAATTATACGATTCTCTTTTCTCACCGTTTAAATTTCATTATTGGCGCTATGCGGTACTATTCTAGCTAGATAATCGGCAATTTGAGAATTTTCCTCTCCATACCCGCGTACATTGTTCGATGTTGGGCGAATGGCGATTCTTAGCCAAGCAGATCTTATGCGCGGCACGTATTCCCGTAGTTCCGAGCGAGGGTGTCGTCCCCCTCTTATCCCCGCTTCCCGCCAAAGTCTCGAACACGCCACGAATACTAGACGCTGGATTGTGCCGTGAATTCAACGTCATATTGTTGCCAGTGAAATGCGCGTCACGTTGCCAGTGCTACGATGCTAACACTCCACTGTAGGCTACTATTCAGGAATTCCTAGTTTCTAGACGTTCACTGCACCAGCCAGGCGTACGTGAAAAAATTTATCAAAAAGTGAACATAAGAATAAACCTACATATGTATAAAATTTGTATATTTTCATTATTTATTTGTATTGGATTGGAAATTTAATTTTCCGATTTTTAATTAAACTCCGTTTGTTTCCCTTCCCTTTTTCTTTTTTTTACATGAAAATTTTCACACCGTGAAATATTCTGCAACTATAAGTATAACACCGTTGAATAATGTTAGGTTACGCGTAATGCGTAACTCTGGAAAGCACTCCGTGCGTATACGTATAGGTATATAAGAAAAAGTTAAAATTCATGAGACTTCTTATATTCAAACGGGGCAAAAACGTGGAGGTGACGAAAAAAAAGGTCAAGGGATGCGGGGGTAGGGGAAGTTCTAGAAAAACGCTACCCACTTCACAGATATTTTACGGAAACTGTACTACTACACCCCGTTGGTGTAACTCTTGAATACCGACTAGTCCGGTACGTGCAACGCATTTGCAGACACTGAAACGCTACCTGAATTCCGAATCTCGTCATTTTACGACGATCCTCTTAATTGACCAACTTCACACAGCTTATAAAGGTATAGATAGGTATACATATATTTATAACGAGCAATTGGAGAGAATTTATAAGAGATATTATCATTTGACATGAATCTACACTATACCCACCTACTTCAATAAGTAATTGAAGAGGATGCCGTTCAATTATTAGGGAATTAGGTAATAGTGAACATAAATAAAAATTGAGTTCCGCAAAAATCTGTACAATTTATATCATATAGAAATGTAATTAGACGCGTCTGTCATTCCGTGACGCGGTGCAGTTCTTATATTCTCATTATTATATTCTTAGTTAGTTGCATTCTGAAAGTCAAGTTTTTATCTTGTAAAACCGCTTTTCAAGCGGCGTAGGTAGGTGGGTACGTACAACACTACATCCGAATATGGCCACGATCTGTGTGGCCTGATTGAATGGAAAAATGCAGTTTTTACTTGAGGAACCAGTTATTCTAGTTACCGCCGCAGAAATAATATCAAATAATTTTCTACACGCTGTTATATACTATATTTAGCGAGCCTTGACTGTTCCAATATTCACTGTAAATTTTATATACTTCAAATATTTATCAGTACAATATTTACAATGAAAGAAAATTTGTTAAATTTTTCTTTTTTCTTATTCAATTAACTCATTTATAAAGTTTTACTTCTGTTCCAAAATCGCGTGTTATAATATACGGTGAAAAGTTGATTAAGAAAACGCAGTATTTGTCATTTGTATTTCAACTAACGTGAACAAAGAATAGATTGTTGAAGCATATAAGATCGTTCGAAGTTTCGTAAACGAAATGACAATAAAAAAAATACCTGCCTCCTGTGAGGTTTGAACTCACGACCCCTGGTTTACGAGACCAGTGCTCTACCACTGAGCTAAAGAGGCCCATGACTAGTCAAAGATATTTCACTAATTCTAATCGTAGATAGTATTTATTATACGAATGAAAGACCGCGATACATATCGGTAGTTGTCACACTACTGCAATGGATATAACTATAAAACAATTGTAAATAGAATGCTACGCCAATTGTAGATAATAGATGAAATAACGTAATTATATTGTAACGGTTATACGCGATAATTGATTAAATTTACGCAATTAAAAGAAAGAAACGACGAGCCGGGAGAAAAAGTGCGGTTTGAATGACTGAAGTCACGTCTACATAAGCACTGCGCTATCTGAATCAGCGTAATTTCGATATTGTAAACTTGATACTTTGCAGAAGTTACGACTTTGTTTGTGTTTGTTTAGTTATATGAGTTCAGTACGTTGAGGTGAGGTAAGGCCTAACGGATAAGGGATGACTCGAATTCAGAGTTACGCATTAACGGAGCTACGTAATTGATACGTGCGTTTAAAGGTCAGCCAAAGACGGTGAAAATAAATGTCATCCTTTATATTTATATTATCTAGAATAGAATTATTTTGTTTCTTTGAAATAACAAAATTTTTCCATATTTTTTTTCCGAAATAAAAAGATAATATCGAAGAATGGAGATTAACCCTGGTTCTGAAAATAAAACTAAATGCAGCCTATTGGTGGTACGTGACAGAAGGCAGATGTCTCTTCTACGAGTATATGTACTTCCCGTTTGCGTAAAGTTCCTGCAACCCCCGACCTTATCCGTACCCTCTAAATATCCTTAAAATATCCTACGAATACCCCCACTTCCTACTATTCATAGTCCCCAAGCCCTTGAAAAGGACAGCTGTTGCGACGTCTTTAAGATTGGTTAGGACGTTAGGTATAGTAGAAGGCGAGAAGGGTAAGGGGAATTGGGTTCAGACTATAACGGGCCTTTTGAGACGCAATAAACGAGACCCAACAGAACTCGTTGGGTTCTCGAGCTCTTGGGCCTATTGTACGATTAAGCGCAGATGCTGTGCAATGAATGTACACACGATATAGTATATAGGTGTAATAGAGAATAGGAAGTAGCTAACAAAAGGAATTAGTACTTCTGGACCCTTTATGGTGAGAAGATTCTATTCATTTTCGCATTTCGCAAAGAAAGAAATAAAGAAGTAAAAAAAGAAAGGAAAATTTATGCGTACTAGCCGTACATGATACATATAGGCATATATAATACACGAATAATATAAGGAAACTACTACAATGAATGCATTTGCATATACCTATACACAGAGATATAGCTATAGAGATATGAAATGATGCGAGAGCCATGCTAATTGTGAGCAATGAGTCAAACTATACTACATATATTTATAATACTATACTATGATTATGAATTATTCATTTTTCTAGGAAGGACATTTCCAGTTTTACGAATACGGAATCATCGACGCTGTTTGTTTACTCGTTTGCCACCTACCGATAATGCGAACAAGGGGAACAAAATAATGTTCTTAACGTGTATTCATAAAATGGGTTATGGCAGATAGGTTTATCGTTAACATTATCACTTGTGTTCATATATATTTTTCTATCCCAGTACAGTGAAAACAATACTAGGATATCAATTTATCGAGAACTGCAATAGAATCAGACAGATTATAGTTTTTTAAATTAAATACGCCCCGCATTGTCTGATATATAATTTCATTGCACAGACCAATTTCTGAAATCTATACGTCGCCTACTCCCCGCATTATCTTCATCCCCGTATATTATACATATAGCATATAGAATTGGAGATTACTGAATATGAATAATGGTGGGTGTAGGTATAACGAAGTATCGTAAAATGTAGATCGTATAATACGATAGAAAATCGTAAATATAAATATGTATATACCTATGTATTGCGTATAGCAATAAAGATCTCGTTGATAATTATAAAGTACGAATAAGAAAATGAGAGAGAGAGAGAGAGAGAGAGAGAGAGAGAGAGAGAGAGAGAAAAAAAAATAAGTAGTGCGGTTCAAGGAGCAAATATAAATTATTATTCCAGTGCGAATTGCGTTTTAAATTACAAAAAGACTAAGAAAAACAAATGGCAAAGTCGTCTCTCCGCGACGTGAAGGTCTGAGATTATTTTATATTTTTTTTTCAAATTTTAATCCGTGATATTCTTGGCGGGAAAATTTGCGCCGCTACGCGAAGCGACGCGACGGCGCGCGGGACGAGAATTGCCGACGTAAAAATTTCACAAGGACGGAGTTACGTCCCTCCCATTCTCAGTTCGACTACCAGGTCGGTATATTCTATATATAGATATATGTATACAGTATACATATATATGTCTGTACGGCGTCCCGAGGCGGCTGGACGAATCTCCCTCCCGTACCGCCCTTGAACCTAACCAGACGCGGGCAACTCTCTTCTTCTCCGTTCCACACGGGAACAAAAATCTTATGCACGATGACGTCAGAGCCGCGCAGACGCAGACTTCGCTTACGTAAAAACCGCCAGATTTTTACCTCATCAGTTATACACGTCTGTACATATAGCGGGTAAGTATATACACGCCATCAATGAGTCCCAAATTTCCTGAATCTATACGTATAATAAAAATATCTTTAAAAGTCGTATGTATTATTATTTTTTCCTAAAATCGTGCGGTATATGTCACGAACCTGCATTGGGAATTTTAACATACTTGAATTTTGCGGTGTTCGGGATGTAAGGCGTCGAATTTTTTTTCAATCTTATAAAGACCGGTTTGATCCGCTATATATAATAGCTGTAGATACACGAGTTGCGAGTGACGTATTAAATAGTGAAAAAAAATTATCCATATACTATATATAGTTATGAACGTACTATTTTTTTTTTTAATTAATTGATGATCAAAAGGGAAGGCAAATCATATTAACTCCGCATGAGCGATAAAAGAACAATTCATAGATTCGATTTTGGTGTTAATGTTTAATTTGTTATTGGAGGCGTGGTGCAGCAGGCGCAGGACCGTAAATATTTTTACTACACAAAACATGCTTGGCATTTTTAAGTTGCAATCAAGGATCGTCCATTGTTCTCACTAATCTACAGCACTGTTGTCATTAGCATTTTTCACTCGTGACTAACAATATAAGTTTCAGAAACAGACTTCTCTTTAAATAGATAACGCATACACGTATGAGTAAATAAAGCTCGTAGGTCGGTACAGCGCACGTTTGTGCCTTTTTTCGACGTATGGTTCGTCGTTTTTTTCGTCAAATTTTTCATTATCCATATGTAGGTATATATTCGAAATAGACGGAGATATAAGCAAAAATGTTTACCCGAACCAATTACTTATTCTGCCAAGAATGTACGTCATATACTTACTTACGTCATATACTAATAGTTCCTCACCCGTGATGATCTGATAAATAATAAGGCATAAATAAACGCGATAATTGGATAAATTAGGAAAACAGGAAAAAAAGAAAAACTGTGTATTCTAGCATATAGATTATATTATAATGAGCGCGAGTTATTATGAGTGATATTTTGTAAATAATAATATAAGTCCGGAATAAATTATCGTGGATGAAATAAAGTATAGGTGATAACGAATGACAGAAATTTTTTAATAAAATTATGGAATTTCGTAGCAAAAAAAAAAAAAGAAAAAAAAAAAAGAGTTAGTTTGAAAGCTGATCGGCAGTTATACTATATAATTATATTCGCAGTTTTATTTTACACCTATACAAACACTTTACAGGGAAGTCGGGAATAAATAATTGGGCGAAACGTGTTTTATTTTGTTAAAAGGAACCAGTAACCACGTGTACCTATCTATCCTACCCGTACGTTACACATATCGTATTACAAATCGCTGTCTGTATATTCCGTACACTAAGGATTATACCGGCGCGTCAAAACCGGTTATTGAGACTTTCGAAAATTCCATAAGATGACGTATTGTATAGACTATACAGATAGGACCGTGCCAAGGCAATCTTATGAAAAACCGCTTGCTTGCAGCCTGCTGCAGGATGTCATAACGAGAGATGCAGTTCCTTCGCTCTTATAAAACTCACAGCTATTGAATCGCGCGACTTTCGAATTTCTAAAGTTAAAAACGCATTCGTATATAATTTTTCGCTTAATTTTACACGACTTAAAATTAAAGAGGTAAAATTACGTCTCTATATTATTTACTGAGAATACAAAAAAAAAAAAAAAAAAACGAAGAGAAAATATTCTACGGCTTGACACGATGCGATCGCGTATTTGGTTACATATAGTTACAGTTAATTGAGTAGGACATGATTTTTGAAGATTTTTTTCATCTGGTATTTAATAATTTGCGGTATTCATTTTATTTGATTTTACTAAAAACTAATAAGTTGTAGAATATAAATAATATAAATATATAGATAAGGTGACTCACTTACCTTGAAAATTTCTTAATTTGCGTAGGTATATAGTATACGTAGTAACATATACATGTATGCACAGATTTTAATTCATTTAATCGTAAAACGCGCCTAACTTACGGCACGCGACAAGGAAAACATGAATCATGCTAGTTTTATCGATGCAATATAAACTGTAACCATAGGTATAATAAATATCTATCAAGATATGACGCATATACTATGAGGTTTCGATCCTATAACGATGTAAATTCTTACTTAATCTATACTCTTGCGGTTGAATCCGGTTTTACGAATTTGGTTATTCGCACTTTTATTCAAAACTTCCGTAGAGAATAAAAAAGAAATAAAATAGAAAAAATAAACAAATATCAGCTGTTCTTCGAACTGGTTTCGCGAACATAAAATAAGGCAATTGGATAACGCAGTTATATTTGTGTATGAATTCAAACACGTTCCCCTACACTTATATCAATATAGGTACTATATATGCCTCGAAAATGTCTATACGTGAAATAATAAGATATTGAAATTGATCGAAAATAAGTAAATACAGTCGGGACTCTCAATAAGAGCGCTACGGGGCTGTAGGAGAAGGAATTTCCCAGAAATGTGGTACCCCCACTCTCTACCAAGTAGCTCGCTTGCTCAGAACGTAAGCGGGTCTCTCAATATGAGCGAAGTCGACGCTCCGTGATTCTCGGTATCATATAGCGCGTAAACGTTTGTTTCGTGCAATTCTTTGATAGACAACTTCTGCAGTTGAGTTAAATTATTGAATTTATAACATTAAACGTCACTCACATTATTCATAGATTGCACGGATCGATAACTGAAAAAGGATGCACTTTTTATTATAATTTTTTGTTATTCGTCGCGTTACCAAAACGAGAAAGTCATTTAAATATCAAACTTCACCGGACGCTCTTATTGCGAAGCCTGGAAATGAATCCGGCAGCGCTCGAAACAAGCACGGCAGTGGGGGTACTGCTCGGTCGCAGATTAGGGGAAGCGCTCTTATTGAGAGCCCTCTTATTGAGAGTCCCGACTGTATATGAATAAATCGAGGCTATTCTACTTACAGCGATGTTCTATATCTTAAACTCGAAATCGTAAGAAATAATGTGGAATTCGTATGATAATCAATTTGAAAACACTCACCGCAGGACGTTGGTTGTGTTGTTATCGAATGTTTTCGGTGAAACCCTCGACGATGCCCGGGGATATTGAACTATAATAAAAAAAAAAAAAACATTATTTTATCAAACAAGAGGGGAAAAAAATCTGAATAAGAAGAAAGAAATAGAAAAATATATATGTATCTAATAAAAATGAAATTGAATCAGCAACGCTCGCGCCGCGCCGACAAGAAACTAAAAATAAAAAGCCCGGATACTTACATGGTTCATTGTTCTTCGTAATCTCGATTCCGCTAAGCAGATTTTCAACTCTAGTGGTCAAAGCTTCGTGAACTTTCCAATCGTGTATCTCTTTTCGCAATACGTATGTCTGGTCTCTTGAACTGTTCGTTGGATTCGAATCAAGAATTTTTTTCTCATTATTGTAGTCGGTCCGTTCCGTAAAGTCTTTCTCCTTATACCGTCTTCCGTGTGTGTTTAAAACTGGTGAAGACGGAAGTTGGTATTGAACATTCCGGAGATTTGTTTCATTCAGTAAACAGCACAAGCTTCCCTTCTTCTTAACCGGCATTATATCTTGCGGTATATCCTCATTTTCTAAACTTGAATCGCGCGTTGATCCTAACCTCGTTATTCCCCTCACCTCTGTGCCATTTAGTTTAGAATTTTCAGATTTTGATCGAACTTTATTCCTGCTTTGACCATAAATTGCTGTGCTTGTTGACGGCGCGTTACAATTTTCCGCAAAATTTTTTTTGTTCAATGTTGGCTGCTTTTCGGTAGCTCGCATTGGGGTCTTCGAACGCCTCATGCCTTTTCCACCAGGTTTTTTCCCCTTCTAGTTATTTAATCACATATTACTAAGAATACGATTTTTTCTCTCTCTCATAATTGTCTCATTATATTTTTTCAACATTCATATAAATATCGAATATGTAAGTCTCGTTGAAAATACATTTTTTTTTTCAATCAAAAAGTTAAATATTTTCTTTATCGAAACTCATACTACTACGATTATGATGATATGCGATCTGCCATGAGCTAGATTTGACGTGAAATAGATGAAAATTTTCGGAGAGTGTAGAAAAACTCCTCTAGGTTCTAAATATTAATTTAGACCTGAGTGAAATACTTATTCCGCTAATTTTATATCTATTATTTAAACTTACGATCATTTTTCTATTTTTCATACACAATAATCCGTTGAACTGTACGTTAAACACAAATACGACGCCGGTTGACCACTGAACCTTAACAGTAGTATGTCAAGAGCGGAAAATTTCGAGCATATCATTTTAATAACACGTGGAAATTCACTGATAATTTATCTAAAGTTTAATCAATATTATCAATTTTATCGATTCGACACACCCGGATTGAAGAACCTCGTAATTCATTACAATTTTACACAAAATACTAATTAGGAAAATTTAGACAGAGACCGTGTTGGCCGCGTTTTGCCGCGTTTGAAAACTTTTTGTTTAGATGTCTCTAAGCCTAGCAGTCGCCACCTGTCAGCGATCCTTTTCGATACGAAAACATCTGTTCATTTGTTTCGATTCGAATTTAAAGGATATTTATTCTATTCTATTCTGCCTTATGGCTACTTTATACATATTTAGGTTATCAAGATATCCCCGTTGTTGTCGGAGAATAAATATACATGCCTAAAACGGACATAAACGTACACAACGAACAAATTCGCGCTCAATTTAAAGTCTTTTCTATGGATGAAATTTCCAGCACTACGTTAGCAATATTAAATAATGAACAGCAATAAAGAGCACTCTTTTTTACATTCTTTAATTATGAACATTTTACCGCAAACTGGCCAGGACTTGATTCCTTTAATTCGAAAATGTAAATCTAGTTTTGACATTTGCTCTCGTTTGACTAGAACAGTAGTAAAGTAAAACAAATGGCGGTTTTGTTTCTCGCTTTGCCCGTCGACGAAGAAGCGCCGTAAAATAAAACAGTGACGTTATTCGCGCTGTCATAAAGCGTTTTAGAGGTTATACGTCGATATTATTAAAGTTGTTTTATAAAAAAGTAAAAAATTTGCAGATAAAATGACTTCCTGTCTAGAAAACGTTCAAATACCATCTTGCGTTTGGTTTGACGGTGGCGAAAAACGCAATGCGTTGGTATCTATACTCGCTGGAACTTTGGTGAACACATATTTTTTCTTCCGTTCTTACTTTATTAGAATAAATATACAACAAATATCTATTCGCGATTAAAAAACTACCGACTGTCACGCCAACCCTTCTACCTAAACTTTATAATACACCTTGACAATGGTTTCATTTCACGATAATCACTTCAATTATTCGCGTTTCTTATCACTCTGCAAACAAATGAGCCAAAGATGACGCACACCCGTTTGTTAGCATTTTAATAATTATGTCTTTTTTCCCAAATTTATATTTCTCTCTCTAATGTATGAAAAACGTGATATAATTTTCCAGTTTTTCATGGGATGGTGGTTCATAATTGATGCCCACGCCAAATACCCTGATCTATTGTTAAACACGTATCACGTATGCGGCGTATTCGGTACAATATCACTTTTCATGTAAGTATAACAGCAAAATAATACGTTAATTTCAATATCTTTAGTCATTAATTTAATACTCATTTTCTTCTCAGGGTTAATTCGGTAACGAATGCTCAAATTAGAGGAGATGCCTACAATGGAGGATGCCTTGGAGCCCGAGGTGCGAGAGGTTGGCTATTCGTAGGATTTGTTATGGGATTTGCAGCCGTAATTGCAGCGTGTTGGATATTATTTTCAGACTTTGTTAGCGGGGGTTTGTACATTGAGTTTATTTAATGATTTTAAATTGTCTATAAACTCGAAAAGAATCAAACATTTTTATAGCTTACTATAAAAATCGAGTTCGCACGTTATTAAGTGTTCAAAATAACAGAATACAAATTATTTGACTAGTTTTAGGGTGATAACTTGTTTCCCTTTCGTTATATTTGGTCTATTTTTATATAAAAACTTTCATTTATAGGTGCACCGCATTACTGGCCAGGGGTAGGGCTCTTTCTTCAAAACGTGTTTATATTCTTTGGATCATTAACATATAAATTTGGTCGTTCTGAAGACCAGTGGGGCTGAAGAGACAACGTTTCATCATTTTATTTGTATCAGATGATACAATATCACCATTATGTCAATCTCATACAGATAGTTCATAAACAAGATGTGTATATGTTACTGGTGAAAAATGTCGAATTTGAGATTTTAATATAATGAATAGTAAATATAACTCATATAATATGTGTATTATAATATAATAACAGCGTGCATTTAATAAGTGCCGATTCCCACAGCTTTATTCATAACAATAATAAATATATACTATAAAGTTCGGTAAAATTTAAAAACTGCTTAGATAATCGTATGGATTTCTTACGGCATTTTTCTTTCTTAATTATATCTGTAATATCGGCAAATAGAATAGTTATTTCAATTATTGTTAGCTTAGTTTTTTTCTAGCATCGAAAAGTACCACAGTTGACTAAATTATTATAAATATTAAATATCGCATGATGGGTTGTACGAATAAAAAGGATAATCGAGGAGCCAGAATTCGTAATTGAAATTGTTTCATGGAAATATCGTAATCCATAACTGGGAGGATAGATTTTAGATTAATGGTGAAAGTTCTTTATTTTTTATATTTCATGAATACTAGGTATCATCCATTTTGAGGATTAATAATTTATTGTGCGATAAGAATATACACGAATCCCCTGAGGAAGGTATAGGTATATGCAATGAGTCAAATTACTGCGGCATAATGTTTACTGTTACAGAATTTTGATTGGTCAACGGGGACCAATCGCTATACATTATTACCAGCGAGTAGACCAATCCGATTTCGCCACACAAACACATGGTCTTTGCAGGCTTGCAGCCGACAAAAGGGAAAAGCCTTCGAAAGTCGCATAAACGTTCACTACGTTGCTAATATCTGTTTTTTATCATCAAATATATACCGCACACAACTCTCAATGATCAATTAGTGGCGATTATCGAATAATAAGTCTTAAAATTTACAGTTAGATAAACGGTGAGTCAAAATCGTGAATATTTTCCTTTAAAATTGACAATTTTATCAAACCGGCCTTCTTAACCAAACTTGACAGCATGATAGTTTTATCAATCGCGAATTACCGCTTGAACCATACTTCAATTAAGATTTGATTATATTATTTTCAGTTATAAATGAACCGTAAAAGAATGTTTGCCGTCTCACTAGCGTTTATTGCGCTCAGTGTGATTATCCACAGTACTCATGGGGTTGCTGTCATGAGCATTGACATCGGTAGTGAATGGATGAAAGTTGCCATCGTATCGGTAAGTGAAAAATTTTAATAAAATCTTCGAACAATCTATTGTACTTGTTTGTCGCCTAACCTCAAAACCCCATTTTCATTACCATCCCATTTTTTTTTTTTTTCAATTTATTTATTTTTTTTTATTACGATTTTTATCATCCAATATGTTTCAAGAGTCACGAGACTGCAGAGATTAACTATAATCAATAGTTTAGGAAAAAAAAATCATTTCTATTATTCCTTGATTTTTACTTTATCAATCGATTACTTATTTGTCGTTATTTCATTCAGCCAGGAGTGCCGATGGAAATAGCATTGAATAAAGAATCTAAAAGAAAAACGCCAGTTACGATTGCGTTTAGAAACGGGGAGCGCACTTTTGGGGAAGACGCGCAGGTTGTTGCTGTAAGATTTCCTAAAAACAGTTATTCCTACATCCTAGATCTGTTGGGTAAACCCATAGATCATCCACTGGTGAAATTATACCAAGAGAGATTTCCGTATTATGAAATAGTAGCCGACGATGAGCGCGGAACTATAGTTTTCAAACATGACGAAGAAACGTCTTACACACCTGAAGAATTACTCGCACAATTTTTACACAAGGGTAAAGAATTCGCCGAGATATCAGCAGGACAAAAGATAAACGAAGCTGTGATTACAGTGCCTGGATTTTTCAATCAGGTTGAAAGAAAGGCACTGCTTCAAGCCGCTGATTTAGCCGGTTTGAAAGTCTTACAGCTTATAAATGACTACACAGCTGTAGCTTTGAATTATGGAATATTTAGAAGGAAAGAGATTAACGAGACTGCTCAGTATATAATGTTTTTCGATATGGGAGCTAGTAGCACAACTGCAACTATAGTCGGTTACCAAAATGTTAAGACTAAGGAGAAAGGCTTTGTTGAAACAAATCCTCAAGTTAGTATCTTGGGCGTTGGATACGATAGAACGCTTGGAGGTCTTGAGATGCAAATTAGATTGCAAAATCATTTGGCCAAAGAATTTGACGCGCTTAAAAAGACCACTAATTCAGTATTCGATAGCCCAAGAGCAATGGCTAAACTTTTCAAAGAAGCTGGACGTGTTAAAAATGTTCTGAGCGCTAACGCCGAACATTATGCACAAGTCGAAGGATTATTGGATGAAAAAGACTTCCGCTTACAAGTTAGTAGAGAGAAATTGGAAGAACTTTGCGCAGATTTGTTCGAACGTGTTGCAAAACCGATTAAAACCGCCTTGGAAACTTCAGGTCAGCCTTGCGACGTTCATTTTTAACTTTATCAAAGTATTCTCAAGTTTATCAATCCGTTTGATGATTCATTTTATTGCAGCTTTAACCATGGATATCATCTCGCAAGTTGTATTAGTAGGCGCTGGCACTCGTGTGCCCAAAGTTCAAGAAAAGTTGGCAGAATTTTTGAAAATTGAACTGTCTAAGAATATTAATACGGATGAAGCTGCAGCTATGGGTGCCGTTTACAAAGCTGCTGATCTAAGCCAGGGTTTCAAAGTAAAGAAATTCATCACCAAAGATGCAGTGCTATTCCCCATTCAAATTGTCTTCGATAGAACTGTTGATGGAGCAAATAAGCGGGTAAATAGTGTTTGAAAGAACAATTCTTGTTTACTAGAAATTCACAGAACAATCAAGTTTCCGAATCGGTCTTGAAGATTTTATTTTGTCTTTGAACATTATTTTTATCAAAGTATGGGTGGAACCTGGCTAACATTTTCAGCAACTCTAGTTTGACGATACTAACGTTGGTTCGAAAACTAAGTTTAATTCTTTGTATAATATTCTGGATTGATTTCCTCGTTTTTAGTTATCAAAGTTAAAAGTGCCCGGAAAATTTCATAAACTCTTTGAACAACAAAACGAATTTCTACAGGTACGAAGAATGCTCTTCAACAGGATGAACGCCTATCCACAAAAGAAAATTATCACTTTCAACAAACATACAGATGACTTTGAATTCAGCGTTAATTATGCTGAGTTGGACTATTTGCCAGCTGATGAAGTGGCGTAAGGAATATTTCAACCAATAAAATCTATGTCTGCATATAGTTCTATCAGCATAAATCAATTTTATCATTATCTCTATTGTCCCATTTGATAAATGACCCGATAGTGATTTCACAACTTGTCATTAGTAGCTTGAAAATTCTCGCAGGCACTTAAACCATGTTAATGATATTGATCAACAGGGCTGTTGGTGATACGAATTTGTCAACAATATCTCTCACCGGCATAGCCAATGCTTTGAGTAAACATGCTAACGAAGGAACAGAGAGCAAAGGAATAAAGGCTCACTTTGCGATGGATGACAGTGGTGTATTGAATCTGGTTAACGTTGAGTTGGTTTTTGAAAAAACGATTGTTGCTGCTGAGGAAGAAGAGGGTACTTTTTCAAAGCTTGGCTCCACTATAAGTAAACTGTTTGCAGGTTTGTGTTACCTGCCTTGCAGAAAATGGTCGTATTTTAAATTTGTTTGCTCGTTCTTTTTTTTCTTTTTCGTTTCAACATGATCTTCTGTGTGTCCGTTTTTTTTTCTATTTATCACCTAACTTGTATTAACTTTGAATGCCTGTGTGGGATTAACTTTTAATTTTATTCCAAAGTAGCATAACAGTGAAATGTATGAATGCATTTACATAAATAATTCCTATGTCTGTAGTCACATCTATGAACTATTGAGTAGTTGGAATCAGTTCAGACTTCTCTGATTATTTTATAGTCAAATTTTTATTTCACTAGTTAAGCTCCAAAGGCATCGCAACATTCAAATCTTTCAAAGCAACTTCTGATGTATATATTATACCTGTTTAAATAGGTGTTAAAGAAATAGTTTTGTTATTTCTAAAGTCATGCGAATGTTGAGAAAAAACATTTCGAGCAGTGTGATATGGAGATTCTTTTCAGAAATTTATGAAAGACTTAAGTTCATCACTATTTGAATATTACTCCACATCATATGTACGTATCTCTGTCTACGACCATTTTTTGTCAATCACACATTTATCGTTGTTGCACAAAGATTATTGCGATGTTCTGTTTTCAACTATCATAATGTACAAGATCAATCTGAAGCACACAATATTTTGCATAATCGTTCGCAGCTTTTCTTCGTAAAGTTTGCTATTATCTATTTGAATTTCTTCCATTTTTCGAAATATTTTATTTATTTGATGTACGTTCTTAGCCGTTGAAGAAGCTGCAAAGAATGTGATCGACAACAATAAATGTTACCAAATGTTTTAGGGTCTGATGACAAAGAGTCAGCAGAAAAGATTGAGGAACCACCAAAGGAAGACATAAAACCAATTCACGAGGAGCCAGAATATCCCGGTTTCCAAAAAGACGCAGAAGCGAAGGAACAGAAGGAAAATGAGACAAAAATACCTGAAACCAAACCAAGCAACAAAACCGAAAAGGGGGAAAAGGAAAAAGAAAAGGAAAAGGAAAAGGAAAAAGAAAAAAAACCCAGCCTTGTTACTCTGAAAGAGCCCATTCCATCCACCGAAATTAAATTAGGACCCAAATCTTTGGACGGAGAGAAACTCGGCACTTCTATCAAGAAGTAAGTGTCCTAAATTTCTTTACGAGTACCAGAGACATGTAGATAATAGAATGTTACTTTCTGGGACTCTGAAATTAATAGTTGAGCAAAAAACAAACATGTGTGATTGAAAATGAGATTTCTTTATAGAATTGAAGCCCTCAATCATCATGATCTAGAAAGAACTCGGCGTGAGGGAGCTCTTAATAGTCTTGAGGCATTTGTGATTGATGCACAACAGAAATTAGAATTGCCAGAATACTCTGCAGCTACAACACCCGAGGAGTCTGAAAAGATTTCAAAAGCTTGTTCCACAGTATCCGATTGGCTCTATGAAGATGGATTTGATGCAGATGCAGATACTTACGAACAAAAATTAGCTGAGCTAAAAGGATTGACTAATGATTTGTATGCTCGAGTTTACGAGCATCGGGAAAGGCCAGAGGTCATGAAGGGAATGGTCTCCATGATCCATGCCAGCAACACGATCCTAGAAAAAATGTCGAACGTCAGTTCCAGCAGCGAAGTGTTCACCCCAGTTGAATTGGAAACACTTGAAAAAACTATTGCCGAAACCCAGGTAAGTTTCGAATAGATTTTCAAATAAATGGATGGATAAGGTTTTTTTTCAACATTTTGATGACAAAATAATTTACGTTTCTCAGGAATGGCACGACAAAATTGTAAAAGAACTATTAGATGTACCGCTATATGAACCGGTAAAATATACTGTGAGAGATATTGCTAATAAAATGGCAATTTTGGATAGAGAAGTAAAATATTTGGTGAACAAAGCTAAAATCTGGAAACCCAAGCCAAAAGAAGAGCCTGCAAAGAATAAAACTTCTGATAAATCAGATGAAGCTACAATAGAAATACCTGAGGGATCTGGAACAACAGAGGCTCCTCTTCCTGGGGAGGAAGATCTTACAAAGACCAAAGAACAGGAAGATAAAGAAGATACAGTTGTAGAGGATGAAAAAGATAGCAACATTGAGAGCAGTGGAGACATGAATTCACAGAATTTAACTGAGGAAACATTAGAGTTACCAGAGCCTGGTTCAACAGAAGGTAGCGGAAAACCTGAGAATGAAGCACACCAAGAACTTTAAGTAAAAATGTATTTAAAAATGTATGAATTTTAAGTAATGTTTGAATGGTGTGTGTTAGCCAATTATCCATTATCTGGACATTTAGATCAAGTGCATATGTTAAATCCCGTACAGAAGATTGGCTAATACTCTGATTTAACATGGAATAAGATATTCTGAACTCAATATTAAACCTGAGGTGTGAAGGGGGTGGGTTGAAAATAATTCTTACATCAGATGAAGAATTTCTGACAATGTCTTATATTACAGTTTGTATTATTCCTTAGTTTTTTTCAGAGCTGGAGCATTCTTCTTCTCTGCAGCATAAATTTTTTTGACATTCATAATTTTATATCATCGGTTCTTCATCACCACTTAATAGAAAAGCTGTTATTATTTCATTATGATTTTGTATAAGTTTTAAGGTGAGGCGACTGAAAGTGTATAAAAACTGGATTTCCTGGCGAGATTTTCTATCTTGAACCCAAAGTTTTCTGGGATAACAAGAGGTCTCTGTGCTAGTGATCTTGGTCAAAGGACAAATCTAGAACGAATCGTTGTAGCAATTGGAATGACGAACACTTTGAATACGATTAATATATGAAAGTTGATTATTATAACTTAAAATTGTAAGTTTTTAAAGTGTCAACTCGTTCAGAGTTGAAAAGAAGGGTGTAGTGCTCTTATATTTTTTAAATACTAAACGTTGAGCACGCACAATTTTAGATTGGCATTATAATATTAATCCTAAGCAATTTGAATAGATTAAAATTACAAAGATTTCAGTGAGCGTACATGCACGAAGGTAGTCATTTCTATAATATCATTCCAGTTACTATAGAACAAGAAATTGTCATCGGTCCATTAAATAAAATAAAAATGTAGTTTTGAATTTCTAAGTATGGCAATACCAAGGATTGTTGATTTTTACTACAGAATAATTTATAACTCTATACTTATAGTAAGAATAATAAGATTATGTTACATGTATAATATTTCCAGAATAACATTACATTACCGGTCACAGACGTAGTCAACTACATTAATATTTTGAACCAAATCAAATACAAAACAGTTATTATAATTTATGCCATTCCATTATAAATTTATTCATTATATCTTTGAAATCAGATGTGTTATTTATTGATTTTGGGTGAATAAAATTGTATTTGTTAGAAAAATTCAACTTTGGTTTATAAATTTAATAACTAACAAAGAACGGAGGAGTTTAATGCTTTCCTCAATTAGTTTTTAATCCAAATTTAATTCATGGAACAAACGGGATTTTTTATTTGAATTTTTCTATATTCGTAAAAACTGGAAGCATGTCTTAGAGAGACAAACGCGAAGAGTATGGATTATAAAATGTTAATTCAACGAAAGGAGAGGAAATGAAATAGTGAACAGACATTTATGTTATAAATTAAGTTTAATTGCTTCTTCACAAGATTATACCTAAATTGTATTAACTATAAATACTAGGAACTGATGGGATGAACAACCTCTTCTAGGTCTGTGTTGAGTACAGAAACTGTCTCTTCTCGCTGGTCTTTTGGATGTTCATCCTTCGAAGCTGTATAGGAAATAGAATAGAGAATTAATTAATATAATACCCAAGCTAGTGAACTAAGCTTCTTGAAACTTTGGTTAACTCCAAATATTTTACAACAGAGCATTAGAAAAAATAGACAATACAAAAACCGAAGTTTTGGACCTAAAAAACGATCAGAAAATAGTTTTTCGGTTTCCCGAAACGTGAAGAGAGGATGCAATGCTTTGTTAAATACTTTGAGTTATCCAATACTCCATAAATCAACAATGAGAAGCCCGAATGATCGAAAATCAGACTCCAGTTTTAATATTTTGATCTACATTTCATTATACACTCTTGTTGAATAAGGCAGTATTCGTCCTCCAATTCTTTATTACAATCAACTTCTTTCTGCATTTTCGACAATGCGTCGTCTATCCTCTGGCACAGGGTTGTTGATAAGTTATCCATCCCAGCTAAGTAAGCTGTTTCTGATGCAGCTACAGCCATCTTATTAACATAGTCCATAAAGCCAACTAATTTCTGTAAGTCACGAAGTTCATTACAGTTTTTAATGCATAGAATAATTACAGCTGAAAATTATTATTATCATATGATCTCTCTTGATTAATTAATTCATAGTTAACTCTTTAACCAAAGGGGGTAAAAGATTGCAAGATCATTCCCCACCATAACAATTTCCTTTTTATTTTGGACCTCAGCTCGTATTGCCACTATCATATCCCAATGGGAATCGCAAACTTCATGAGATACCGTTTCTCTCATTAGGACGATCAATTTTGTCAACATATTCCTATAAAATTCGTAACAAATATTAAACCAGTAAATGGCGCAATGAAAAATTTGGCAAATCCTAAGATATGGCTTTATGTTAGAATTTCACGTTTCTTTACATTTCCTAGATAAATTTACATTTGAAAAACTCATGAATCCTGCGATAATATTTCACCTGTATTCTACACTTGTTGTTTCAATAGCACAATATGTGACTGTCAATATTTGTGAGGAACTATTCACTGCGTCTATTGTTGATTGCTTTATCATATAATCATATGATAAATTTTCAACCTTTGGTGGTTTTAATGTCAACTTGTGATCAACGGATGGTTTCTTCAGCATTTTATCATCGACAAACAACGTTGACGAAGCATACTGAAAATTTATATTTTATTTTCAATTTCAAAAATTGAAATAATACGAGTACTACTAATGAATTCCTACGGGCAGCAGAAGATTTGCTAATAGACATGGGATTTTTTTAGAACATACGGTGTCATTCGATAAGAGGTCATGTTTAGAACGTCTTACCATTAAAGGCCGCGTTCTTCTCAAGACAGATTTTAGTACTTGACGAAATGCCATATTCTGGTTCGAAATTTATTGAAATAAACATAAACGAGGAGACGTCACAGGCTTTTAAAAAACAATAATTTTAGGTTAGGAGTACAATGCATGAAGAAGTTATACATCGCGGTATGAGAAAATATATTTTTTTTTTCTAGTAATCAGTTAATGTTTTGACGAACTCGACTCATTATACTTATTGAAATTTCGCGATTATCTTGCGTCAACAAAAATTTGAGTAGCTGACTTGCGTGTGCGCGAGAACAGCAGAGTAGCAGACTACATATCTTCTTGACGTATGAAATTCTGGAGTATACCTCTAGCGCCCCTAGGAACGTTTTCGCTACTCAAGTTGTCCATGTTCCAAAAAAAATTATCCCATAACTAATAGTTGCGTAGCCATGTTTGTACAGTTGATTTCAGAGTGCTGTGCGACAGAAAACTACCGTGTTTCTCGATTACGTTAAAGTGTTGTGTCGGAAAACAATCCTGTCAACAAGATCTAGCTTTCGAAACTAATTGTGAGTAACAAAGCCGAACGCTTTTTAATGAAATCTTAATATCAAATATAACAATTAATTCTTCGGCCGAACCTCAAATGCAGTTAATGAAAAATAAATTTTCCCTTCTACTCGCTTTTTCGACTTTACCGAAATGAGACCAAGCTTCTCTGAATAGCCGAGCATATAATCAATATGAATGTACTCGGATTTTTTGTTTCCGAACAAAAAGATTTAGCGTTATTCCAATGATGAGGAAATGGCTAAACGGACAATACAATCGATCGCGCGATATACCAAAGCCCATTTCAGACTAATACAAATACACCAGCACCTTCATAACTCGATTTTCCAGCACCCAGGATGTCTCTATCATTCGAAAAGCGTTTTTTTTTTTGTCTGCCAAAGTAAAACCTTACGTAAAAAAGAAAAAAATCGATTTTTACCACCCTAAAATATGAGTTATTTCAATTACTTCAATGATTTGATGACCAATTGTCAGATCGAAAATTTTGTCTTGCGGATTATACAGTTATAGTCTGCTATTATGAATAGGAATTTCTGATAGGAGATGATCTGATATATCGATAAAGTATCAGTGTAACTATTTTGTTTGTATAATTAATTATTGATTAAAATGAGCAGTAACGTGGCAGCTTAGCGCCTAATACTGCTGGAAAGAGAAAGCCCACCTATACATATTGGTTCATATTATAGTCTTGGCGATAAGTTGAATATTGTTACTAATTTTTTGATTTTACGTATTCTATATTTATCATAAGTATTATCTTGACATCTGGCATTAATTTATCATTCAAAAACCCATTAGCCCTTTATACCATTGTAATTACCATTTAATAATATGTACAATATTTATTAAATCTTATATTACTTGATAAATTACTGTTGATATCGAGCGACAACTGGCGCCGAGTAATTGAGAATACAGATCAATATTCTATTCCACACATTAATCACAAGAGTACACTTTATATAACGAGTATGTGTATGACAGGAAGTGTCAATTTTGCGAGAGTTGAACCAGTACCGGTTTTATTTCTGTTATGGCCGGTTTCACCAATGACAAATAATTTTTATTTGTCGATTAACTTTATTCACTGATTTAGAAATTGCATTTGCACATCGAATATGTCTTTTTATTTTGAAAAACAAGTTATTCTACAGATAATACTAACGTTTTGTAACATAATTAACCTGATAAAACTATGTTTTCAATGTAAAAATGGAATTCCTAAATCAGTGAACAAAGTTAATCGACGAATAAAATTTATTTGTCGTTGGTGAAACCGACCATAATTATGTTGTTCGTATGGATTTATTAGACAACTCATGAACATTTTGCGTAATTTTCAATTTTCATTATTTTATAATATCGTTTTACAGAATCCTGTACCTCAATAATAGGACAGGAGTCTATAACGCATTTTTTATCATCAAAATATTACAAAATGTAATAATTTATATGCCAAATTTATTTATGTCTCTTGTTTTTTCAAATAACGAGATTTCGATCGCATAATTTGATTATTAAGCCACTAAAAAAATTCTCCCATTTAATCAGTGGTGGTAAACCGCCGGTATATCCAATTGAAATTATAAAAATTGATAAGAAAAAATTTCCCGAATATCCATAGAACTTTATACACATGTGTAATACATGTGATTATTGATTAATAATACTGAGTTTTAGTTGGGTAATCTATGTGTGCACACATTATCTGGTAAAGCGACCTCCACATGATACACCCCAGCTGATGATTAGTACCTTTAAACTAAAATTTAACGGAAATATTAAGTAGCTTATTAACTATTTTATATTTCGTCATTTTTTATTTTAAATGGTATTCAAATATGTATTTGAGTTCTCATTTTTAGTTACTGAGGTGTGATCAGAATTGATTATCAATGAAAAATACTAGCTCAGATTCTATGAGTTTATTTAAAAAATACCATTTACGGAAAGCCTGATTTTGTCCAGCTATTAAATGAAGTTTTTCGTTGAGAAAATTCAACGTTTCTTGAAGGAATATATAATTGTATATTAAACAGAGTAATCGTAAAACCAAATAGGAATAGATTGAACGAGTGAACTTAACTGTTTTATAAAGCTAACATGTGTTTTAATTACTCGTGCAACACAAATATGTCTGTGATTTTATAACAAACCTTTTCTCCTACCATAAAATAGCGTCCAAACGGGCAACTGCGGTTTAAAAGTCGTCATGCGTTAGCAAGCTTGAAAAGCAATTGCTAAAAACACAGAGGATTCCAAAATGCAAAATTGGAATCAATGGCAAATGCCGGCTGGTACCGTGACAGCGCCAATGCCCCCTACACCAGCTGGCTTTACTGCGCCAGGAGCAGACCCTATGGCGATGATGCAGTCCTACATGCAATATTATAATCAGCCAGTAAGTATATTACTTCAATAATATCTTGTATTTATGATTTACACAATAACATTCAAATGGATAAATTGTAAAGCTTTAGTTTATTATTACGTGTTTGTGCTGTGTAAGTAAATAATTATGTACCAATGGTTATTCTCTTTATATGAATTCATTTTCATTTGGGAAAAAAATCTCCTCATCAAGTAGTTTATTTACTACAGGAATGGAAGATATATGTTATAATTTGAAGAGAAATACCCGCCCCGATTCAACGTCTATCAAATATAATGTCTTGTTAAAATCTTAAGTTTCATTTATGTAATCATAAAATATTGTAAGGATCATTATTATTGTGTTGAAATTTGGAGTGTTAAAATTTATCATATATAATTAATCAACACCGCTTTGACCAGGCTCCGAGTGGTTATACTGCTGAGCAGTGGGCTGCTGCTCAACAACAAAATTGGGCTCAGTGGCAACAGTGGCAACAGCAGTTTCAACAATGGCAAGCACAATATGGCGAAAAGGTACGGCTTGATATAAAAGTCTTCATTCTATAAAGAATCCTTATGCGTATTATGTCTCCATTAGTGTTTCATTTGAATTCATCTGCAGCTTACTCTCATTTCTATATTACTATTCTATTCCCAACAGGGAGAGGTACTTTATCTTGAAACATTTTCTCTCAGATTGTAACATGATATAAATAATAACATCAGCCACCATTGCATCAAAAGAGCTGTAGGGATGATGACCTCTTACATGATCAGCAATAATACTATGAAACCATTGGTTACCCACTCCTTAAGACTTACCACCACTTGCTCAGAAATTCTTGTCCTTTTTTTTTCATGCACATTTTATTTCCTGACAATGTACTTCATTCCCTGATGAACTACCACCAAATAAGCTTCATAACTTAGGATACCAACACAGCCATGAAACATTCTGTCATGATAATTATTCATTCGTATCACACTTTAAAAAATCTACTGCTCAGGTATATTCGAATATTTTGAATTTGGGAGGGGACAGTAATGTTCATCGATGGTGTCCCCGTGGCTCACTATTATTCCTAGCCTTTTTTTAAATCAAATTTCCTTCCTAAAAATATTTTTTTTTGCCCATGACCAGTGGCTTACTTCGTAACTCTGCTGCACCTCACAGCTGCACTGATATATATTCACACTGTATAGAGGATCGCGTCCCCCAGTGCGGCATCACATGGAGCTGTGAAAACACTGCCATCTTAGCGGACCGGACAGATTTCTGACGTCATATCGTAGCCTGCTAGAAGCAGTGGCTAGAAATTAGGTACATTGCTATATTATAGCTGTCAAATTTTTTGGTTTGGTCCGTTAAAATGGCAACCACACGCTCATTCAACTGCAGCCGACTCATGAGTATGCCGAGTACACGCGATCCTCTATCCAGTGTATATATATATATATATCAGTGCACAGCTGTTATATTCCTAATGACCTGAAGGTTCCACTGGTCATGGGCAAATAAAATATTTGTAGAAGGGAAATTTGATTTGAAAAAAGGATAGGAAAAATAGTGAGCCACGGGGATACCATCGATGAACATTACTGTACAATTCATCAGCTATGTTTGCACGTATGTAACATACATAGAAATTCAAACTAGTTTGAACGTTTGTTTGTCAATGTATAAGTGCTATGAATAAGTTAAAAGTTTTCTATAATAGCTGAGAAAATGTTTGGGTTTTGTTCTAGTATCAAGAGACAATGAAGCAGTTATCAGCGCAGGGATTGAGCTTACCGAATGTAACTCAGGCACCGCCATTGCCAAGTTCTCAGCCTCTTCCACCTCTTCCCAAAGAAGAAAATGCTAAACCTCCTTTACCTCCGGACAACAATAATCCTTATCAATATGCGAATATGCCTCCGCCACACCAAAATAATCTTCCATTATTCCCGGCAAAATCACAAAGCGGCAATTACAACAGTGGCAATACTACAACTTATACACAAGCACCACCTTTACCCCCTGGACAACCACCCCCACCAACTCCAAACCCCCAAGAACCACCGAGTGTTAATTTATTAGGTGAAAAACGAGGTAATAATGAGCCAGTTGATTTTGGTAGTGCTAAAAAAACTAGGCTCGAAGACGAAGAGCTGACAGAGGCGGAAAAAACGTTTGATGCTCAGTTTAAGCAATGGGAAGAACAGTTCAACAAATGGAAACAGCAAAATGCTAATCATCCCGATAAGGTAGGTGATTCTTTGGATTATTTTTGCCTCATTACTTAAGGAACATTTTTCGAATTTAATACCATTAACTCAAACACTGAAACAATAAAAACAGAAGATTATAGAAAAAACATGGACCTATCTAATATGTTACAACAGTCTTGTATAATCCTGGAATTCATTTTACAGAGACGAACGTTGATAGGAATTCATTTCAAATTATAATGTGTTGTAATTATTAATCTCCGTGAATATATGTATACTCTGGGGCACTGAATTATCAATGTTTCATTTCAGACGCAGTACAAGCAGTATGAAGCAAAGTGGACTTCGTGGCGTGAAAAGCTAATAGAACGTCGAGAACAGATGCGTAAAAAACGCGAACAACAAAGACAGACAACTAAGGTAGAAGCCGAGAAGAGCAAGGCTATGCCTGGAGGGGATAAAATATTGAACATCCTATCGAGTAGTGAAAATCAAGGTTTGCTCAATAATTTACTCGGAATTGGTAAAACCTTAGGGCTCACTGGCAAGCAAGAGGCAGAAAAACCTTCAACATCATCAGGTACAGCTATTACTGCCCCTTCCTCGCAACAACCACTACCCTCACAACCAAGTGCAATGGTTGCTCCCACAATGACGAGTGACATGAACCAAGCAGCTTGGGCTGCGCAACAATGGGCTGCTCAATACAATGCAACTATGGGAGTGCAAAATTATGGTGGCTTTCAGCTGGTACCAGGAATGGTTCCACCAGCTGTTCTTGATACAGCGCCGCAACCATCCGGAAATAATTTTTCTCAACCACCTCCAAATCTACAAAATCCTGGCATGAACTTTTCGCAGCCACCACCAGGCTTTGGAGCCAGTGATTCACGGCAAATGTCAGGCCTAGGAACAAAGCAAAATCTACGGAACATGCATGATAGACCATCGTCATTATTTGGGCCAGATGGCGATAGAAGAGATATTTTTAGTAGTAGCGAACAATTTCCTCAAGGCATTGATCGCTTTCAATCTGCAGATAATAGCTCTGATCACAGTAGCGATCGTTTAGGTCTGAATGACCGTGGGGCTGCAGCCAATCAGTTTAGTTCTGGTAATTACCGGTTCGGACGAGATCCACAGAAGAATGAATTTGGAGTTGGTAATCGAGGCGGAGGTAATCAGTTTGGGTCTGAAAACGAACGTTTTAATCAAGCAGCAGACCGATTTGGAGGAAATCGTCTAGGGGACTTCGGAACTAATGAACGCAGTAGTCTAGGGAACCAATTTCGATTAGAAAATGACTCATTTGGCCCTAGAAGCGAACGTTTCAGACAGGAAAATGATCGCTTCGGTAATAGTGACGAGGCAGATTCTGGAAGCAATCGGTTTTTAAGGGATAATGATAGCTTTGCTCCCGCTAACGACAGATTCGGACCTAATGATCGTAGTAGCTTAGGAATTAATCGCCTCGGACATAATAGTAGCAGTTTTGCTCCTGGAAATGACCGTTTTGGACTAAGCAATGATCGTCTTGCATCAGATACTGATCGGTTTTCATCAAATATTGACCGCTTTGGATCTGTTTCAATGAATGATCAGTGTGGGCCAGGATCAAAAGACAGATTTGGATCTGGAAAGGACCGCTTTGGTTCTGGTAATCTTCTAGGTAGCAATAACGATCGTCTGGGTTCAGGGTTAGGCAATGAGAGATTCGATTCTGGGGTAAGTCGTTTCGGATCTGGAGGTGGCAAAGACAATTTCAATAAAAGCCATAGTTTCAATGAGACTTTTGGCTCAGGAAACGAACGGTATAATCGAACTGACCGGCCAAATATTCCTGATATTTTTGAATCCAAAGATGTTAATTACATGAACGATAATCGACGCGATAATTTTGGGGATAATTCCAGAGGATTAAACAGAAATATTAGACCATTCGAATCTTCTGATAGTATTGCACCAGAGCTTAAAAAACTGATGGAGAAACGAAAAGCTGCTATGGATGTTTTCAAGCCAAGAGACGATGTGTTTAACCCTGTAAAACAGGATAACATAGGCTCTTTGAGTGAGAGTTTTAAGAAAATTACCGGGGAACTACCATATGCATCGAGAAGCCCAGGTGATTCAGGACCCAAAGGTATTCTTGGGTTAGGGCCCAGAGGCTCTGACAATTTGATGTCTCGTGGGCCAGGGGACTTTGGCCCCAGAGGTCTGGGAGTATTTCATAGTAACAACAGTTTCAATCAACAATCTCCGAGAGGAATGGAGTTCGGAAGCTTCGGGCCTCCTGGACCTGATAAATTCAGACCTAGAGATTTTGGTGGTCCTGGAAACGAATTTCATGGTCCTGGAAACGACTTTGGTGGTCCTGGAAACGAATTTGGTGGTCCCAGGAACGAATTCGGACCCCCAAGAGGTCAGGTAAATTTCGGACCCCGAGGACGAGGGGATTTTGAACTCGGATCTAAAGATCATAGAACAAAGGTTGATCAGTCAAGCAATTTAGCTTTCAAAAATAAAGATGCGTCTTGTAACTTGGAACAGTCACAAGGCTTTGACATTCGTGGTAAAGATAGAGCTAAGATTGAACAAACTGAAACCTCCATACAATCAAGCATTCATGAACAACGTGGTGACAATAATTTACAAAAATCTGAAAAGCCACAATCTGAGACATCTTTAAATAATATTTTACCCCTGGAAATACCACCGTGGATGGATGCACAGTTCTCTGAACAGAATCTGAACGAAAACGTTGAAGAGATCAAAAATAATCCCACACCCCAGAGTAATATTATCGAAATTGAATCCGAACATTCTGATAAAGTGAGTAACTCGGAAGTAGGAAAGTCTAATCTTACAATAATAGAAAAATCTACTTCTGATAATGATGATCAAAAAAGTGATAACAGACCTCAGAATCAGAAAATAAATGAGAATCAGAAAGGCAGCCTGCCACTTGAAAAAAGGGATTGTGATGGAAAAAATCCAAATACTCTACCTTTCATGGGTGAAAACGATCCAAAACCTGAAGATTTGAATATGGAACCCCCACCAGAACTTCCTAATTTAGGGCCAATAACGGAGACACCAAACTTGCCAGCATTCAGGTCAAATATACAAGATAGTGACAGACCTCCGCGCTCGATCACACAACGGGGACCAAATTCTCCATATTTTGATGCTTCAGCTCCTGGCACAGCATCATTTAGACCTGGAGGTCCTAACATCGATCAGTTTGGACCTAAAGGTCCTAATGCTCATCGGTTCGAACTCAGAGCTCCTAATGAGAGACAATTTGGACCCAGAAATCAAAACGACAGTCATTTTGGACCGAGAGGTCCACATTTTGGGCCAAGGGGACCTCATGATATGCAGTTTGCTCCAAGAGGTTCGAATGAAGGTCATTTTGGGCCTAGAGGATTAGGGGATGGTCAATTTGGTCCCAGAGGACCTTCACAATTCGGTCCCAAAGATCTTTATGATAATACTCTGAATATGGTTCCTCAAAGACCCCCAAACGATGGCTTACTTGGAGCTCGGCCAAGCGAAGAGCAATTAAGTCCTATGGGACGAGGATTTCCTCCACCACGAGGGCCTGGTGGTGGTCAATTTGCTCAAAGGCCGCCAAATAATCCACAGTTTTCGATGCCAAGAGGCCCTAACGAGGGGCAGTTTAGACCAAGGGGGCCAAACGAAGGTAATTATGGGATACGGGATTCAAATGATGGTCAAAAGCCAGCGATCCCATCTCTCCTGGGACTACAGTTTGATAAACAGCCTAATTTTGAGTCATCAAATGCACCCAGCAGCGTTCTGAACCAAGCAAATAAGGATTTCATGCCAAGCGGAAATAGCATGGAAGAAAACAAGCCTGTTGATGGCAGACGGCCGTTCGGAGTAAATGAGCCTGATCAGAAATTGCCATTTTCAATGGATCAAAGACCTCAGTTGGGTTCTGGCCCACAATTCCCGCCAGGTAGGCTCTTAGGCCCAGAGCAGAGACCGCCATTTAGCCAAGGCAAAATAGAACAGAGATTACCGTTCGAAAGAGATACTCCAGGGGATGTAGGACAAAGATCACCGTTCATACAAAGTGGACCAGTGAGTAACGAATCAAGACCGCTCATCCGTCACGGTGGATCGTCTCTAAATTCACCACACTCCCAAGGTGGACTAGATCAGAGACCACCCTTCAATCAGAGTGGGCCGAGAGCTTCAGAAGAAAATTCTTCTATGGTACAGAGCAGCTTAGGAAATTTTGATCAAAGAATGGAAACAAATGTTCCAGAGCAGAGGTCTGCATTTGGACCAGGTGGACAAGGAAATTTGTTGGATCAACAAAACGTACGTGGTCACGAGCAAAGAGCGAATTTCGATAATAACTTGAGGGGAATTGATCAACAGTCTCAGTTTTCTGAAACCAGGATAGGAATGAGTGATTCTTTGGCAGGATCAAACGACACCGTGCAATTTGATTCTGGATTCTTCAACAGATCTCGTGATCATAATGATCGCAGAAGACCACAGCGAAGTACAGCTAATGAAGAATTTTGTGTCGGAAAACAGTTCAATTATAATCATGGTGGTAGTGCGATAGATCAGAAGATCAGTGAAATAATACCTGGTAAAGTTATAGACTATGGACACGTAACTAAAGTTATTGTTCATGAATACATTACTCCGGCTCAGAGTTTCGATTATGGTCATGGTCATTTGAAACCTGTCGTACCAGAACACGAAGTAATTCCCCAACAAGATTTCAGGCACTGGGAAGAAACTGAGCAAAGTCTAAAGGAATACGACGATAGGCTGAGATTATACGCCCGTGAACATGATTGGCAAAGTCACGCAAAGTTAAAAGATAATTTCAAGTTTGAGAGACCTAATCTAAGGGAATCTGACTCGTCAAGAATTGACAAAAGGTCTTTTGAATCTGATGATCGAAGATTGTCTGACAGAGAAGTAAGAGCTAGAAGAGACAGGGATAATAAAGAAGAACGAAAAGAACGAGAACGGGATAGAGAACGGGCTCGGGATGACAGAGACCGTGAATATGGACGGGAATTGGATCGAGAGGACCGCTTGAGAAGGGATGGAAGTGACAACAGAGGTAATTCAGCTTAATCGTTCCACTCCTTTGTAATAATTAGTCAAATCTCAATAGTCTGTTATAAAAGTCGGAAATAAAGCTGGAGAGGTATGACGTGGTGAAAAATAACAGGTCATTGTTTCAATACACTATTTTTTTTCATTGACTAACGGATCATTTTATATCACACATAGAGAAAAATCGGGACCGAGGTGAAAGAAATGAGAGGAGTGACAGAATGAGAATGGATCAAAATAAAGAATACAACAGAGATGAAGACAGGTAATGTGATGATGTAACAGGAGTTCGCATTGATTGAACAATTCCTTTTCGAAACGCAGAATGATTCGTTTTCAAATGCTTGATAAATGCAATTCATTTCATATTTCGACATCGAATATCATATTATATGCTGTTAGGGCTACATTACTTATTGATTTTGAGCTACGTTACAGTTGGAACAGCATAATGAATCAAGAATAATTTATATCCAACAAATGATTTGATGTGAGAACAGTATTATTTGAAAATGTATGAATTTCACTAGATCTAAAGGCAACATAAGTCGTCAGGAGTACCAGAATAAAACCAACGCTAATACTTCTTCTCAAGACTCCAGGTACGCAGCTTACAGTATTATTACTATACTTATTGTTAGTAAAGAATATAGCTGAAATATTATATCAGAACTTACAAAGAATCGTAATATTATATAATTATTTTGAAAAACCTAAGATCTTACATGATTTGAATAGTATCAAATATGCTGTTACATTTGCTGATTTTGGTATATTAAAAGGATATTGCGATCAATTCCTCACAAAGACCGATCTATTGACACGCTTGTAATATTCTCATCACATCTACGTACACCGATTTATTGAAACTTGGGCTAGACTTGAGTCTAATTTCCAAAGCTGTTGCGACATTATCCTTTTTTGAATTTACGTAATGGTATACAACTCTGTTTCCTATTGGTACACAATGAATGGATTTTTCAAATGACTAAACTGGTAAAAAGGGTTTCAAACTCTTTACGTCGCCTTGTTTAAGACACAAATTCAAAATACATTAGCCTGCATTTACATCTGATTTTCAGTGCTGAAAATGAGTATCGGAATATGGGACAGTTTTATGACTGACTGATCATGTCTTCGCACATTTTTTACACTGAAATCAAGATGGGAATACCGACTACTTTGCGTTGCATCTTTGCCCCGATATACCGATATTACCGCATATTAATTGAAATACGATGTTCCTTCTTTTGGAAGATTGATGGAAATCGAATATTGAAGATTGTTCATATATCTGAACTTATGTTTTGCTGTAATTAATCATTCCCGATCACGTCGGAATATTGTTTCGAAATAACTCTGTTGACTTGAATGTTTTTCAACTGTTACGTACTAAGTACTGCATTTCGTTAACTGTTACGGGTGTTATACAACTGCAGATCTTCATAGCTCTAAGAAATATCCATCTAAAAATTGATATTTCTGTTACAATAATTCATTCATTGATTGCGTCTAGATACATTCGTAGATTTAAGAAATATGGAACAACATCAAATTGCAAGTACGTTGCTAATATGCGTAAACAACAGTTACTGTTGGGTCGAGCTTGAGGCGATAATATACCTTCAAGGAATTTCTGAGATTGCCGGAACAGTACAATTGTTTGTCCTCCGGTGATTACTTCCATTCCTGGCTTGATTAGAAAATCACTGGCAACATTATGCTGGTATATCAATTGGCTAATGGGACGATTGAAAAGATAGGCCATCATTTTTCCTGATCCGCCTATTCTTCATCCAACCATTGCGGATTGAAGATCCCATCATTTACTGTACTCAACTTTCTACTAGTCAAAATAATGAATCTGATAATCGGATGAGATATACATATCATAGATGCAATAACGTTTCTGGAAATCGCTCGTGAATACCAACGTAACATCTCATAGGATCTTCTATCTTGTTACAGTACATCAGAGCCTAAAAATGATTCTACGGAGACAACACCGAAAAAGATGGAGCTTCCAAGAATGCCAAACTACACCATGGTTGACGACATTTTATTCCAGCCTGGAAGGCAGAATAGACCACCAAAGATAGTCATCATTTTAAGAGGGCCGCCAGGCAGTGGGAAGTCATTTGTTGCCAAACTCATTAAGGTAATATATACATATCAAAGCTTGCATTAGTAGGGTTCAGTTTATTTTATACAATAGTTATGCTGACGTGTGTCTCTAAGCTCTAGAAAATGTTGTAATCATTTATATTTATATCTGTATCATCTTTACAGGACAAAGAAGTCGAGCAAGGAGGTTCAGCTCCGAGAATCTTGAGCCTTGATGACTACTTTCTTATCGAGAAGGAAATGGAAACTAAGGATGATAATGGAAAAAAAGTTGTTGTCAAGGTATACACATGCATACTCACACAAATATTGCAGTTGTATCTGCTAAATTCAATCCCCTTTGCTATCTGAAAATTGGATTTTAATATTCACAGGAAATGGCATATGAATATGAAGAGGCGATGGAGCAAAGCTATTTGGCCTCTCTTGTTAAGGCTTTTAAAAAAAATATCACCGATGGCTATTTTAATTTTATTATTCTGGACTGTATTAATGAAAAAATTTCTGACTATGAAGAAATGTGGAGCTTTGCTAAAACCAAGGGATTTCAGGTATATCATATTGACTTCAAATTAAGCATATCAAATCATGCACAAGAATGAGAGGGGTTCAATTTGAAAGAACGTATGTGGATGTAATATTCATTTAATGTCTCAGGTTTACGTATGCGAGATGGAAATGGATGTGCATATTTGCATGAAACGCAATATCCACAATCGCACAGAAGAAGAAATCAATAAAATAGTTGATTACTTTGAACCAACACCCAACCATCATTTAAAACTAGATGTTAACGCAATGCTTCAAGAAGAAGCAATTGACGAGGTTTGTTTCATTCTGTGTATGATTCAAAATTTAGTCAAAATGTACAGCAAAAGCATCTACAACATTATGGAAAAAATTAAATGACATTATATATTTCACTCGATTATCTTAATCCTGAATACCGTCTTCAATTTCAATATTTCTTGAGTCTCCCTATTTTTTCTACTGATTACTGAACTTGTAATTTAGGTCCATATGGAAGATAGTCAACAGTCACCAGAGGAGACAGCTGCGCAAGTGAATGAGGACAGTCAAGATAGTCAAGATGACAAAGTGGTGAGTGAGACTATAGTATTAAGATTCTGCCTAATACGTTAAATCAGCATTGATATAACATATGACTAGTGTCTCTAAAGCTAGAGTTCTTATAACATTCAATCCGCTTAATATATCACAAGTTACGAAGTTCAAATTTATATATTGATGCATTACGACCTCATATACATGTAACTAATTCTATAATTCTATGCAACAGACATATTACAATCATTTTCTCTTCTTCTAAATGGGATCTTGGATCTAAATCTCATTTTATTTCAGCTTAGAATGAATAAAATGTAATCTATTGTAATTATTATATAGGATTTATCAGTCTTCATTGAATTGGTTGTGAGACTTGAGTATAAGAAATGCAGAAGTGATGTTATTCCAATATCTAGAAGCATAAATAACTCTCTTCATATCACTTTAACTACACTAGAAGGATATTGACATTTCTTTTCATACTAAGCCCAAACTGTATGAATCGAATTAGATTTAATTTGTTTTTTTATTTCCAACTGTTTTTATTCCGTTATTCATTCTTCGTTTGTGTGTCATTTTATTATCAACTGTAGGGAGTTAGCAAGTGGGAACAAATGGACGCCGATAATAAGTTAGGTGAGTGTGACCTTTGATTTCTTCGTTCGAACCTATAATATCCGTCTTTATACTAATTCATAAACTTATCGTAGCATCACAAAACATTGCTATGAATTCTTGCAGATTTCAATTTAATCAGACTTATATCTGGCTTGACAATTCATCTTCTCCTCTGTTGTGTTATCTAGAATTAGAAAATTGTTGTAATCTCTAGAAGCAATATTTTTTTAGCTCATATAATACTAGTTCAACATCATATCAAATATTAATACTCAGGCACTGAATTTTTGTTACAGATCGCCTAGATGGATTAGCAAAAAAGAAGAGTGAAAGTCGTCCTCAAACAATGGAAGATTTTCTGCAAGTGCCTGATTATTATAATATGGAAGATACTCCAGGAAAGAAAAGAGTAAGTTTCTCCGTACCCTTTCAACAACTTAAAATATTATAAGGACAATTATTGGACATTATTTTCTGTGATTAAGGTACGATGGGCAGATTTGGAAGAGCGCAAAGAACAAGAGAAATTACGTGCAGTTGGATTTGTTGTAGGCCATACAAATTGGGATCGGATGATGGATCCGACTAAAGGACAGAGCGCACTAACGCGTACCAAGTACATATGACCCAAGTTTATTCCAAGGTCATCCAGACAAAACACTTAACTTAATTAAAGCTAATTTCGATTATATTCGTTCGAATAATACAATCTGACAAGTCAGTAGACACAACAAGACATTTTTTGTCAGAGGAACAGCTAAAAGTTTGGCAGGTACCAACGGTGTGACGATAATGCAACTTTTCCCAACTCATCTAGGGAAGCTTGACTAAAAATCTCGCTAACAAACAGAGATCATTCAATTTATATTCCATTTTACTTTACATAGCGTACTTACCTCACTTCTCTTACTTGGCTGATAGATCTGTACAGTGAAAAGCAATAGTTTTATTTGATCAGTTTGAAGAATTTGAATGATATCAAAAATTCTATCGATAATTTCATCCCAGAACTTGAGCTATCTTTTTCAATAAAACAATTGTATCAAACTTGGCGAAATTTTTTCGTTTGTACGGATGTATCAGTTAGCAAACTACACGATACCATTTGGTAAATATTTCATACAGTCGGAGTGAGTCATAGAGGTGGAGTGATATTAGAGTTGTTAGGAAGAGGCTGCACATTTGTTAAAACTTAGGTTTTGAATTTGAAAAAAAGCAACAGCTTCATTTATGGTGAGTCTGAGTGGTAGAGTTCATGTCTTTATGAATGTATTTTTATTTGCTATTTCTTTTCGTTCATTTCCCAATCAGCTTATCATACCAAGTCCCCAGAAAGTATATAACATTAGTCGTAGTATTCATAAAATATTTATTACCGTATTATTACATAATTGGTTGATGCATGTTTATTGAATTTTGCGTTTTTGTCTTACGTTGTTCTGATTTGTGTTATGTTATAATGTTCTTTGCATATATCCTACTGGACGCTATATTATACTATATCTATCCAATCCTGGAGATGTCTTAATATGGATATATTCTCATGATCTCAAACATAAATCTTACTGCTAACGAATACAGAATTATTTCACACGCTCAATTTAATACATGCATTATGAAGCCGATCTTTCGAGTTTATAAAATAAATTACAAATTAGGGAATGTAAAGTTCGTCTTGATACTGCGTGAAGAGTTACTCAAGAGATTGGTCGTTTATAGTATTGAAAATTGTTCCTGGCTGAATGGTTAGAATGAAACTTCTGTTATGTTGAAGTATGGAAAGTTTGACCACTGACCAATTTTATGACTTGATATAATTGTATGCTACACGAGTATATAAATAATTTTATTACAGGCTTTAACTCCCTTGACTCAGCGATCTTTACATTTCTAAGACACATGAAAATATGTAATTTCGTATTGAACCTGTCCGCAGGTTTATAGTTCATAGTCTATAGTTTATAGTTAAGCAATATTTTATGCATCAGTTAATTTTTAAAAATCCATTTTAAGCATAGTTTTGTTATACACCAATTGTAACTCAATTTGTCTACAAAAAAATTTAGAAATAAATTGTAATTATGTATACAGAGCTGACAAGTAATACTGTTTCATGGTTTTATAAATATTTCACGCACTTATATACCAATTTAGTTCCTTACCGCAGTGATAAAATAATCAACTGCTTTCTAATACAAAATATAAAAAATAGTATTCAATTATTCAACGGGCTTAAACAATCCAAAGTGCCATTCCTTCATTCATTTTTATTTGGTATGATTTGTAAACTTGTCTTTACTGGAACGTACTTGCCATTTGACGTGTAATCATCTGTGACAATTTTTGTTAAAGCTTGGTCACCTCTGCCATTACCTGTAACAGATTCTTCACCCTCGCGTAGAAAGACTGTTGATGCTGTTGCATTATTGTTATCAAGCGATTGCTAGAAAATGAATTATCATGTTTGTGCTCTGTTTATTGAATAATTATCATTCTACTGTATAATTTGATGAATATCATTCTTTCTTACCTGCATTACGTTAATCAGAAACAGAAAAGCCAACAGAGTCAACGCACTCAAGGCTGCCCCGCTATTGCCACCACCCTTTCCTTTGTGCCCCCTGAAGAAATTCTCTTAATTTATCTATGTCTCAAAAAATAAGCTGGCTTACATAGAGTACATGTCCAAAATGCCAAAACATGGAGAACTGGCCAGGAGTCTGATATACATTGTTAGAATGAAGCTGGATCTTCTTTGAAATTTGTATAAAGAGTTGAGTCTGAACTGTGAGCTATCTTTTAATTCTTTTCAGGAGTTGACCTTATAAGATTTTATTCATTTCGAAAAATATCCACAATGATTTTCCTTTGTATATTACATATCACTCACCCATGACTCCAGCCATGTTCATAATGCCCATAATCACTCGATGCAGAGTGATAACGATCCAATGCAGGTGTTGGGCTTCCGCCGAAAGATCCAAGGTTTAAAAGAGATTTGAAAGTCATCGCAATATTATTTGGGTATGATTCACTTGAATATATTAATGAATGGACAAGATGTGATCGTATGTTTAGTTGTATAGTAATTAGAAAGTTTCAATCACCTTTAAATAATAATATAAATATCGTACTTTCTTTGAGAAGATTTGAGAAGCGACTGTTGTGAAACTCTCTTGTTACCGACTCTTTTGTCTCTAAAATTGTCATGCTTACTGCATCTGCAATGTTCACGCTTGTTAAATCCTCCAGTAGCATGAATTGTAGTACAGTGGATGCTTTGCATCCTTAGAAGAATTATGTTATTATTTTTAATTACTTATCAGAGTTCGATGTCCAGCGTCAACATTTCAAAACTTGAAATCATATTCTTCACGCTGGAGGTGTGGTAAGTACAAATAAATTTCAATGAATCAAAATCTTTTTTTCAAGATATTTTTTATTATAACGTTTTATCGTACAGTCATTCAGCGCATACATACAACTTAAGCATAAAAGTCTAGTAACTACGAAACACCAGTATATACAGGGCTATAATTTTTCTCAGATAGAATGTCGGGAATATGAATCTGTATGACTTCGAATTGCAGGAAAAGTAATTTTCGTGAAATCATGTATTTTTTTTCAAATGATCGAAGAGTTTAGTGATTACTGTTCGAAAAAGAATACAAAACAAAAACTAATGAAATATTTCACCTGAAAATATGTGCCTAAAAAATCTGCGAAAAATTACCCTGGGTTAAAATATATACAGTAAAAAATTTCGAAAAAAGAACCTGAGATATTAACTGATAAAAATATTGGGAGGCTTTTACATCCAAGTGCACGAATGATCTAATTCAGATCAATATTCTTGCTAACTTCGATTTGTTAAAAAGTAAAATTACTAATATCGATCTAAATAATGTTTAGGCTTAATTTCCCCCAAGATAGTTAATGTTTATCTATTACTGGAGATTAAAAAAAGGGTCTTACAATACTAAAAATCTTAAAAATTCTGCCTCCCATAGATACTAATAATAAAATTAAAAGATTCTATATAGGTCTAGATTTCGTACAAGCAACATGATATAAGAATTTCGTCCTTGCAATGATTTAAGTTATCAGCTGCTTAGAGATTGAAACTTTTAACTGCCCGTAAGAAAGTATCCAATAATGTGTATCTAGAAAAGACATTTGAGGAGTATCTTAAGTACATTTACCTGTACGTTAATTTGCAATAAATATATAATAAATATTACGATCGCCTCGATACTTAGATGAATTTAATTAATCATTAAGTTTACCTAAGTTTCAAGTCTTTGTTCAGTCTACTTCTACGAAAAATGTTTTTTTTCCATGTTTTTTTTTCTTCTTTCTGTATGTTTTTTTTTTTTTTTTTTCAGTAGGAAAAGAAAAGTTAATTTTCGACTTCATCTCTTCATCAATATTAAACCTACGAACACTTTTTATAAACAAATATATTGAATTAAAAATGTTCTACGACGGCACATTGCATTCAACAATGTTTCCGCTGTTTTTTTTTTTTCGTTTTTGTGGTTTTTAAGTCTGCCTTGTGGAAAGTACCGTAAAGTGTTCTTGTATCGAGAACAAGAATTGAGAAGTTGTAAATTTTCAATCGACCCATTCATAGGTAATGGAAAATATAGGCGATTGTTGTGCAATATAAATATTTTTGGTGCTCTAATAATTTATATATTCTTAAAATCTAATCATCTGATTCATTGTATGCAAAACCGCATCTCTTAGCAGTACGTACTTCCACATGTAAACTCAATTTCTGATCAAGTATCTTTAATCAAAGTCTAAACAACGTTTAAATTTTGATTAAATTAAAATTAAACTGCATTGCAGTCTAGGAAAAGTGTTCGGCAGTCTTCACCCGAACGACCACGTCGTCCGGCCTCATATAATGCTTCGAATCCAACTCCACTTTGTCTTTGAAGCAAGTAACTAGTCGCGTATCTAAAATTGAGAAAAAAAATTAATAAATAGATAAAAGGATGAAAATAAATAATCAAAATGATCATTCTTCGTTAGTAAATTGTGTAAAATGTTATCTATAAACATAATCATTATCTAAATCGTTCCCGGAACATCTGAGTATGTGTGTGCATCAGCATTGGTCAAGAAATAATTGTCAAATAAGAGAAAATTTATTTAATTAATTATACTCACGATCCCAATTGACAGAAGATAGAAGATGTGCCTTGAGCATCGGCCGTACATTCTGCGCTCGCTTCGCAAAGAGCGCGTTCAGCACATCCGCGTTGTCCTTCGTCTTCAGCGCGTCCAACACCGCTGAATGATTTCATTGACCGTACGTAGCCCTGAAATTCAACATGATTTAATTTTTACGGTGGTATTTTAAACCGCATAGAGATTTTCCGCTGAAGTATCTCAGGCGTGAATACCTGAATCTGCAAACTATGGCTCGAACAATGCTAACGGCTTTTAGTATTTACCTTGAGCATGGCAATTGAAGCAACCGCAGCTTCGGAAACAGTATCTCGTTTTCCTATAGACCTAGCCGTCAGAGAACGGTGAGAAAATGATGTCTTCAGGGCATCCAAGAGGTTCATCACGATGCCGATGAACTGATTAAAGACACCAAACTTATAGAGAAAATATTAGCTTGATATGTTTGTCATATTATACTATAATCACAATCGAGATCATTACATTGATGCATAATAGTTATTGTCACCATGATAAGCAGAACTGATCTAATTTCAAAGAGCTTCAGATAAAGAAGAAAGAAAATACACTCAACAAGATTATTAACAAGGATAAACCAACAGCCTAAAGCCTTTGGCAGTGCATATGGAAGCAATTTACTTATTCGATCATGGTCTTCCGAACATATGATAAAAATCAATTCGTTATGTGACTTTAGGATGGCGATGATCACGTAAGCTTATTTTATACTACGGTAATTCATAACGCAGAAATCGAAGCTGTGTTGTTCGGTCCTATAAATACTATCGAGATAATTCCATCGGATAGAAAAGGTCGGAAAAAGTTGTAAGTAAGATTATAATTTTGAAGAAAAAAAAAAATTTGAAATAAATGACTGATCGATTGATTGACTTTTAATACTAACCTCGGAGGCCTGTTTTGCCATGACTGCTAACTGATCAGGATCTCGGCCCTGTCCCAGTAATGCCCCCAGCACCGCTGTCAATACTCCCTAAACAACCGACACCAGCCGTGTGCACTAAGTCTAAATTTTGTTCATGTATATATATACAATTTGTTTTTCTGCACTTATCTAGAGCATCTTGTCTTACAATTTATTTTTGAATTTTAGATGAGTACTATATGAATTATTTGTCTGAAAATATGGAGTCTGCGTTTTATATGAAATTCTGCAAAGTATGACAAAAATAAACGAAGAACAAAGCAAGACGTGATGATATTGCATTTCTTAGAATTGTGCTGAAGTGTAATTCGAAGATGCTGAAGTCTGCAGTAGTGTAAATTTGATTTATTATATATGACAGGTGATATAGGTATAAGTGTAAAGCGACATGAAAAGCAGATGTGTACATTAATTAAAGCAATGAATGTATGTAGTACTGTGCAGATAATATTTTGTACAAGGAATAATTTGATCTATTAATTAAAATTAAACCTACAATTAATAATTATTACAGATTCTAACTACATTATTATTATTATATTCGCGAAGCTTGTCGCGGCCAATTTGTTTCTATCCTATAATATATGTATATTTGATTAAATTTCAGTTAAATTTGAATGCAGTTATTTTTAGAACTATACCGATGAACAAAATATTGTCTTCTCATCAGTATGTATAATTAGAAAGTTAGAACGGTGCGAAAGTCAGAGATTTAGCTCAAGGATATCATTTCTATACCTGCAACGGGTTGCTCTGGTTATCAACTTTGTCAATTCCGTCAGCTTGCTGTTGAGGCCCACCGAGAAGAGCAGTTAAAACGCGAAGACCGACCGTTAACAAGTTAGCCCAAGGACTGGGAGGAGCACCTTCATCGATGTCATTTTTGCTAGGTCCTGCAATGCCACTATTCTGACCTAGCAACATTTGCATAACCATGCCCAACATGTTGGACCAAGAGAATCCGCTCGTGCTTCCTTCCTGATGATGAAAATAATTTCACATTCATTCAACTTTCCACTTCTATTTGAGGGATTGAGAGAAATAAGAACAATACGGCTTCGTGTTATTACCTGAATTTGGTTGGTACTGACATCCTCGAAGTCATCCAGAGCTACCTTCTTCATCGCGTTTGGTTTTTCTGCAAATTTCCTATCATCTCTGACTTGCTGGTATTGCTGTGGATACTGTAATTGATACTGAGGATGTTGTGGCAACGCGGATGCTTGTCCTAGGACAAGCGCCACTAGGCTCAGAGATACGTATCGAATGTACTGCATTCTGGAATGAATATGAATCCAAATAAATAATTGATTGATGTGTTTTAGATAGTCGTTGCAGTACACATTATCAGTCGAGTGACAAAAGGGGCATGTGCGATTGCATGTGTGCAGATACAACTATGTCGTGCATACAGTGAGTTATGGGTATGAATATGTAGTGGGTTGTCATTTGCTATTCTGATTGCGAATTATTATTAGATTATACGATAGAAAAGAAACCACTTGTTAAATCCGGTATTTTTCTTTCGTTCAATGAAGTTCCGTTAAGGATTCGTAGAATGTAAGTCATCGGTTATGGGTCAGTCGGTCTTTGGAGTGGATTTGTGTCCCCGACCGAATTTACGCATAAGTGATTGTCTTGGCCGATTTATCGGCTGGCAAAATAATTAATAAGAGCAGAATATTCGAGTTGCGGAAAAGCAAGGGAAAATAAATAATGAAACGTTTTAATAACGACAGTGGCGTCATGGTGGACGATCGCAAATAGCGAGCGAAAAGAACGGAACGTCGTTAAAATAATGACCAACCTCGTTAACTACAATCAGATATTTAGTTCGCGAAACGTAACAGACTGTTGTTATATAGTTAACAGTTAACGAAATAACATTTTCGAAAACTGTTTCATCGCCTCGAGTATTTCTCTGTGGAAGATTTTATTTCGCAACTTTTCTTCCGGAAAAAGTTCCATGAACGGAAGAAAAAAGAAAAATAATTCTCTTGGATCGATACGCGTTGAATATTCTGATATACACCTGTACACGTGTATAATATTACTATCGTCGCACCTTGACCGCGAAAGGTAAACCACCTAAGGCCGCCGTCTTAGCTCTCGCTCAACGAGACACGACAGTCACTGTCTTGTTAACCCACTTTTGATCGGGAAGTTTGTTGAACCTGTATAGTCACGGACCGTTATTCGAAAACGCGGTCATGACCTACTGAACGAGCTCTAGCCTCATAATAAAGGAAACAGTCTTGCGTACATCGACGAACGTGCAGATCGGTACGATTTAATCATTAATCTAGAAAATTCTGCAGTGTCTTAAGTCGTATACAGATATACCAAATACATCATGTCCAATACCCAAATTTGATGTTTTAAATCGCCAAAGAATATTTTAGTTGAGTTAGAACCTGCGTCCTTAAAAAGTTGCGATAAATCTATAGCTGAATATTTTCAGAGCAATATGATAAGGTAACGGAACAATAATTGAGGCCGAAAAGTAATTTATGAGTTGTTTATCGTTAATGTTATCAACATCATTTGGAAAGTAGTTCGTCATCAGTGTGACACGATTTAAATTCTGCAGAGGTGTGGTTCAGGTGAGTTTAATCGTAGAGTTCATTACCCTTTGCGTTCCACGTATCTTTCTATTCTTGTATACTTTTTATACTAAGGAGGTTGACCTCGATTTAGTCGCCCAGATCTCTAGTTATGTTGAAAAAAGTTTATCTCTCGTACCGCCGAGATGGAATTTTTCGGAACGAACCGATGGGTTTTAGAAGCGGTACTTTAATGGGTAAAAAAGTTTCTTGGGCGGTGTATGAACTGTAATTTTCCACCTGCACTTAACTTAAGGTATTTACTACCTGCTTGCGATTATGACGATGTCTACGTGCACCCAAAACGATGTCCCTTCCTGTCCCTTGTCTTATTCTAAGAACGACCAGATTCACCAGATGTCAGTCTGATGGATTTCCCTAATTTTTTTTTTAAACTTTACGGTATATATATTCTAAACTCTTATCACGAAGATATAGTTTATTCAGTACGGTCGAGAAACGAAGTCGATGAATACTATACAGGCATTGGAATCTCTCATGAAACTATAACGTTAACCGCGTTGAACTCACCTGCATAAAATTGTCGCGATATACTCAAACTTCTCGCAAGCCATTTGTGAATTTGGTATTTCGAAAGTAACTTGCCGAGAACTACAATTAGTATTGACCTAACACCTGTGCATATTAATTACTGTTACCGCAAATTCAAGATATTGAATCTTCAATTTTTCCCTCTTTTAAATCAAAGTTGAAACAAAAAAGAATTTTATTGAAATGGTGAGTGAAATTTGAATACTTTATCATATTCCTGAGAGGGTATGTTATTTGCGCAGGACATTATATACATATGTATATTTTATAGAATATCTATATTAGCATTGTTTTAATCGGTTGATAACATGGTATTAAAAATGAAAAGTAATAATTTTTGTACTTACGTCAATATTTCCAGGTAGATTACTGTGACACTGTCTCTCAGTTCTGAAGATGAAATTCCTTGCGAGGTCTTCTATATAGCCTGCGCACCTTGGGGGGGTAGACCGTTCCTCCAATCACCTTTCACCTTTGAAACTATTTTCAAAGGAATTGACCAATACGAAGTGTGATTTCAGTAGCGAAGATCTACTTAGTGATTTTTAAGTTTGATTTTGTAATTCGTTGTACGAGCTCTACTTGATATATTCATTTTGCTTTGAAACGTGCGCAAATGAGGAGATGAAGACGGAAGAAAACCTGTTCAAAGTTGTACAGAGTCAATTACACTCGACAATGCAGCAGCGAGCAAAAGAGTTCTACTTAATTATTTACTGGTTTAATAAAAGTTCAATGGTCAGCAGTTACCAGTAAAAAGTGTCAGTTGACCTCGACCGTCAACGGACTTTGAACTTTCTTCTTTTTGAAGAAGCGAAAACTCTATTGCGCGCCCATGAACACCTGTAATTTCAACAAAGTGACTTTTCATTTTAAAAAACCTACATATCTTGTTGGTACTATTTTATGGAAACACCAGCCACAGGTTGCACAGGTAAGGACTTGAGGACTTGAGGATTGTCTTTGTGGATAAATATATTCTAAAACATGTGGAAGGATTAGACATGCCTCAACATCTTCGGCGTTTACTGCAACTCGTTTCGATAAGTTTTTACGATCTCGCGTGTCTGTCGCTTTCTAAAATTCGTTGTTCGACGAATCTTAGAGCAAAAAAGTGACCGAAGAATTTCTTACATTACTTGAAAACTAAATAAATAGATTTTTAAAACAGTCAACACGATAATGTATACTTTCTCATTGCTTTAATACTTTCTCATTAAAAATATTTACTTTGCAATTAAAAGCTATGAAAAATAATCAACTTCCTTTCCTATACGATTTACATATTCGAATCGTTTATTCTACATCAATTAATTCTGTTTACAGGTGATCAATCGTTAGTCTTTAACGATAAATTTGTTCCGGGACTGCCGGCCAAGAATCAAATCCATTTGATCTGCATCTACATGTGATTTGAATCAGCGCAGGTAATTCGTTCATAAAATGAGAATAACGAGTAAATAATCTAGTCGTAAAAGTAGTTCGTATGCCTTTTTGAAATTACATTCAACTGGTCACGCGTGTTCCGGTCGATCATCTCATCTCATTCTGAAGATAGTATAACAGGTGAGAAATGAGAAGGATGGGATAAGCTCATAACTGTTTCAGTAGCGGTAAGTTCGATCACCTATGCACTCTTCTTATTAGGAGCACCTCGCTAATTCTCACATGAAGTTCTTGAGCGTATATTGACGTCTCGTTCATTGAACGAAATAAGATAAGAAATACTCTGCTCTATATACGTGGCCTTATATATTTATGGACACAGTCCGTAGGGGGGTAAAATTTTGGCGCTTACATAATATAAATTCATTCTTCACGGCTGTTGAAACAATTCTTTTATACTTTACTACGAACGGAACAGACCTTCACAGTCTGACGTTCCGATTCGTGATTTTGACCATGAATAATTAATTGGCTAAAGGGTGCTTCTAGTAAAAATACTATATATAAACTACTCTGTATTTTGATGGTAGCCATGTAGTTAGAAAAAAAATTACAAGACAATTTCATACAATATGAAGTAGAAAAGCAATTGATAGTATGGTACAGCTTGACCCAGAATGCTCGTATTCTTTGTTTATTTTTTTATCTATATGCTTATTAAATTGTCATACCCATGTTTTTTCTTTAGACTCGGAGCTCCGAATTACCAAAAAACTGTTATCTGTTTATTCATTCCTTCATCTATTCACATATGTAAATGATGCTCCATTTAAAATGCTTGATGATTGATATTGGCAGAGAAATTCGTGTATTCGATATACCTAACTATAAATCATGAATAAATTATCAATCATATTGCAGCAGGGTCTATCAGGTATGCGGGGATCGTTACGTCGATTATTCTCGCCGTGTATTAACAATAAGTCTATGGTGTATCATTTCGGCCCTATAGGAGAGTATTTCCTTGCTAACTCCACGCTCATACGTGCGTATATGTTGCAATGAAAGAATTCTGGCGTTACAGCTATTCGACACAGAAAATCCGCACGGCGTAGCGGGACCATGCCGGTCAATTTACATAACCATTTGTATCCTGGAGAACTTCTCTCCACCTTCTCAAGATGGAAAAAGGCCCCTAGTTCAGTGCGGTATCAACGATATTCGAGGGTCTTCTTATGATGACGAGCCCGCGGCTCCTCACGGACGCGACCTTGTCCTGGCAATTGCGGAATGCCAAGTGTGCGAGACTTCGGGAATAAATAGACCGACCTGGGTCACGTACTCGGCCGACAAACACGCATCTCACGTTATATTTTACAGCAGATTTCTGTTTTATGCTACACATCTTACGCGAGCTTACGCGTCTTAGATAATCGGGAATCCCATCATGATAGTATTTGATTAGATCTGACCGTGTCGATCTTTTTTATCACATGTCTTTTCTTCTATATAGAAAATAAAATACTTAAATGCGAAATGGTCGTTCTTTTACAGTTGTGTGCTCGACATTCTGCACGAAGATTGGATGAACTAGAATTCGTCATAGATCTTTCTCAGTGATTTATTGAATGAATTTCAACTTAAAGCTCAGAAATAAAGTAACTGGGTTTACGTGGAGTATGAGTACGGGATAAGAAAAAAAAAAAAAAAATTAGATTCAGTTTCATGTGATATTTTATCCGCTATATAGACACATGCGATGCCCTTACGATCCAGTTGCGCAATTCAATTATTCGAAAAGAGGGCGGGTAATTGAGTCAAGATAAAAAATATAAAACCGGAAGGGATCAATGACGCACGAGAAAAGAAAGTGTGCTTGAATCAACGACCCTATAGCGGTGATTCAACGTTGGTACTGGAATCCGGATCCTGATGTATGCCGGCCAGATAATTTGTCGTAGAGAAAAAATTGACTGCGCTCTTTTGGAGATAAATGTGTGTCTTTGATTGAAATTTATTGAAAATCAAGATGAATTGAATTTCTAACAAATCTTTTATGAAACTATAAACTAATTGCGTTAGAAAGCCCTGGAGATAATATCTCAAGGAAGAGATGAGCGCGTACCGCATATTACAAAGAAATAACTCTCTTGAATTCCTAGTGAATTAGTCCTTATTAAAAATTAGCTATGTTTTTATAAAGCTGTTTTATGGGTCGTTCAAATGGTTCGAATCATTTTCAGAGCCTTATTGCTTTGAGGTCTAATGTCATTTGTGTTAGGAATGCAAGGCACCCGCTAACTCGGTTATGGTGTGTCAGTTATCTGGGTCGAGATAATAAGTGACACAGCCGATGCAACCGAAAATACATCGCTGATCAGGTTTTAAGAACCGCAATGTGTAATCTACCAAGGTACAAAGTTCACTTATACAGTCTACAGTTATTGTCGGAATCGAAATATGTCCAGAACAAAAAAAAAAAACAGGCTTGCGTTTGGCATATATGTATATGGCATATTCACGCATGTAACAGCAATGCGAGATGTAGACTTACTAAGACGAAGAATTATGCACGTCGTTATATATGCATGAAAATTCTGAATTCTTAAAATTCAGAGTCTCAGATCCCGAACTCTCATCCACCCGAATTTCCATTCCCCAGTTTCTCAATCTGGACCTCGCTCTATCTGGATGCGAGTGAAAGTGAGAATCGGTGAAAATTGGGGAATTGAGGACTGGTGGATTCGTGAAAATTGCTGGTGGGAATAGCTCAATCAGATACATGTGAAGAATAGAAATTGACCAGCCTAGCTGTGACAGATGAAATCATATAGTACATGCTGCTTATTGAGACAACCGGTCAGAAACAGTCCTGCAAGATCGGCACCATGATAAAAGCGGTGAGAAAACTTGGGTAGTAATACAAAAGTAGGTAATTGCAATATTGCCGTTAGAAATGAACTGCGACCACGAACGTCCTATTTCAAATACAGAGAGAATAAAGTAGAGAAATCTAAGATTAAAAATAAATCCGGGTTTCGAGTAAGAGCCATAATATTAAAGGAAATTGCGTTTTAAATTGGTCGGCTCTTTTGTCCTCTGAGATCTAACTCTTCCAAAAAACATTTTTTATCATAACGATAGGCATCTTCCTGTACCAGTTACTGTAACATTTGGGAATCATGAACACCTGAATCACGTGCGTTTTACCGATACTCATGATCATCAGAACAAAACAATCCAGACCGTAGCATTGGATAGTCCATTTCAAATGATGTCAGTTCCTTGGGTATAAAATAGTTAGTGAATTAATAGAGTTTCAGGATTTTTCTATTTTCAGGTGTATGTGGGATACAGCGAAGAATTGTTTAGTACCTCAGTGCTGTTTCTGTTAGAAATGAGAATGGGTGGTCGTGTATCGTTATATAAATATAGGATTCACTTTTATTTTCGATACGCTTTCCTTTACTTTTACCACGGTCAGTGCGCGGAAACAATACAATTGGTCATTGTTGACATCTTCTTAGATTTAAAATGAGCATAAGAGTTTGCCGAGATAATTGCCATATAATTACACCTCATTCTATGTATCTGGTGTTTCGTGTAGGTATATACATGCGTTTTGCTGAGGCTTTGAATACTTATATGAATCATCATTTAATTGCTTAAACATTATTTAATTTCAAGACCTCCATTTGAAGAGTTGAAATATTGAACTTGTAGTTTTAGAATAGGCTGAAGACACTGTCAGTACAGGGTGATTCAGTTGGATCCAGCTTTATTTCGAAGCTGGTTTCTTCATGAGAAGCTAAAACTGAATGTCCTTTACTAAAGATTGGAAGGTCTGATAGTATCCGAGTTACAGAAGATCTAAGTCGACTGGTTGCAGAGCTCATATAGGTATATGCTACTAAGGCAGGCCCGGTTGACGAATGCAAATTGTGCAGTGCCCGTGGTGAAGTCAGTTTCTAACTATGACGTCGTATTATAGCTTATGCTATCATTCTACCCACTCAGGACCTCTGCTTCCTAGTTGTCTTCGTCCAGGTTCTCCACTTCGTAGTTTTTGTCGTCCAAACAGCTGACGAACAACGCCTAAAATCGAACAAATGATTGCTAGATCGGCACGCCTTATTCTACGCAACACATGCGCCCGTGCACCTCATTATGTGCAACCCGCATGTCATTCTTGTCGCTTTAAACTTATCTAACAGATGGCATTACCATGTCTCGCCCCGTTGGAACTGATAGCTAGACATGCACTATGGAGGAGCACTGATCTCGGATAGGGGTCTGTCATTGGGTCAGTGGCCCTCGTGGCGTCAACGAGTACGTATATGACTTTAACAGTCATGTCAATAGAACTACTCCGAACGCAAAGAAGTTGTCGTAAAGTTGACGATGTATTTATAGAAGAAAAACTGTTCTTCGCATCTTGTTTCTTCGAGTAATTTAATAAATGATGGTATTGTTGTAGCATTCGTCTTCCTGTTACAGTTAAATGTACGTCCATTGGAGTTCAAACATTTCCGTCCAGCAAGGATTCCGTTGCACAATTGCAACGAACGAGTGTATATGTACATCGAATTCAGTCTTTATAAGCTTCGTTATATTAGTAATTAGGTATATTATTGTAACACGAATATGATTATTATTCTGATTACTTGTATGCCAGGAAGCAAATAAAAAGATTTAATACATTGCGATGACTGAATGTTTATTTTGCAACAATAAATCCATATCATACACACATAATTTTAACGACATAGTATATTATCAAATTCTCAGATATAGCAATAATCAATTGCTTCGTTATTTTCCATTTTCTCTCCCTTACCTTCATTGTCAAAAAATAGTATAGATACAGGTATGCATATACGTGTCCTTATATACACGTCGTTATATAGTTTATCTATACTAGCATTTTTAAGAGTTAGAATAATTTTAAGTCGAAATTTGCTCCTGGTATCAGGAGACCATCTGACCCGAGGAGGTGTTCTGAAAATTTTGGTGGGGAAACGGAGTGCCTGTCGATATAGGCATGCATACGCTGCTTCATGCACGTCGGTATATAGCTTATCTTTACTATCATTTTTAAGAGTGAGAATAATTTTAAGTAACGAAAAATCTGGCAGTTGAGACTTTTTCGGACTCGTATTTCTGGCAGTTGAGACTTTTTGCGGGGTCATATTTCTGGCAGTTGACACCTCAAAATTAACTCCCAAAAATAAGGTGTCAACTGCCAGAAATATGACCCCGCAAAAAGTCTCAACTGCCAGAAAAGGCACTCCGTGCTCTGGCAGTTGAGACTTTTTCCGGGTCATATGTCTGGCAGTTGACACCTCAAACTTAACTCTCAAAAATAAGGTGTCAACTGCCAGAAATATGACCCCGCAAAAAGTCTCAACTGCCAGAAAAATGACTCCGAAAAAAAAGTCTCAACTGACAAAAAATTTACTCTGAAAATAAGGCATCATCTGTCCGGCATACGCTGCTTCATGCACGTCGCTATATAGCTTATCTATATTAGCATTTTTAAGAGGTAAAATAATTTTAAGTCGAAAAATGCCCCTGGTATCAGGAGAACATCTGACCCGAGGAGATGTGCTGAAATTTACAAGTAGCTGAAAATGCGTTAATTCTGATTCCCGGATACTGTTTCTAAAATAAAGAATCTGAGGGAGGGAAAAATGGAAAATAAAGAAGCAATCGATTATTGTTATGTCTAGGAGATTATTGTTGCATCAATACAATATTTACCATTACATACAATATGTGATTGTTTCTTAGAAATAAATACATAGTACCTATCGTAACTGATCGACCCCTTTATTTGCTTTCTGTCATACAAGTTATCAAAACAAAAATCAGATGCGTGTTACAAAAATATAATACCTCATACAACTAATTTCCATATTGTCTATATCGCTACAACTACTTCGAGCTCAATATATTTCTATTTTTTTTTTTTTTATCTATATTTCTATTGAGACGATTGTCACAGTGGTAACCGTTAACGCAACCCCCATCCATACTCCTTAACGCCACAAGGGCCACTGACCCTTCGACAGGTGCTCTTACCGTAGGTTAGTGCTTGGTAGACTAGCGTCGGCAACGGGGTCTGAAATGGTATTGCCATCTCACGGTCAAAGTCACCGACTATTCTAGCCGCAAACATTAACGCGCCTTATCGTATGCAGCCCAGATGCCATTCATGTGATTTCTAACTTTAGACTGCCTGTAATAAGGCGCACATATTTACTCCCTTGTGTATGTCAACTCGCGCAATCGAAATTGAGTAACGAAAAATATGGCAGCTGATAGTTTTTTAGCGGCGTAATTTTTTTGGCAGTTGCGCCACCGTTTTTCTAATTTTACTGCAAAAACGAAGTACGCCTAAATGTGATCAATCACACAATACCAGCGGCATGCGGGTTGCATATAATTGGCGTGCCAACCAAGCAATCGGTCCTTGTTTTAATGGAACGAATAAATGTTTCTTCCCCGTTCAGAAAATGACATTTATATTACAGTCATGTAATGCGTAAATTCGAATTATAGAAAAGTGTTTATTGAGCATACAGTTACATAATACATTAATAATCGATATAATTTTAATAGATTAAATTGTCATAAATTTACCACTTGAAATAGTTACAAACTTCTCATTCATTTCGACTGACTAGCATATTAGAAGCATCATTACAATTAATATTATTCTTTAATTAACAAAGCACGTAAGGGAACAGATAAGAACTAACATAAAAATAAACAGAATATTTTAATAAATAGATACAGTAATTATACATGAAGCTAAAAAGTAACAAATTAGAATGCTTGAAATTCGACAGATGAAATCTCAGATAGTTTTCTTCATTTCTTCACAATTTATTTATTCGATTGTCAAAGTTTCAGTTTCTATAAAATCTCTGCAAGAGGTGAATGAATGACTGTGTGCAATAAGAAGCAGTCGGCAATGCGTTTCGCAATTTTCTTCGTTTTTTACTTATTTCGATAGTATGTCAAGTCGTATTATACGGATAGAAATGTATAATGTGCGCAATTTCAATGCATAGCTAAAATGTTGCCTGAAATTAGTTCGCATGATAAAAAAAGTAAATCGAATTATGCATATTATAATTCATTGAGAAAAGATGGCAGCAATATCAAACTAATTATATCTTAATTTCAAGCCAGCCTTATTTGAATCCGAATAAAACTTATGACTAATTAATTATCTAAAATCGTTAAGAAGAGAATGTATACAACGTTAAATAAATATTGTTCTGCATAAAATACCGTTCGCTTATCAGCTAACTTGCTCAGTTTCATAAAAAGTACTTAAAATAGAGTCTATGCTAACTTTTCGTATTCTATTCTAATGTTTGTTTTACGAAATTTGCTATAAATCTGATTGGTTATAGAAAATGTATAATATATTTCACTTCCAGAACAAACTTTGAATCAAAGCACAATATAATTCACTTTCAATATTAACATTCAACTCACGCAATTAAAATATAAGTCTTCAAAGATGCTAAAGTTAAAGATTATGTTTATTAAAAACAAATACCTAATATCCTGACACACTAGACAAAGAAATTCGCGACCCCTCTATTGACTAAATTCCACATATATTATGAAGACCATTACCTCATTAGGTTTCTACACTATTATGACTTAACGAACTATGGAGAAACGAAAATAAAAACAATTACGAGGCAAGAATATGTTATGACTTCCTAATTATTTCCTACGAGTGATCTTTGATTTCAAAGCTTGTCCTAGTGTACTGATACAGCTAATTATGAATGTAATTATTGTAGATGCTTAATCTTGAATACTGAGTGACATCATTTTTCAATGTCTTATAGATTGATTACATAAGTTTGATCACATAAGGTTTAAAATGCGGATTATTCCGGCAGTGATAAACAGATTATATAGCATTGGACATAGAAATGGTGTTACTGCTGGACATGCGCGACACAATAAGATCTCAATTCTTCAATGAATCAAACAAAGATACCTTTGCATATTTTTAATCGAAAATAGCTCCAAAGACAAATCGGCGAAGAGTCACAATGACGTTATTATGTTATGTCAAAGTTTTAAGATTAACAATAATTGATAGATCAACGATTTAGTTTTCAGTTGAAGATATCTAAATATCTGCTTGGATTAGCAAATACGTGTAACATGCAATACGCGAATATTCGGTAAATTTTTAAACCGAATTGTAGTTTGTGGTGATCATTTTTCAGTTTATTTGAATTTACCCTCGGCATGTTTTTGTTAATTTTTAGTCAACAGCTTTTATACCTTATTTAATCAATCGTGACAAAAAAAGTTATCAGTCACTGTAAAGTTTTTTTCTTATTACGATTAATATTGTTAATCAGAATACCTTCTGTGTTACCATTTACGTCTTTCATAAAGACTTACCACTGTCAATATCTATTAGATATTTTTGTTTTCTATCCAAATAATATTATGAAAGATAATCAGACAATTTACGATTACATAAATAAAATGTCGGCAGTGACTTATATTATTACTTATGAACTGGTTTTTGGCCAGGCAATCTTGGCATCGATTCGCTTGTAGGCAAACACACAGTGAGATAATTCTTGAGGACACTCATGATCACCAAGTAGTGTTTCTATAAAATTGAAAAAATCATTGTATTAAATTACAAACATTTTGATCATTCATTTGAAATGAATATTATTCTCGAATTCGTGTAAATGAAAAGCATATTTAACATGAGAGACTTACCCTCTCCTTGGACTAATTTGAAGAGGCCATAATCTTGTGGATTGGTGCATCTGATTTTATGTGCCAAAATGCGGCAGATCTCTCGAGTGTTGTTGTTTGGGCGAACAGGTAGAGTTCTCGTATTTAATGAACCATGCAATTCATCTGGAACCAGTATTCTCAATACTGAAGAGCAGTCTGGTGTTCCGGAGCCCTGAAACATCGTTGATATAGTGAATTAGATATCTTTTTGTAAGATGATTATCATATGAAGTTCAAATAATTATTGACTGTGTGGAAAAAATGTTCATGAATCATTCCTATTATTCAAAGAGCCAACGCAATAATTCCCGATTAATAAAAGTGAATGAGCTCTCAACATTTGAGAATTGGTAGATATTTATGCATAATTTCATATTCATCTACCTCTATAATTAATATTCTACATATGCATATGTAACTACATCTGTCTAGTATATATCAATGAATATTTGTGTATGGAATAACAAGTCTAGATAAAGACAATGAAGTTTTAACTCAATAACTCCGTACTCTGACTACTTGTACTTACATTCAATGTAGACATGGTTCCCTGACTTGATTTGAAAGTTTTCAAAACATGAACAGCACTAGAGAGTGTTGTGAGGTAATAACCGCCCTCTCCAGTCAACAAAGAAGGATGTAGCAAACCCCACATGTACTCTGCTTCAACTTCAGCTCCTACAACTCTACCGCGTACTAAAACCCAAACTAAAAGTGGGAGGAGGTCGTCGGCTCCCAAAGTAATGTGGCGACCAGAATTAGAGTGCTTTACCTGTAAAGAAATGAAATCTTTATTCCCTCAAATCTCCAAGACAACATTGATTATTTATTACATCATACAAACTACGCAATCTCATCCTAATAATATTATGAAGATTAAGTAATCGACAATTTCATTCTTACAGAGTTAAATATTGCTGAAATAGCTGCGAGAAGATTTTCTAGCTTATCTAGCGGAGAATCTACTTTTTGCAAACGATCAATATACTTCAAGATGATTTCCAAGCTGGTTTCGTTCGGGGGAATGATCTTTGGCTGAAATGATAGAAAAAAAATGTGTAATTAGCGATCGATTTATTGTTAGTCTTTATTGATTTATATTTGGACATTTTTCAGCCTTATTAGTTAATGCTCACCCGAACTCCTAATTCTTGAATATGTTTTCCATGAGCGTATTGAATACTGTCTGCCAATGTATGTAAGGATCCTGTGGATGCATAGTGGTCCACAAAAAGCCGATTGACGTGTTCTCTAAGAGGTTTCACTACCAGACCCATCATAACTCCTTCCAATATAGCGTCGAGGTTTAGGAATTCGTTTGGCTTCAGTTTCAGTCTTTCCTTCTCGACTTCCTTCTCAAATTCTCTCTCTCCGTGCTTCACAAGGTAGTTTTTCATGCCAGACATAAACTGGCGCATATTTCTCATCACAACATGCGGACTGGCCTCCTTTCCCTCTTTTGTACATTGAATAAAATTATCGATGTTCTGTGAAAATGTTGTCGTCTTATCTACTGCCAGCTGCAATGCGTAACAACGTATCGATGATCCTGTTCCAGTATCTCGATTTCTCAGAGCTTGTAATCTTGGAGGTGCTGTAAAATAAATAAATAAATAAATAAATAAATAAAGGAATGGAATCATGAATTTGGACAAATGAGTATAACGTCAATTGATTGCTAATTCAGTTTTGACAAATTAACTTAGTTTCTTTTATCCATTCTTACTTTTTAATGATATTTTGAATGTACAACGTATTTTTCTGCATGTTTCACGGAACCAGTTTCCAATTGTACGAAATATATAACGCGTCTTAATCCTAAATCTATTTTGCTTAACGACTGTAACTTGTACTGAGATATTCATCATTTTTGGCATATTTAATCAAAATATAATCAAAATTTTAGCTCTTTTTATGCATTATTATTAATATTAAGTTCGAATTATTCGATATAGTTATTCATTATTAGTTTGAATTTAAGTAAATTGATCCGCAATAATTATAATAGAATGTATTTAAAGCTCATTTCAACACTGGATAGATAATATATTGAAAAAGTTCAATTTCACAAATGAATTATACAGCGTGAAATATGTTCAATTTTATTCCATATATCATATTGAGGTAATACGAAATTTCGTAGATATTCTACGGACGTATAGAAGAGCGATAAATGTCATGGATAAATATGATATTGTTCAAATATTAAAATATTTTTTTAAATACACTTTTGGATTATTTAAACGCGCGCTATAGCCGATAGTGCAGTCGTATTATAATATATTGTTCAAAATAAAGCACTTAATTAATTCAGAATAAAACGAACGATTCTATTCAATTAATAGATATTACATAATGTTTGATTAATACTTTCAAACAGTTTATAAAATTGGCGCGTCGTGTTTGAAATCAATTATTTCACTGACAAACGTCGAATCGAGTAAAATTTCTAAGAATATGCACAGATATTTTTCGGGATTACAAAACAGCAAAGTATTGGATGGAAAATCGAAAATATGGAGAAAAATTTCGGTACGTCTTCCCCGAACGAAGTTTACCACAATACTGCAATAGCTGTTCCTTACAAATATTCCTAAGAGGAGAATCTAACGTTTGTAATGAGTAACTGTACTTTAGAACTTGGTGGTGGGGAGGAAAAGCAGATGTTTGAAATCGAATGGTAAATATAGATAATTTAAACCAATAAACCTATTCTTTTATTGCAGGATATAAGTGAAAAATATTGCTATTTGTATTCCAGTCTCTAATGCTGACACGTGTACGTCGTTTGGTACATACATACGTAATTATTTCATGCATTATAATATTCGATTGACAAAGCGACATATTATTCATCATATAGATAATAGTTCTTGAGAGCATCAACGTCAATGCGTTTTCCTATGGGATCGAACTGCACAAATATTTACCCAGACTGCACTAAGCAGCCTATATTGTAAATTGATAAGGTTGTATTTTTCGGAAATAGAGACGTGAACGTTATCCATCAAAATACCGGAAGGCAAAACGTTTCTACGTGATTTTATTGAAAATAATATAACAATAGAGTCCAAAAGTCGTCAACAGCAGCCTTGTAAGTGTGTTAAGTTATTTAGGTCAATGTTTAGATGATGCAACATTCGTTAATGTTGCGATTGTTTAAAAATCATCTGAATAATTAAAAAAACTTAGTATTCAGATTATAAGTTACAAACATTCGAATAATATTTCTTACTATCATAACAAGCTCTGCATTGTGTCATCTACTTTGTTCAAGAATCGAAAAACTCAGTATCACACAATTATAAAATATAATGCGCGTTATTCAAATAGTACGCAGGACTTTATACAAAAATTTCCCCGCTTCCTATTGTAGAAAAGAGAAAAAATTCCACGAAATTTCCATTTCGAGGGATAAACAGCTTGAAACCGCGAGCTGGTGCCCAAGAATTCAGGTAGAAAGACCTTCCGAGAGGTTTATATATTCGAAGTAAATATTAAAAGAAACAGTACTTCTGAAAAACTGCGCACAATATTGGTGCAACAACTTTAAACGATACAACATGATTTGTACGGGCGTGAATTTCGTGTATACGACGAAATCGTGTACATAGGTACTACTTATAAAATACGTAGAACGCGCACCCATGGAAAACATTTCTTAGCCTTGTTAGTAAATAAGAATAACGGTAACGCCAGACGTTTGGAAGCAGGTAGAAAAAAAAACCGGACCCTTATTTTGTTGGTTTCATGGAAAACCGAAAGTTTCTTGGACTTTCTTAGGGTAATTTAGACTTACATAAAAGTGGGTCTAATCGTTCCTTGAAGCTTTTGTTCCTTTTAACTCTTTCGACATCGCTTTCGTCAGTTTCTATCATGGTCTCCCATTCGGAAGGATCGTATGCACGGAGATCGCCGCATCTCCTAGATTCCGGTGTCTCATTTCTCTCGTTTCTCTCGTTTCTTTTTTCCACGTTATCGTAAGAAGAATTTCGATCGCTGCCAAGTGTTTCCATGGCATCAGGTGGCTTCAGAAACTCGGGGTACCTGTTTAAATTATCAACGAAAATATTATCACAACCGATATCAATCGCTTATCAAATTCGTCATAAGCCGATATCACGTAGTTTGGGATTCAACAATAATATCAACAGTTTCAAATCTCAAAGTCTCTCGATCCTACATCTACTTCTTAAAAAACACATCTCTTCCGCCACAACGCAATAGTTGTAAACAAACCTTCTACCCAAAATGAGATAAGGACAATGTATGTCTGTACATTGATTACGTATATTTACTGCAACTGATACAACTATGTATTCAGAGAATTTTTATTATCATTGGTCATGAGGAAACCATAGAAAAACAACTATCAATTAATTTTTTATGAAAAGAACAATGATCAGGGATCCATTGACTACTTTAATGAGAATTAAAAACTGTCATGAAATTTATAGATTTACTATTAACGAACAAATCTTCAATTCAAGTATAAATGAAGATATTTTCACTGTTCAAAGATCTGGGTCCAAGATCTACACACCTTTGAAGTATGATACTCTGAACAGTCAAAGTGTTTCCGACAACATCCCTCTCAATATCTTCATCCGGAAATTTCCTAGCCATTTCTCCCTCATAGTCAATGTCACAGTCGTAATCCGGTTCACATTCTTCTTCCTCATTACCTGCACAGACGATCAAGATGATTATGAGCATGTGTTTAGATGATATAAGGAACTTATTTAGATGCTTGAAACCTCAGAGCAAAAAAGGAAATCTGAAAGTCGAAAGACTACTATTTACCGATGAATTCCCAGCTGGAATCAACAGCCCATGATGTATCGTTGAACATTTTAGTCCTGACTTTAGGAGGCTGGACTGGTTTTGCTCGTGGAATTTTTTTGATCTCCCTCACGCCGAGTCGTTTTGCTAAATTATCAACTGAAGATGATATCAGCGGCGTTTTCTCCTCTGCTTCTTCGGAATCATCCCAATCGATGGGATGAAGCTGATTTGCATTTGGTCCTACCGGAGTTTGGAGCCAGCCAGGTTCACTGTGACGATATTTCGTCGATACAGGATTGTTCCGCGGACGTCTTCTCGGTACCATTGCAGTGCTCTGAGCTATCGCGTCTGCAGGCTCTGCATAAAACGGACTACCTTGTTTAGACTCTGGTGTCATTGGGCTGCTGCTTTCGGATTTTGCCAGCATTAAGCCGAGCTTGTTTCTTGGAGGTGTCGTTGTGTGTGGACTACTCAAGGAGTTTGCACTACCTGTAAATTGACATAGATTTGAATTAAGCTAGTAATAATAAAAAATCATTTCCACTTCAGTTGAAATGTAAGGGGTATGGCTACGAAGATTTACTCACAAACTCTAGAAAGCAAATCCGGTCTTTTTCCAATTCCATTTTCCTCTGGTGAACCAGAGTCGGGACTTTTCAGTCCAGGATGGTCTAGAAATGGTTTGAAACTGCTGAATTCAGGACTGATTACTTCCTTGTAGCTAAGTTTCTCCATATTTCCAACAAACTTTTCATTTCTCATTAAAAATCTCTCATTTTTAACGAGGAACTGATCGTTTCCCGTCAGCCTGTCTCCAGGACATCGTTCATTTAGATCTGACAATCTTTCCTGTATATTACCGCGTTCGTTAGAGTTGATTAATCGGTCGTTTGGACTTGTTACTCTGTCATTTTTTCCTGCTTTTTCATTAGGAGACCAAGTCGAGTGATTAGATTGATCAGTTGTATTCCAAATATCTTCATAATCGGAAATTTTATCTCCTGGTGAGCTTCGATAGTACGAATCCAAGATATCAGACTCCTGATAATGCTGTGAATTCTTTCTAGCTTCTCTGTCCCGTCTCCTTTTTGATTTGCTGGTCCCAGATGGTGTAGTTGGGGAAAGTATATTCGGAGTTTTTGACCCGATACTAGAGACTATTTTTGAGGTAGGAGAAAGTATCGGAGTCGTCGGGGATAGTGGGGATTTATTCGAAATACTCGACGTCAAAGACTTGTTCGAAGTCATGCTCTGAGGACTCAGCAAAGACATGCTAGGATCTGACGGAGTATTTTGCTGAAAAAAAAAAACAAAATATCAGACATTTACTCTTCTTCACCATTGATAACAAATACTTATAAATTAGTCACAACTTACCAATGAATTACCGAGATCTCCGTTTTGATTGACATTGAAGGTAACTGTTGTCGTTACTGTAAAATTATTCTGGTTTTGACTGACCCCGGGCTTAGCCCATCTCGGCGGAGGAGGTGGTGGGGTTTTTACATTTTGAATGAGATTTTGACTTTCTATAACGATGCCTTTGACTTCTGGTATTACAGGTGAGTTGGTGGTAGAAAAATTGTTAAAATTCGATATATTTTGATGAAAATTTGAGTTTGATGATGTGGTGGAAGAGAATTTATTATTTCTCGTAAACTCTGTTATACTTTTAGAAGATTCGAACGTGCTTTTAGTAGATTCAAAATTAGCTTTTGATTCTGAAGGGCTGAGAACGTTGTTTTGTACATTGTGAACTATGGGTGAAGGGCACCTAACACTTTGGACCAAATTTGGTGAGACTAATTTTTGAGATAGTTTGTCGCCTGGTGAGTTTTTTTCAATTTTTTCTTTCTTCGCATCTAATGGCTCGTTAAATGTCGTTAAATTTAGCGTGTTAGGAGGTGTTGGCCTCGGCTGCCTAGGTAATGATGACTGGAAGGATGACGTGGCTATCGTGTTAGTCGGCGATGAATTTGCTGTAAAAAGAAAAGAATTATGAATTATTAAGTAACTTGAAAATAAAATATGTGTATAAAAAAAAAACAAAAACATTCTTAATTTTATTAATTTTATTTTATTACTAATTTCCTCCCAATAATAGAGAAAACTGCATATCAAATAAATATAATTCACCTTACCTGTATTGTGTGAAGAAATTGGGGAAAGATTTAGAACTATGCTTTCTGTCGTTGGTGTGTTTGGGTTGTTGTTATTTCCTGTTCAAATGTAAAATTTTTTTTCATTATTCTCTTGGAATATCAATAATTTATAAATTGTATAAATTGTGTAAAACAGGGTCTCCTTTGTAATCATCACTGTATTCAATAGTAAATAAAATGTGATGCATCCGTATTAAATTCGATGATAGATAGTTTAGTTTAAATTAAAGTAAAATTAAAATTCAAATAAAATTCAAATAGCGTAATCTTACCTCCGTGAAAGCTGCTCAAACTCGACGTATTGCTACTGCTACTTTCGGGAGGTTTTGGATTAGCCATTGGGTATCTCCAAAATTCTTGTCCCAAAAGTGCCAGGGAGGAAAGCTGTTGTCTATTTTTAGCATCGCGCATTGCCCTCGGCAAGGTGAGCTGTACAGGTAACTCGTCACTGCTTGCCGAAAAAAAAAATTCAAGAAAATATGAAGAATGATAATACAACGTTATATGACAAACAAATAAATGTAATATAGGTAATAGAAATGATGGAATTGCAATGTTCATTGATTTCGGATACGTGGCAAATTCATTTACGAGAATCTCAATCAATTTGACATGAGGAATGAGTCAATGAGGATTTGCTCACCAGCATTGAGAATAATGCGCTATCAGCGAGGGGATATTGTCGAATCTATTCTCGCTGGTTTCCAGGCTAAGCTGGCCTCTGTTGGCCTGGATCAAATAGTGCTCGATGTAAGGACCCTTGCCCGAGGGTAGTCTCACCGACAAAGCCATTGTGTCGCTTTGACTCGATTGTCGAACGACGAAATTCTGATGAAAAGAAGAAAATGAAAGTACATTATCGGTTTATAAAGGGCTTCGAAATATACGGGATCCGGTTTAGAGCTTTCATGCTCAACTAACTATAAGTGCATTTAGCTTACCAAGAGAAAAGGGTGAAATTGTCATTAGAGATAAAAATTATAAAAAATATGTATAAATAATATCGAGAAAAAGAACGAGCGAAAGTTGAAAGCGTGTATAACGAGATGATGATATATACTGTCGTTAACAAGCTGTTCTTGCACCAGACTGCGATATTAAATTGTCCTGTAGTTCGCCTCGATATTGAGCGCTAATGTGCGGAAAATCGGTATATATCTACTTTCTACATAAACTAGATATTTTTTTCTTTAATTAATGGTAAATCAAATCGGAGAGAAGAGACTGAGAGAAAATTATTGGACCATACTATAGAGACATATAATCATTTTTCAAATAACAAGAAGTTCTGTCTGCAGTTGATATACGATATTAAATTGTCTGCACTGCAAAGATTAGAACGTCACATTCTACCGGATAGAATAATGAATAGGAGAAATGAGAAAGCTTTATTTTAATTAAACTAAAATTGCGGATTTTGATGCAACGCAGAATCCCGATGCTCTTTTGTATTATCAGTTAGCTGGCTTTTGGTGCAAAGTTTAGTCGTTGCACATTTCATTTACCTATATATCTGCGTACTACCTATAGAGATTAATTGTCGAGGCGGTAAGTAAGCATTGTTTTTTGTCCGTTCATTCATTGCAGAACATAACAATTAACGAAGCTTGAAACAATAGGCAAGCTCGTACAATGCTTACAAACAAAGCCTTCCATTCACAACCATTTCTACGCTGATTACGCCGTGGCTTTTGTTTTTGAGTAGAAAAAGTAGAAAAACTCGTTAAAAAAAAAAAAAAATGGAACTTTTTTTTCTCTAAAGTTAACATAAAATTGAGGTAGGTATACTTTTTTAGCAAACTTTTTCCTCGTTGTTTTTCACCGATTTGTGCAAAAGAAAAAAAAAAAGAATAATCTACATATTATACGTTTAGGGAAAAAGGTAACCAACGTATATGAGTATACTAGACTAGATCGGGGAAGTTACTTGGTTGTTTGTTGTTAAGAAATTGTGAAACATAAATGATAAATATGAACAGTTAGAATTTTGAAAACCGTGTCAATGCCAACCTATATGTGTATATTATAATGTGCGAAAGCGCTTTGTCTTCAAACAATGGGCGTAATTATGAGAAACAAGTTAAGTAGTCCCTGAAACTTGGCGTGATATCTTGTGTTTCGGCCAGAAATATAATGAACGTAATAAATGTTCTAATGTTTTATGAAAAGATAAGATGTGGCTTGTGATGAATTGTGAATGGAAAATCGTCGATAAAACTATTGCATCGAAACGTAGATAATTACGTGTAATGACCCGACGAATAAAGGCAAAAAAAAAAAAAGAAGAAAATCTAGCCAATTTATATGACATCCCCTGCGTATATACTATACGGGGTCGATCTTGATAGCCGTTTAGATTAACCTCTGGACACAAGCCAGCGACTAGAATTTTGCGTTTGAGCTTCATGTCGCGTGTAACGCGACGCGTCGGATTAAGTTGTAGGGCTGGTAGTCCGGTGTAGAAGCTTTTGCCAAATGCCAACGATAAAATTAACTCTGGTTGCCAAAAAGGCAAAAATCTGAGCTCTACTATAGCTGTAGCGAAAAAATATAAAAACCTAAAGAAAAAAAAAAAAAAAAGGCTCGAACCCGCGTGATCTGGTTAAACCTTAGAGATATAACTTCCCGCAGTCTCTCAACGAATATGAAACGACGATCCGGAAGAAAAAATGTGACCGCAAAAAGGCAGAAGAAAGAAAGAAACGAAGAAAATGCAAAAGAAGAACTTATCGGAATACGTGCCGAGGAAGTAACCAGCTGACGCGTATTTATATTAGATTAGGTATAAAAAGGAACCTTCGGACCATAAGGATTACCTACGAGTTATTCTCAATGGACGTGGTTGTATTTTGATGAATAATTAAGAGGTAAAGATGAAAGAGATAAAGAGAGAGAAAAAGAGAAAATAAGGATATAAATTCTTGAAACAATGGCCATTGAGTGGAGATATACTTACACCCTCTTCTTTTCCTTGCAACAAGTGGAATGCCCCTGCTCTCTGAATGCCTGGAAGAAACCATATTGGATGCGAACGAATGAGCCTTTCGATAAGGGTGATGTCACAGGCAACTTCGCTTCCAGAATGCTCCGAGGAACCCGCGGAACTTCCCGTACTCCCAGATCCTTCGGATGACAGCGATTCCTCGCTCTGAAATCGATCAAGTTTGACCTAAAAAATGATCAATCGGATACCTACATGGGTTTGTAATTATAAAAAAACGACCTGTCAGCTGCTTTTTACTACTCGACTATACTATCACACATATACGATGCGGGAAATTTTTATGATGTTGCAACGTTGATTAATTTCTTCCAAAATGTTTGAGTATAATATTTTTAATGAATTCTCACTTTGCTGCAGTGCGGGTGCATATTATAATTCAATCATAATCGCGGGTTGCGCATAACGTCTAATAATGAACAGCGATTATTATTCTAAAATTAGTCAAACAACAATGATTTATTGTCAATTCGGTTTATCCTCGTGTATTAAATACACGCGCATACACCATCGTCCTTTGTCATATTATATACCGCAAGATTATTTTTCCGTCCGAAATACGTGGCGAATATACTATATATACCTATAGATACCTACTGCCCTATACTTCATTACGTTTGTAGCGGGGTCTCGTTTTAATTACTCTGCGTACTAATTACTATTACGCGGTGGAGTTTCCGTTGTGTAAATTGCGTTGACTCTTTATCTCGCGTCTAGACTAGAAAAGCGAATTAAAGCATCCGAAACTATAAGAGAAAAAAATGCGAATGAATAATTGTCCGTAAATATGGTTTCGCTTAGAAATTTTCTCATTTAAAATACGAACTGCAACGGTTGCTCATATCCATATCCATAGGTATATTTACATGATATCTACCCTTTGCTGCAAGCCAGGATATATTCCAAAAGACTGTGCAAGCGTAAAACCAGGTGCACTCAATGAGGGTTCGCATAGATTTTCTTTTTCTTGAGAATAAAAGCACCTGATTTTACGCCGAGGGGATCATCCGCTTCGATAAAACGGAGCCAATGTTCGATCGAAAGATATTCTTGATGCGGTGAGAAAACGAGGGTGCGATTTAACGTTAGAGAGATCAAGTTTGAATGTAAAAATACCGTTTTAAATTCGAAGTATAAAAGTCATGTCCCAGCTCTGCAGCTGCAGGAGTTCAACGTTTTATATATTAATATATTCCACAAATATCTTGGATAAGCGATAGAAAGTTTGCGAATCAATTCACTGACGGTATTTTAGAATTTAAAAAACCGGAGTTTACTTGGGTGTTATTTTATTTATTTATTTTTTTTCATTTTTTATTCATTTTTCTCATTGAATTTCTTCACAGACGCGATATTTTCTACAGAAATATGTAGGTAGGTACCTAAAACGATCATGAGGTGAAAATTTTCGCATCGGCTGGGAATTGTGATAAAACTTTCGTGTATCCTAAAGCCCGTATAGGAATATAATATAATATGGTATTAGAGTGTATTGTCACCGACCCCACGGAGGATTTACACTCCGAATTGCGGCTTAAGGGGGTGACTCGCGTGAAAATCTCCATATTTATCATTGCGGCTAGTCCAATTCACGGTTTTTGGCTTCTCCCTAATTATTCAAAATTATCAACCGGCTATGGTTATGCAAAACGGTGAAACTGCCGATAAAAATGTTTATGCATACGACTGATTGTCGCGTCGTACCACCTACATACCGAACGGACAATGTGCAGCTTCGAATTCTAAACGAAACGTGAAAAAGAAAAAGAAAAAAAAAAAAGAAAAGAAAAAAGATACAGAGAAGAGAAAAAAATCGTTAAAATCGACTCTTTTTTTCGCACCAACGATAAAAATAAAATTCACGTTTATCCGTAAAGTGAAAGTCGTTTCGCTCAAATTCACGATGTATACAGAGGATGTATTCTAAAGGCGATTCGTCACCACCTCGCAGATTGAGTTTTAATAAAAATCTTTGTTGCAGGGTTTCCTACGTCAATTTGATCGATTGAAATTGATCCGCGAGAGGCCGTTGAAGCACTTTCGAATTTGAATCGAAGTTCCCCGTATGGGGGAACGAAAAACATTTCATCAAAAGTTAATGAAACTTCAAACGTCAATTAAAATTGCCCTAAAGAGGGTTCGCTGAATCACTGCGTCTATATGTATACATATGCTATAAGCTCTCCTGCGTTATTCGAAATCCGAACAAATTCAATAAAGACAAGTTTAATTGTTTAAGTAGATAATAAACCGAAGATCGTTCAGCATTTCCGAATATACATAGGAAAAAAGAACAGAAAAAAATTCCCTTCATATTTCCAAAGAGACTAAAAAACTTTGCGCGGATCTGCAATTAAGGGATTTGCAATTAGAGCTCTCCGTACGCGGCTATTTAATTCGTCAGTCAGCTCACGTTCGCGTTAAATCCCGTTAGTATAAATGGATGCTGGTGCGTCTGTCTGCATTGTAAATGAAATGAAATTCTAAATTCTAAACAGTTTTTTAAACTTTAATAAAATTCCATTTCCTCACATGATCGGCTTTTCTTTTTTACAGATTCATCACTTTGTTTTTTTTTGTTTTTTTTTTTTTTTTCTCATCAAATTACCATCATTACTATCATTGCCGTTATTATTTTTCCCGTTCGAATCGGATAGACGTCGATATAAAAACGAATAAATTTTATACAACAAAATTATTATACCCACGAATAACACGTAGCTGTAGTAGTACCTTCTTATACTATATCGCTGTAAGGCTAAGATTTAAGTATCGACTACACCTGTGTTTATTTGTAATTAACGTCTAATAAAACCTTCGATATCAATGACACCGATAGTTATTTATTTACCTGTACATGATGCAGTTGTGCAAGTTGCCGATGTTGCATAGGAACAGGTAGCGGAGGCGGAGTACTCGGTGAATTGATGACCTGCACAGTCCCATGCTGTTGTAAGTAGGGCTCGAGGAATACATCACTCCTGAAATAAAATTTGACATATATGAATAATTATTTGTCACTTTGTGATACCTGGTGGTGCTTGGAATTTATTTAAATTAACCGTATAAATATAGAAGTATGAAACTTATATAGGGTGTATAAAAATCGTCGTAAAATTGATATGCACTTTGAAGAAATGACTTTTTTTTTCTTCATTCAAACAGTTTTTCTTTATATACTGATAAAGTTTCTAGCAGTAATTTCACATGAAGTTATGGTATTCGAGATCTCGTATATTTCCGCGTAACTTATAGCTGTGTATAAGCTGTAGGAGTCCGCGGTCTCGGGTTTATGATTTATAACGACCGAGGAAATGTACATCCATGCGTAAGTAACGGTCGCGTTTATAAACGGTCTGCGTTTTAGTCTAGAATTAATATTAATCCAATTGGATATAACAAAGGATGGCTTATCGTGTAAGAACGGGGATATGGAACCCTTATAGAATTCCAAGATTTAATATTTCCCGACGGTGTAGTTAAGACAAGTGTATTATTCCGTCTTAAAATCCACGTTATATACCGTGAAAATTCATTCGTGATCAATCGTTCGCATAGAAATTTGAAATTCCGTAAATTTTTCCATAAAATTTCTTTCTCTTCTCCTAGTGCAGCCTCGTCCATCGTACCCATACCCTTATTACTTCCTTTTCCGCATGAGTCATTCCGCCGTGCGTATATAGGAACGGGCGCATACATATCTATAGAAATTCGTACCCCTCGGAAGCGACCCGCAACTACGTCCAGTTCCATGAACACGTAACTTCCTACCCCATTGCAAAAGACGGAAGAGAATAAGGAAGAGGAGGACGATGACTAGGAGTAAGAAAACTCGAGTTTCCACCACGTCGACGGAGGGCTAACTAACGAAAGATAAGCGCGTTTTCCGCAGTCTTTTGAGCTACCATACAATAACGACAGTACAGTAAAGTATAACGACAAGGACACGGAACGAGTTATGCAAGCATGGTGCGCGCAGCGGCAGCAGCAATAGCAGCAGCACGGTGTATATTGTCGTCTGCGTTTGACAGCTGACATTCTTCTTGGCCGGCGTTATTTTCCTCCTCTGTATGCGTGTTCTGGCTCGTTATCAATGTGTATACTTGGTTTGTAGCTGTTATATACATACGCGAGGTGGGTTCCGAGGTCGGAGTTAAACGCGATGGCTGTGTCGTCTGTGAGATCAGATGGGGGTTCCCATGGCAACTGGAGGTTCTCAACACGTGGTCCTCCAGCCACCGGGACCTACGTTCTCCGGTTGGTGTTCCGCATGCATCGCCAATCCGCATTTTACGTATTAATGAGCCCGGAATAGCTTCTGCAAAGAGTAGGTATGAGGGGCAGCCTACGGTGTCCCGCCTCTGCCCCCATGTGCCATTCATTTTTTTTCCATCTCGTTCTTTCTCCTTTTATCTTTCTCTGAAGGTCTCTTTTCCTTTTACCTTTTTACCTCCTATTTTTCCCTTTTTTTTTCTTCTTTTTCAACGAGACTCGTTGGACTGCGGTCAATTTGTTTTCAAAAGTGTCCTTCACCAGGTTTTCTCCTCTCCTAGTCGCATTTATCCTCGAATATATACGAGTCACTTCTATACGAGATCATTTATTTCTATGATTGCGAAGAGTGTATTAGAGGATATATAGCTGTATACCTATATAGTTTATTTTTTCCCTCCGCCAAAATAAACCGTAATTTGTTTCAATTTACTGGAAGAATTTGATGTGGACTTTTATTTTATACTTTTCTGCTGGTATAGAGTGCGAATAAACGTTGCGTCCCTGGCCGGTCTGATTACATCGCTAATGGTATAAATAATATAGTAGCAAATCTGCAGATTCAGAAAAAGAAAGAAAAAAAAGGGATAAATATAACCCGATAAACTCATGTCTGTCCGGATAAGAAACGAGAAAGGACTTGAGGCCTGCAGGCTAGCTTGTTCGATTTGCATAAATGAGAGGAACTTCCGTTCAAAATGTGTCGCGACACGGCAGGTTTGTCTCGTACTTCGGTATTCAAAGCATGAACTTTCCTCGAAGCGAATCTCCAGACAGAAGGCAGCCCATTGCCTCGTTACAATCGAAATGCAAATATATATATGTGCACCTAGAAGTATGTACAGGCATATACAGATACATGTATATAAACGTTTCAATTGGAGAACATGAACTTTGAATGAAAGTTGAGATGTGTTTGTTCGGTAAGCGATACTGCTTGCAGTTTAAGTATTACGCATAATTACATGTTAATATAAGAGTGAAAAGAAATGTTTATCGATGCAACGCGTTATCGGGGTCAGAAACGTAATTGGCTTTGGTAGTTTGTCAATGATAAATTGTCTCATTGATTGATTGCTACGATTCTTTTTATATGTTTTACACACTCGTAAACATTATCATGCATATACTATAAATATTATATGCCGATGTATGTATATGTTGTATCTTCCCTGAACGAATTTCCCTAAAGCTGCCTATTCGTTTGTCCTGACGATCCGCAAGTCGAGTGGCGATGTGGAAATGGTTGATTGTCGTCGCTTACGGACCGGGGAAGCCGTACCGTCGAAAAGTAGAGCAAATTTGATGTGAAATGAACACGTTTGTTGAAACGTCGCAGTTTCGAGGGTTCTTTAGCTCGTAAATTTTCTTCAAGACGTCGTAAAATCGGTAAAAGATTGCAATATTCGCTACGCGTATTACGTATACCTATATACTATACATTGCAGTCCAAAGTATGTAAGAGCAATAAAATCACGTTGCCTTCCTTTCGCCATTTACAAGACGGCAACAGAAGAGCCCAGAATCTGTAGCAGCTCTTGTCTGCTTTCATTACACTTGTACCCGTTACTTTGGTGAAAGTTTTTAATTAAACATACATAGGTAGGTATATAATGTACATACATACTTATGTACGTACTATATACCCGTGTCTAGACTTAGATTATACTTTTCTACGGTAGCTTTTGCCCTCTGACAAAGCAGAAGGAATAAGAATCGCGAAAGTCTGAGCGAAGTTGAGTTTTATGGAACTTGGCTTACAAGTTGGAATCTGAATCAGTAGCACTTGACACGAGTGTTACGACTCTGACGCACCCTAACACGAATATCTTGAGTGGTTGAAATTGTAAACAGAATAATTTACGTATTTTTCATTTTTTCCCCAAATTTCTTTCAACCGCAATTGAACAGCCACAGTGACGTCACGACAATTCAATTCTTTCATTTTCAATATCCGTTGCTATTACAATTTCGCAAAAATTTTATAAACAGAGATTCAACCTAATTGCATAAAATTTAATGGTGGCATAAAATCATAATGTTGAATAGAATAAGAGATGGAAAATTTCTTAGCTACATCTAAGTACCTATCTGCCCTTTCCAGTCCGGACTTTTTCCTTTGCGTATCTACGTATACTAGTCTCAAGTCGTGAGATGAAAGTTGAGTGACAGGGTACGCATTCGCTTGGAGATGACCTCGACACGACGGGTTTCTTCCGGTAGTTTCGCGCACGTTCTTCGAAAACGTGGACAACAGATGACCACTCGCTGCACAGTGGCGAGTAGAGTTTAAAAAGGGTATCAGAAAAAGTGGTTTTTCCAAACATCGTATGGCAGTAATTTTGCACCCATACGGATATAAGATGAACGAAGACGTAGGAGCCCTCGGAGGCGGAAAGGGTTGCCGCTGTTGGACGGGGAGTGCTACGATTTCAAGAAAAGGTTGGAAAAAGGTTGTTCACCGTACAAAACGGGATGGGAGATCAAAGAGCACAAAAAAAGGGTCATATATAGAATGAAAAAGAGCAGCGAAAAAATTACGTTTTATTTCACAGTTGAAATGGGATTGTAGGGTACTTGTCAGCGCGCACATAGGATTGCAGCATGAAAATGCATCGCTTTATAGTGGCCCTCGCACGTGGTGTATATCACACACGGTTACAACCTTTGATCTGAATTTCTGGAGGCTAAAAAAGTTGTTCAACATTTTTCCATTTCTCGAAAGTGGAGTCGGTAGATTTGACGTCGCGTATTTTGAGCACAAAACCCTTTGACGTTTATGCAGATCCATAAGTTTCAAGCAATTCTTTTGTGTGGGTAAATTCTTGGGCAAAAATTTCATTCAAATAAATCTTCCAACTCTGCAGTACCACCAGCAGCGCGTATAGTTCCTCATAGACGCGATTCCTGACTCTACACTTTACAGTCTCGATTTCCTTAGTTGAAACCCAAGAAGCAGGAGCAGCTCTTGAGTTACAGAACGTATAGTTTGTGCGCCTGTATATCGCTGCAAGGCAGGGGAGGCGCGATTTCGTTTCGTCCAACCTACGCGATATGTCTAGGTATAAGTATATGCGGGAATCCACGTACTAATACATACGAATATTATGACTAGTAGGTGGTGTTCAACCTACGCTCCATACCCGAGGCCGGTTTAAGGTTGAATTACCTGTCTCGGACAGGCGACACTTTACGCGTTTGCAAGTGCTCCACGACTCGCTCTGCTTCGCATAGTTTATTCTTAGTTAATTCTTAGTGCAGCTATAGGTTTGCGAACTCGGCCTACTACATAGATCAGATCATGATGACGTCATGGTTATACTAGCGATTTTATTGCTTTTCAAAGCACAGTTCTCTGTCCGGCATATATCTCTCTCCGCCCTCCCTCCCTCGTGGACCCATCGCTACGATGATGTGACATCAAACAGCCGCTAATCAATAATACCGCAAGAGCTGTGAGAAAATATCAGCTTTTTCTAACCGGCTATATGGCTGAAGCCGTTATATAGTTCATCCGTTTTTATGCCCTATTCATCTTAATTAGTGCGCAGCTAAGTCTCACTTTTTTATAACTTTTCTTTTATCACACGTTGCTGGTGCGAAGAGATTTCCTACTAAGTATTACGACGGTATTTATTTGAAAAAAAAATTAAAAAAAATTAGAAAAATTATGGGGTTCAATAGTTTATCAATATTCCATCGGGGAGTTCCGACGAGACATTTAAGTAGGACTATAGGTAAGTTAGTTCTATAAGGGATAGTTATAACAGATTAGAATTTCTTCGTTGAAACAAGGGTAAAGTTTGAGAGGTAAATTGATCGTGTAAGAGTTCTTTCCGGTCAGCGATCACGCAGGACCTTAGAGAACATTCCAGGACCTTACCACTCTCTTCGAATACTTCACTGGGCTCAACTTTACCAATCTCTTCTGCCTACGCACGGAAAGAAAGTTTCAATGTTCTCTTCTAATACTATGTTTCCTCTGCACGTTCGTTTCACGAAAAACAAGGTGATATTTTAGAAGATTTTCTATCCGAACGAATTTGAGGAAATTAATTATTTATCCTATCCTATACTGTGGAAAATCAAGTCACCTATTCTACCCAATTTAACTAAATGGTTGTATCACAAGTTTCGTTGTTCCAATTTATTCAACGATCTGAAGAAACTGAACAATAAAATAATAAAATAAAAAAAGAACAATTCATGAGATTTCTGCTGATCGAAGGCATGAAAATTTTCGACATGTGTAGATTCGGAGATAATGAGATAAGCCTATAAATATTATGACGATCCTGTTTCGACTAGGTTTTCAGGGTATCGAGGACGCGATACAGTATTGTTATCCTGTCTAAAAACCTGTGTGCAACGAAACGCGGTTCCTGAGTCAACTTTTTCGTCCATAGCCTGCGGTAAGGATATTTATCATTCGGTTATGGAGCCGGAAGATGTTTGACGTAAGTTTTAGTCGTGAAACAAGATATAAGGTGAAATAAAAGGAGAGTATCTCTGTTGTTAAAAACTTGTATTACATCACGCTTAAAGCGAGAAGAAGAAGAAGAAGAAGAAGAAGTAGCGCAAGAGAAAAATTGCGAATGTATGTATATATATAGGTATCGTTGCGTTGTATGATAATAAATAAGAAAAAAAAAACAACAAAAAATTGTTAAAACTTTCCGGGAATAAATTATACCCGTAAAGAAAACTTCAGGTATTCTTTTTTAGTGGGTAAGACCATTTCCAAAAAATAATGAATCCCATCTACAGTCTATTCACTGTAACTATAGACTAAGCTGCTTACCGCGTAAGCAGCTTAACTTAAGAATAACTTTAAGGGCTTCGAAAGGCTGCGGAGGGTAGTTCACTCACTTTGCTATCATATTTCAAATTAACCGTTGATTAAAATCGATTTTCTTATCGTCTCACCGCCTTACGATGACACATTTTATATAGTAGGTATACCTATTCGATTATTTTCAATTATTCAAAGGGTTTATCATCACTGCGGCGAAATAGCTCGCGATAAAAAAATTTGCAAATAAGTTTTCGTTCGCATAAAAGGGAGCATAAATAATCGAATATTTTTATTACCTTTTCACACCAATTTCTGCATAACGACCTCTCGTTGATCTGACTGTAGGTCTTGCCGAATTCTGGTTAGTATAAAGAGTCAGAATGTCGTTGTTAATGTTGTTTATAATTGGAGGTAACATTTTTGATTTTATTGCACTTCATATAATAATGTCGATTGATTCACGTGAGAAAACTTGGGATTATATCATATTATTGAAAATAAAGTTTATTCTTATTATTCTTTTTCTTCTTCTGCGAAGTTTTAGCTATCGTCGCGTAAAAATCTATCTATAGGGGGGGGGGGGTTAGTGTTCTCGATTGAACTTTACAACTGCTTTTTGATCTGTGAATAATACGTAAAGAGAATCTTGGCATCGTTGGCTATCACTTAACTCATCGTCGCACAGTCATTTTCAAATATCCGAAAATCCCATTCGTCATATTTTATAAAAAATTGAAATGAACTGAAATCATCGAGTCTTTGACTGAACTTTGTCGAAAATGAATAAAACCAAATATTCCTACAACTTTTACACCTTGGAGATTTTGTTACAAAAAAAAAAAATATATTTCTTTCATCATAAAAATTCGACACTATTTTTACTTTCTAGATTACGTAGCCACGGACGACAGATAGATACTGGCTCGCAAGTTCTCCTACACGAAGAACATTGAAAAGCGTGAAAAATCCAACTAGTTTCATCAAAGTCAAATAGAAATTTAACGAACGTTAAGGATGCGATATTTAAAACGGGAGTCTAAATTCGTAGGCCGCAGATGAAATGGGTTCAACTTTAGTTTTCATGGGTTTTGAAAGAGCTAGAATCTCTGGATGGTGAGGGGACTCCGCGAGCGACTAAACCTATCTAAATCTTTGCCTTTTTTGATTCCATTTCTTCTATTCCTCGGTTAAGAGGTCGAGAGTCACGTTGTTCTTCGAGGCATGAAATTTCGAACGTTTTTATACGCTCAACTATCGAGTTACCACCGGCAGGCAAAATAAAATATAATCAACCACGGGTCTATATGAACTCGTGCACGTATAGATATACGTACACTTTCTTGATGCTTCGGTATAGACGAAACCACGTGAAAGTTGGGCAGTGCAGAGAATAAATAAAATACACGAACTATACAAGCTACTCAACCGAGAGAACTGCATATCTCTTCTACACATAATCCGTATAAATAAAAATGCTGAACTAACGATCAGCGCGAGTTTAACTTCGAAATAAAACAAGGACAGAATTTAGACACTAAAATTTACCCAATATAATTAATTAACTTCCAGTGTCTGAAAAATGTCTTTGCAACTAGTAACTCTAAAGATCGAATAAAAAATAAAAAAAAACAGGATATAAAATTCGATCAGATATCGCAATTAAAATGTACCGTTATAGAGAATCGCTGTGAGGTAAAATTGTAATTTCGGCGTTAAGAATTTCAGTCAAATTGTATGCGTGTTTTATTCGATTCCTCCTTGACGTTGAATCCTATTTATTTTCTACATATATATATATTTTATTTTCATTTCGGGCTAAATTACAAGAAAACAAAAAAGTTTCTTTATCAAAGCAACGAACGAAGGTAGGAATTCAGTGCTGAAGGTAGCATGAGGTTCTTAAATCTCTTAGAAGCTTAATTAAAAGTTTGAAAGAGAATCTTTGAACGTTATACCTATACGTTAACGGAATTTACGGAATTTAAAGTCTAAAAAATTGACGCTCAAACAACCTTTGAAGAATATTTTTAAAGGTGCAAGAGGAGTATATACCCATCTTTAGATCACTTTTTAAAAGACTCGAATAGTTGACATAAAGTTTTATTTTTCTGTTTACTAAAGACAATTATCTACAAGCCTGTAATACAAACGTTGTTCAAGCTTACTCTTAAAGAGACCAAAGATGCAAATAAAAAGACTAAAATGCTGATTGAGCAAGACAACGCAGCGGTCCGTTGGTCGTTGGCACACAAAATTAGGTTTATGAGTCAGATATGTAATCGGTATCTCTTATTTTCGGACTGGTTATGCTTAATTTTGCCTGAAAAATGGCATTTTACAAATTCTCCAAATTCATCAAGTTTTTCTTTTTCTCTTTTGAATACTAAAAATGAATTTCCGTCCAAAGAGAGGTTCTCTCGCTCTCTTTGAGTTTAAAATCGAATCTCTAGTTGGGTAATATATATTAAATATTTATTCGAATCGATGAAATAGAAAAGTTCCTAAATATATCCCACAGAGGTAGTTTATGAAGCCACGGTTCGCGAGACAACTTGAAAGGGAATTAACGAAGTATAGAATGTTGGCTGATCATTGGCCCGAATAATTGCTACCCGAGCGATAAGAAGTTGTTTTTTATTTTTATTTTTTTTTTAATTTACCCAGAAAATTAGTTCATCGTACTTTAATATAGAACCTGTGCATTGTACCGTATGCACTTAGTTAATTCGACGAAAAAAGATTCTGACGAATAAATGAACCGAGGGTTTTGTTCTCACTGATCGGTCATGCGGTCGTAAAGTAAATGAAAAAATTTCTAATAAAATCAAGAAATGATTGTAACAATTGAAACAAGCCTCGCTCTCAGTCCGTTATAAACAATAAAACAAATGAGGTAATCACGATTCCCATTCATTTTCAGTCATCAATTCTAGACAATTAAATGAACTCTGATAGCATGGGATTATAGCCGGTCTTAAACCGACTGTACGACGATAAGATTAATTCTAAATCCAAATAGCGGGGTTTTAGACCGTTTAACGGTCAATTAGACACCAAATCTATGTGGTTACAGTATCTTGTTCAAATATGTACCATTCGTATGAACACTTTCTAATTTACACAACACTGAAGAGTTAGCGTATGAGAAGGGTTTAGATTCGTAGCGCGGTGTCACTGGGTTCGAAAATTCGTTCGCGAACTACAGTTTTCGATATCATTATTTGACAATTATTTTATTAAAGGATAAACAAACGCAGAAACGAATTTTATTACTAAACTTTATTTTATGATTATTTTAAGCCTCTCTTAACACGCTGTTAAGCGTCCGAGACGCCCGTCGACGTCGGACTGACGTCGCGACGCTCTATACTAACACCGTATCTACGCGATACTATGCCGGATGAATTTTCACCGCGACTAAAACCAGAGAGGTGGGAGCAGCGCGGAGACAACGCAGGCGCGAAGTTATACCTATCACTAACTCTGTTTGATTTTATATTTTATATTTTATGTATACTTATTTATATATATATTATAATAATAATTCGTGGGAATTTAGTGGGAATATTATTATTAAGTCAATGTACCCGCATGGAGAAGATGATCCATTACACGCGTGTGAAATAGATTGAAATAAAATGAAACATGGCGTTGCGTTGGGTCGAGGTTTTTTATCAATGAAATAATTAGAGTGTGACAACCACGCGACTCCCAGCCAACGTTCATAGATTAAAACAACTCCGTTAGAAAAATTTAGGCTATGAATTTTAATTAGAAAAGTTAGAGAAAGATTAGAGAAAAATAAGAATAAATTTTTAATTTCTTATACATTTTTCTGCGTAAGTTTACTTTATCGAGTTAGTTTTCGAATTGCAGACGAACAAGAAGCGATGGGGCGTAGAGAAACTTGAATTGTATTTCATCAAGAAAAAGCTTCACTGCGGTTAGTGTACATTGGAAACAACTCTAGTGGTACATAAGAAGTGTTGATTGCCACTGCGTCAAGATTGCGTTTGAAAGTCCGAAGATGTATGCCCGCGGTATACCCACCGCGGGAGTTAAAGATTTCAAACAATTTATAGCTATTACAATTACAAGGAGAAAATGCATTTTACGATAAACAGAGCATGCCGACATTGTTACCCATTGAATATCAACGACTAAGTTATTTTCATATACCATGATATAGCAATTTGTTAACCATTCGTTGAACTAGAAATTATTCAATCATTTCCATACTCGGCGTAATCACTGATCTTTCTATTCTTCTATGGAATAACAGTAATAGAAATTTGAACACAGCTTTGCACAGAGCGTCATACATTCTACCGCTGTTTTCAATTTCAGAGAACAGTTTCTCTCGCCCTTCTTATAGCCGCAAAAATTGCAAAGATTCTCACTCCCTCGTCGCTGAGTAAGGAGTAGCGTGTATTTTGAACCCTGCGGCTTGACGGTGAATATGAGAATGTCGCCTCAGGTGTGTCGCCTCTCGGTATACCGTGAAGAAAAGTTGGCAAAAATTGTAATAAATTTGAAAGTCTTTATTTCGCTGGTTTCTATCTGATGCTGGTACAGAGGCGGTATACCTAATGCATGGAAAAATATTGTGTCCCATTTCACCGCAGACATCCGAGGTTTCATATATTACAGTATTAGTGTACGTCGTTTCCTTCGTTATAATAGGATAAGTTTCAGATTCCGTAAAGTCAACTTTCCTAAATATCAATAATCCAATAATTTTTTTTCCTACTTCCTGTATTTTCTCGCTCTACGCAAACAAGACCACAAATTCGCGCAGGGAGGTAACAAAGTTCAAAGTCAGGTTACCTTAGTAACTTGAATCGATAGCTCAAGGTTCTTTAGCTATTTCCGGATTGTCGCAGTACATCGAATTTTAAGATTTCATTATATTTCATAAAATATTATCCGATTATCGGTACGACGACGCAAATCGGAGTAGGTACTCCGAAATAAAATTGTAAATGGCGAGAAGGGCTGTTGCCTGTTTCGTATCGCATCAGCGTACAGGAATACGTCTGTGTTTCTTGAGGATTTTCGATATTTCACCTATTTCTGACATCGGCAAGAATGAAACAGCCATAGTATACGGGAAGAAATGATAGATAAGAAATGAAAGAAATGGCTTATAGGACAGCCAACAAATGGTTTAACAGATAGGAAAAGAAAGTCTGCTCTCTGATCCAAGTTTTGCCCTAGGGTTTTACCCAACAGCTACAAATAAGACAACGGACAGATTTCCACAAATTTATCACCGGAAAATTCGTCCATTCTATATCTCCTCGTCTGTACCCCCCCTATGGAGACTAATGATACCCTAAACAGACGAAGCGTCGACCTGTCATACCACAAATAAGATCAACAGTGTTTTTCCTTTTTTTTTTTTGCAAAGGTTTAGCAGATTTTTAGTCACACGTTTCAGAAAGCAAATATAACGACTACGTGGGCTGCATAAAGAAGGAAATAGAAGGTTAGAAAAAAAAAAAAAAAATAGTCCCTTATTCTAGATGGCTTTACCCATAGCGTGAGATAATTTTCATTACAAGAAAGCGTGAACTGATTTGGAAAAAAAGGTAGGTATGTGAATCTCTTCATTGAATTTTTCGAATAAAAATTTTCTGGTTAATTCGCAGATGTAATTTGAAGAGATTGACTTGCTTTGGTCCTATAGTAGAAATTATTTTGAAATTTTTGTCAAATAATCTGTATAATGCCTAGGAGCCCGTCGAATAAATTCAGCTTTATCTTATCTTAATTTTTTACAGATTTGTATATGTTTAAATGAAAAGGTCGATATTTCATAATTGCATATACGCGTAACCTATATTTTAATATTTCGTAATTAAAACTTATTGCACGAAGCATCAATGCTTGTTATTTTAACTAAATATTTCCGTTCTTAGAGAAGCGCGTTGGCGCCACGACTCGAGGACACTCGCGGTAGGCGTATGAACGGGTTTAAGTGCAATTGCAATTGCATGAGGTGACGTCATCGTAACAGCATCGAAGCGGACGAACGGCAACGGCTTGCTAGTTGCGCGGTATTAATTACGAGAAACCTAAAGCAGGTACTCTACTTTCGTGTTAGAAATAAACCAGTATATAAAATGATACGCTCTTCTATACACGCGAATAAAAAAAAAGAAAAAAACTGGTTCATCAAAGTTGGAAACTATTCACCGTGATAAAATAATTCTGTTTATTTGTTGTAGCTATAAGTTTGTTCGAAATAAAGTTCAGCCATTTCCACGTGATTTTGTATTTCGCACCATAATTATACACATTTACAAAACAGATGTTTAGAGCGTGAAATTGGCTGCGCCATAACCCACCGATTTTGCGTAATTGGTATACCCACAGTAAATGACTAAAGCTATCAAAGCCAGTCGGTCCAGGATCGACGGTACACTTTCTGCGTCTTGTATTCTTGTATTCTTATATTTTTTATTGTTCTCTCGATATTTTCCCAGCCTCGGCATCTTTGATGGTATAGTTCCTCGCAATTATTATAAGAAATAAGAAATGCGTAAAGAAGGTAAGATCCTTGAATGAAATCAGCTACTATAAAGTTTCAACTGCAGTTTCCGGTGAACAGGAATCTGTTTTGAGTATACAACGGGAAATTTGCGGTTCGGAAAAACCTTGGTGGAGTAAATAATCGCGGAGTGTTTCCACAATTAAGCGATAACAGAGCATATGTATGTCAACGACAATTTATAAGATAGTTTACTGAGAATTCAACACCTCTGCACTTTCTTTCCAGTTCTGAAATGATTCAGATTCGTAAACATATAATTATTAGAAAATTTAATTACTGCAGCGAATTTATATTAACATTGGAAATAATAAAGCTCATCATGGAATATGTTGGATATAATTTCACCCAATTACTCGACATGTAGTTTTGTTTATTGTCTCATCCTTGTACACGTATGTACGTTACTGACTACGTATGAACTTATACGGTTCACCCCAAACTCGGAAGTATAAGCTCGCAGCTGTTGAGCGGTGAAACGTGTCGGCGTGTCTATTGGTCCGTAGCTCCGTACGTCCGCCGTAACTCCGTTGTTTCAGAATAATTTAATTAGAGAGCGAAGCGAGTGAAGTGGCGGGTCCATCCCGTGGGATTAATAGAAAGATCTTAGCGTCCAACACGGTTGAGTTGAGTCAGAAACTGCTACAGAGAGCTTGTAGGTACGGGGGACTTCTCTGTGTCTACAAAGGGTAAGGGGTCTCGGATGTTGCTAAAATGTTTACACGCATTGCGGAAGAAGTTAGGAAAAATAATAAAATAAATCGTTTTTCTTCGACAGATTAGTAATAGCGAGAAAAACGACAAAGAAAAAAAAAAAAATCTTTTCAAGCTCTGAAATTTGTTGAAACCGCAATATTAATAATAAGGTTCAAGGTAGGTAACGAATTATGACTTATTCTGAACCCGTTTAGTTGATATTTCGCGTGAAAATATTTATGAGTTATTTTTACGACACGTTATTTGCTCGAGTATTTTGGGACGTGGAAAAATTTTTCCGTGTTAAATAGGAAAGAGCTGAAGATTAAGAAAAAGTTTTAAGGGAAAAAGTGGGCGCGCGGTGGTATACGGCGTTAAGAAGCAACTGTATAGGTATATTATTTATACGTGTGTAGTTTATACTGTATAGTGAATTGGTTACCGAATGGCTGTATGCAAAAGTTTTTTAAAAGTTTAACTTTTAATTAAAAAGTAACCGTCAACGTTTCAAATGGTCGCTCGAGGGGAATTTCTGAAGAAAGAGAGACTGAAAGCTCGAACGACGAGAGGTATAAAAAAAAAAAGTGAATAAAAATTGAATAAAAAATAAAAAAAAATGTAAAAAAACTCAAGCGACAATTAAAGGGGGTCTTTTTTTCAAATGTTTTTTGTTTTTGAGTATTTATCAAGCGGTATTTCCGGGGTATAATATGCGCGGTGGTTTATCAAAAAGAGATGGAAGGGGTAGACGCGGAGGAAAAGAAAAAACGAGATGAGATTTTTAAGCTGGTTAAATCGAGTGGAAAAACCATTTTCTCTATATGGAAAATGAAAAGGGAGAAAAGTAAAATAAACGCCGCATGCCCGATGCAGCCATCCCGCACCTCCAATGAAATGTGTCAGATGTTTCGTGTAATAAAAGTTTTACTCTCACAAGTTGCGAAATAAAATGAGAACGAGTGCGGATTGTAGAGGGTATGAAAAGAGACTAAATGTGTGGAACAGTTTGAAAGAAGAAAAATGAAGAGCGCAGAAAACGATTCCCTCTCGCGTTTATTAGTCGGTTAATCTTAACACAACCCAAATTTGTTCATTGCTAATAGAGTCGTTAGTCATACTTCGAAGTTGTGAAAAAACTATGAGGGTCACTGCCACGTGTTAATTGGACCACGTCGCCCACTCAGTTTCAAAGAGCGTCTGGACGTTCGAAAACTTTGGCACTTGTTTAAGATGCCGAAAATAAAACAGCGATGAGAATCTCACGGTTTATTGGCCCAGGGTTAAATTCCTCAAGTTTTCCGAGCTTTTGGAATAGAGGAAAAAGGTTTTCAGTCGAATTTTTCGTAAGAATGAATAATAAAGAAATGTTTATTCAAAACGAGAATGGGATACGTGTAGGATAAAGTCAGAGATCTGACTATATCAGGGAGAAAAAAAGAGAAGAAATAACTTAAAATCGCCGCGAGGAGACGGAGGAATAGCTCGGTTCATAAGAAAGAGGCGAGAAAACTCTTTGGGGATTTTAGTACGTCTTTCAGAGAGCCGCAAACTGACGGTGGTTCTTGAACGTTACTGCAGTATTTTCTTTGGTCGAATAAGCCAGCAAGAGTATCCCACAGTATTGTCGTCAAAACTTATTAGAACCGTCCCCTCCACTTAATAATGTCCCGAGTGTCAATATGGGGTTCAGACCTATTCTTCTTCGGAGGAAATCTTCTTTCTTGTATATCGTGCACACGTATAAAAATAAGTCGCGTAAATGTGCATTTCTGAAAGGCCTTATGCTCTTTGAATTCCGGTTCAAAATACCCGACGAATGTCTGCATGATGCATTAAATTGTAATACCGAGGAGATTTTAACGGGGGATGAATTACACGGAATTTAATTTCTTCAATATAAATTCCCCGAGTTTTTGGAATAGCTTAAATATAAAAGAGATTATCGACCCGTGTCAAAGTGCAAAGACCCTATCCGAAAACTGTAAAACAGACCCCAAGTATCAGTTTTTTTTTTGTTTTTTTTTTGTTTTTTTTCTTTTTTTCCTCTTTTGGCGAAGAAGATAATTAAGGTTTCGCTTACATCTCACAATCAGCCGAGCTTTTGATTAAGAATCAGTGGTCGAAATATAGGCGGACGATATATATCTGTACCGAAAGTAGTATAGTTGTGGTAAATCTTATTCTTTCTCGTTGGACACAGCCACTAATGAAATCGAAAAGGAATTTATCGGCAAAATAAATTGGTCCCGAGGTCTTGATAAATTGACTAATATGTTCAGAAAAATGTCTTGCTATATATTTCACGTGGAAAAATGAATCATGTTTTATTGGTTTCTCAGCAGCGGATTACCAGAACCTCTCCCATTCGCGGGGAGCATCGATAAAATTCAAGGACTACCCTAAACTACCAAAAATAATCAAACCGATAAGTTTTTCTTTTTAAACAAAAAAAAAAAAAAAAGAAGATCATATTTAGCTTTGCTGCCGATGTATGGCCGGATGTATTTGTTTTTTGAATTCTCAAAATCAATACCTGTCCATCATCATTGGTATTTTCGTCTTCGATGATAAGTGATACTCCTTGCAGTATATAGAAATACACGAAAATAAAAAAAAAAGGAGAAAAAATCACTCATATACTCATCGAATTCTCCCCGTATTGAGATAACTTGATCCCCAAATTACGATAATAATAATAAAACTAATCGATGGACGAGAACCCCTTTACATCAAGTGTGCTCAGCCCCAAGGGAAAATTGGGGATGGGTAAGGGCGCGCGGCCCACCAACCCTGACTGGCTGACTATTTGGGATTTTAGGGAAGAGAGTAGGAGGCAAAACGATACCTACTTGTCGCTTTTGCTGGCCAAGCCTTTAGACATTGTGGCCTCGGGTTACGTAGTCGTTGACAACCAGAGCCCAACGCCAAAGCGAAAAGGTTCGTTGCACCCCGAAGTAGGAAGGAGTTCGAAAGGAAGTGTTTATAAGTGTGCGAACAAAGACAGCATCCGTTTCGCCTGTCATTAGCCTCGTTGACAAATCGTACTTCAAATAATCAGAGATACATGAATTTTGATTTTCATTAAATAACATTACAATAGATGATCACAGTTCAAAATAGACACTTCCCTTTCACCTACGTTGCACTAAACTGTACAATTGCTATTTCTATTAAAAAAAATTTGAAAAAAAAAAAAAAAAAATGATTTTTCCTACGGTCAAAACATATAGTTGACAAATTCGAGCTGAATTGACGCAGAGTCTATATTATGTTGGATGAATCACTAGCCTTCGTACAGTCTCATACTCAATTACGTAACATATCCCAATCGTTTAACAAGCTGTAGATAAGGTATCGTGGCTCTAATCTTTATCTGAAACTTTGACAATCAAGAAGTGATGAATTATCGATTGGGAAAAAAAAATAAAAAAAAAAAAAAAAATAATACGTTGAAGTTACTTCCCAAAAAATGCATCTGATTATTATTGATTCTCTTCGTCAAATGGCCCGTTGTTATTTATTATTCTAACCGAATGATTTATAATAAAATTGACGATATTTTGAAAGGCGAATAGTTTTGATTTGTCGAAACTTCCCACCCTGTATAAGCGTGGAATATAAGCTCGTCTCTAAGTGTAGGTGCAACCCAACCTTGGCCGCAGTAACTGGATTTCGATAAAATCAAGACTCCTCTCGAGAAGCGGGCGATTCTTCGGCAGACGATTGAATTTATTCAAGAGCACGAATTTTCTTCTTTACCGTCTAAGAACAGAGCGAGTTTTCAATTCCTGGTAAGATTTCGGGGGCGCTTTCTTAAGCGATTTTAATAATCCGTAAGCGAGATCCACGTCGCACGCTTCGGGCCAATTTAAGCCTTAAATATACGTCGAACGATTTCTGAATACAAAATCTTTCAATTCCTTGAATTTTTTCAATCTCTCCTCTTCTATTACACGTATAGTAGGTATAAATTCTTCCTCATGCCTTGATCCCCCTTCTAATTCGCTCCCAGACCCCCCGCCTGTATAAAACTCTTGCAAAATTAATTGTCGGAATTAAATTCGATGCCAATTAGACCTCGGTATTAATTAACCGTTAAGATTAATCGACTACATGATATACCCATCTGTTGGGTGTCACGTGATTTAGACATTTTAGGGGTAGTCTCAAACCAGATTATTATTTTTTTTCTCCATCTTCCTCCAGAGTCACATTGACGATTAATTCCCTCACCGCATTATTGCACGCCCAACAAATTATTCACACTTGTTTAAAAAAAGAAACAGAAAATAACATTCACTATTCTCTCCCATGTCTATATACGCGTAAGGTTTACCTACGTGTGTATAAAAGGCGTAGGATAATGAAGAGTGTATTTATGAATCTAATCATGCGCACATATACGCGTGTATACATGTGTATTCCATAGGAAACTTTTGTTGTATATTTGAGAAATTCATTCAGCCAGCCATTTTGTAGTTAAGGACAGCTGCCCACCAAGTCAAAGAAGTTGTACAAATAATTTACAAACGATATTTGTGGGTAGATCCATCCAGCTACACCTATGCAAAGATGTCAGTGGATTTTGGGATTTTGTAAAAAAATTTTCCTTAAAAACTCACCTGATGATGTGCTGATTTGTAGATTGTAGTAAAATCGTAGTGTACTTAGTGATCAACATTTTTTTATGCATTCACTATCAACGGGGTAAAAGAATAATCACACATACACACATATACACACATATACACACACAAACACACACAGGACACAGACGCATGTATATGTACGTACGATGAAATAATTGACGTTTATCGCACTTGTATTTGTACTTCTATTTGTACTTGTCATACCTATTTGACGATTCGGAAGGTGATTCACCGCGAGTGTAACTGGAGATGATAAACGTATGGTAGTGTAGTTTCGCATAAATCGCAGATCACATCTGCAGCGGGTCGAGGTAAAACTGCGCAAATAGCGAAGAAGACGGCGGGTCTGAAATTCTCGGGTTTATATTTAGCGTTCATTTTTAGATATTTATAGAAAAACTCGCCTCTCTCTCTCGCCCGCTAGACTCATCTTGTCAATATATTTTCCTCCCTTATCTATCCTCTACCTACAGTTTTTACGTACGAGTGGGATGTTATTCAAGCGCGCCGATGTTACGTACAACAAAAGTCTTCCGAGACGTTTACTTTCGATTTCGTAAAATCGTTTTATCCGTTGTCGTTGGAGAAAGTTAATGCCTATTTGATAAATTTTTAGTGTGACAAACTGCGGGAGAACGTGTCTCATTTATATAAATATTAAAATTATAAATCGTCATTTCGCGACTCTCGCTGATATTTTATCACCATAATTATTGCCTATCGTTATTTCTCTTTTATGTTTTTTCACATGGAATTCACTGTTTATTTAACTAACACTATTTGAATCGATTGAATTCTTAAACAGTTCAATCACTCCTGATTGAATCACTTTATCGTTGCATCAAAGGAGCATGTTTCATATACGTGTGTCTCACACGATATAACACGATGACCACAGTCTTATCGTGGCTGCTGCTATCTTGATTTCAGATCGAAGAAATTCGAATCCAAGATTTCCAAGTCGTAGAAATTACGGAATATAATTCCTTCCGCTGAATTTGAAGCGTTAAAAACTTGCGTGAAACGTTTTTCGACTAATTTTATTCGCAGGTTTGTAGTCGACGGACATCACAAAGCCACAGGTAACAAGGTGAATGATTTTATCAGCTTTTTTCAAACACTTAAGCATACAACTCGACGAACGTTTACATCGAAGCATCTATTATTAGCACTTGCGTTATATTTTACCCGCAAAGTATTTGTTATCGATGAAACGTTCATTTGTGAAGTTAAAATTGTCCTATTTCATCAGCGATTGGAATAATTTTCAAGAGAATCGATTACTTTTATTCAAACTTTCAATTTCACGTTTTGCATTAACGGTTCTCTCAACTTCCTCCACAAAGATAGCATTCGATGGGTTCGCCGCCCTCTCGCTGCTCTAAACAGCGAAGATCCAACGCATAAGTGAAAAGTTAATGAAAAATTGTAAAATCGTATATATTATAGAATAGAGTATTAAATTTTGATCAGATCGCGTCGTGTTTATAGATACCACGGCGAGACAAAGCAATTCGAATGTCTTGCTCGCTGAACGGTCGCGAATGAACTGGCTCCTTACACATTATAATACCACAACCGAAGACTCTAGACGCACCACAACGCGTCTTATACTCTGTGATATTGTGCGATACATACTGCATTACATACGACTTTAAAATACTGTTATAAAAATCTACCGAGTAGAAGGTGTAATAATTATTTATATTTCATGTCAAAAATCCCTGTCCATAAAACCCCAGATAACAATCTCTCCTTTCACTGTATGACTCATTTTTCTAATATCGAAGATTCGAGATTGAATCATTTGCATAAAATGCGGATTGATAAATCAAGAACACCATTTTCATTCCGAAATACTTTCCAGATTCTACTTTGCGGAAACTGAGTTAAGAATTAATGATCTATACTCCATTTGTATACTAGCCTATGACAACATCGTACACCTACGTACTTAAATGTGTTTATTAAAACGCGTGAGCAATTGCTGTAAAAAGGCTTGTTGCTTCCATGGATAATCCGATTATGTACTAATTAGGTTATTCGAGATTTTTCGGATCTCCGCTGTGCTCTAATTTCACGCATTTACGTTTATAACAATACGAACATTCATACGTCAGATAAACTTCAATAGGCACAACGCAGTGCGATAGTCCATGGTTAGCTCGTCGCTGATTACGGTGTTTGATAAACCATTAGAGATGTACAGGAAGTTGAGGAGAGATTTTACCGGCCAGGATAAGCTAGTCTTTTCCTCTGACCGTGAGCATATGGAAGAAAGAGAAGCGTTGGAATATTGTGCGAGAATGTTTGATCGCGAGTTGTATAAAAAATCCGCGATGTATTTCAAGAGCGGAATAAATTCATCAACGAATATACTATACATGTAATATATATCGGTTGAAAATTACATCCATATACATAAAAGGTATAAGAATTGAAAGTAAAATTATTTCCTGTATAGTCGTTGGGTAATTGTCCCTCGAATGTGCAGGTCGAGAGATCGTCGCATGAGAATATCGTTTGCATCGCCTAATATGTATGTAAGTATTGAATTCTATACCGGAGTAAGCCTACGCTCAACCTCGCATTTCTATCACATTTAAAAATAACTCAAATCTAATGCCTCGACGCGAATGATGATAAGTTCCTGTTTTAATCACGCTCTTATGGATTCATCGATGTGGGCAGAACGTGACATATGAACTAATAATAGAATTAAAAAAAAAAAAAAAGAAAATGAGACAAAAATGCTACCTATGTTCAAACAATATTGTTATGCATCGCGGCGTTAAACTTATCCACTCCTTTACCGGTGTTAAAAATTTAGACCAAGGTGTAGAGTCCACCTGGTGCTCCTGAAGACGAGATTCAGGTGTTCCAAAATTCGTATCCCCCTGGGAATCGCAGTCGTTTATCATGTTGTTCTTTTTTTTTTTTTTCTTCTTCCCGTTCAAAGTTTGAATATGCATGAAGGTTCCAGTTGTTTAAGCTAAAGAAGAAATGGCCTATTTCTTTAAAATTAGATGTATAGAATGAGAGAAGATCGTTTGTGTTAAGACCCTCCGAAATCGTGATATGGTATAAAAAGATGAAAACCTAGGAGAAAATCTCTTGAGCTATTCGCTTTTGGTGGACGGCGCGAGCTGAGCTGTTCAACCCTCCGTCAAAGTTACGAGGTCGTAATTCAACCCAGGATACATAATTTGAGGTAATAGTCTGCTTCAATTAAGTGGAAACGAGCAGCTGAAGTAAAGGAGAATGTTAAACGGTCCTTGGGCAAGGCGTAGCGAAAAAATACTGACTGATACTTTCGCGTACTATACGCAACTTTTGTCATATAAAACAAAAAGTTACAGAGTCGTTATTTGTACCATGGATTTCGTTCGGCTTATATCAACTGCAACGAAAGAGCATATATTAAGCGGCAGATATTTTTTCAATTCGTGAAATGAAGGAATAATGCGCTTTTTAGTGGATTATAAAATCTCTATAAACGCGATAAAACGGAAAACCTGGCATTCTCGACTCTCTGTTTAAAGTAACAAGGTAATAATTCAATGCAGGATACAATTTCAGATAATAGTTCAGTGCAGCTTCGGTTAGATGTAGAAAGTTGATTGGGACTGGTAGGCAATAAAAATTGAAAAAAAAAAAACAAAAAAAAAACAAACTTCAAACGTTAACTGCACCTACATGTGTGTAGGTATTGATAAGCAGCAATGGTACAGTTTCTATATTCACGAACCAGTAACTGCACAAATCTCCAAAGTATCAGACGCAGGTATAAATTTTTGGTGAAAATAATTCCCCCGTAAAAGAAAAAGTCCTATTTAATCATCCTTGGTATAAAATTACGACGATGCCTTCGGACACTGTCCTTTCTTGATAAATTAAGTTAAATCTCCTTCTAAAATTACGAGGTCACAAGTCAGCTCAGGATACATAATTACCTGTAACGTCAGGACGAAGAATACAATCCCTAGTCGAATTTTCATGTAGCCTATTATAGTGTATCACGGAGTTTGAAAAAAAATGCGAAAAGAAAATGTTGAAATGGCTTTTCAAAGAGGCAACTTCATGCTCGTAAGTGATCTTTTTTGAATGTCTGGCTATGATTTTTTGTCCCAAAGTAATGTAAGATAAAAAAAAAAAAAAAATGTGTACGTTGAATTTGCAAAAAAAAAAAAAGTTAGAAAAATTGAAATATAATTTTCAGCTACATATCAATGAGATAAAAAGCTTTGATTTCTTTGTTCTCGACTTAAAATTCTCTATAAATATGATAAAAGCAAAGAATTTAAATAGTATGAAATTTTGAAAGCAAAGCTGCATACGCATGTGCGCAGGTTGAGAAGAGATCTACGAGTGGCTCGATGCGCTTTCAACGATCAGAAGGTCTGGAGAAGCGTGGAACAAGAGAGTGAAGGTCAACTTGACTGGTCAATGGCTTTCAGAAATAGCCAACGCCGCGACTGTATGCGTTCTTTGTTCACTAATTACCGCGAGAAGCTATTAAGCGGTTTGCTGATACGAGAGAGTTGCACGCGATTACTAACTTCCGGACCGCGTAAAAATCTCTTCACTATCTCGGATGCCAGCAAGACGGAATCTTTTTTGAAGACAAGTAAAGATAAAGAAAAAAGAATATAGAAAAAAAAAAAGAGAGAGAGAGAGAGAGAGAGAGAGAGAGAAAGAAAGAGCGAGAGATAAAAGAACAAAGGAAAATCAAAGAGTTGTGCATTTCTTGCGTCTCGTTTGTATATTATATGCGACCATCCCATCTTTAAATTTACATAATTTAGCCATAAGTTAAAAATTAGGTGTGAATGTAATTTTGAAACGAAGTTTGCAGTCAAAAAAAAGAAAAAAAAAAAGCTTAACAAATAAGAAACATAATGCAAAACGGCGAGACAGAGTGACTGCTTAAGGTTTCTTTCGTCATCCACGAAGCACTGCATACATACATGGCGTGCAGGCAACGCGGAATAGATGAAATTGAAGACCTCGAAATGCAGTTGAACAAATAGATGGACGTACATACGTTCGCGAGTTTACGAGAGTGGGTGTATTGTGTCTAGAAAAAGCGTCGTTATTTTTTTCATTCTTTAAATTTATGAGGACAGGTAAATCATATCTTAAGTCTGTGTAATCCACATATTTTTTTCTTTTCTTGGATATATATTTGTCCCAACTGCAAAGTTCCCACACGAGCGCGAAAAGATACTAAAGAAAGAAAAAAGGAAAACTAAAAAAATAAATAAGAAGAAAAAACAAGAACAGTACAAGAGAAGAACAAGAAGACAGTTATAAAGTTGTTGTCTTCTTTCGCACGGGGGTAAAAACATTCTCTATACTAGACTCTGGCTTTTATAGAACGAGAACGATAAGTCTACAAAAATCTAATACGATTAAAACCGTAGTCTTCAATTTTTCAATATTTTTTAACGATCATAGTCGCCTACTGTCTCCAACTTTAGAACTCTATAAATGAACGGAGTTAAAATTAGGTGGAATCAAAGCATAACGTAGCTGTTTCGATATTTAAGAAAATTCCAACTCCACATTCAGCTGATCTAATATTAAACGAAAGTTCTTTCTAATTGGCGGAAATTCTCGAAACATTGGTAGATAGGCATCCCCGTATAGAAAGATTCTTTTAAACAGCATAAATCTTCCTCGTTTCACCTCCTCCGAGGCGTGCATCTGTCACTCAGCAATCGATGCTTACACGTGACATTTAATTTTTCGTTAGGTTGAAAGTGTCTCAAAAAATTCATCTTCCAAAGAAAAGAAATATGAAAAAAGAAAGAAAGAGTAAGAAGCTCGATTACTTCACTTGCTCGGTTATAATTTATTTTCAGAATTAAAGATCAGCGAGTATAAATATGCATCCCTTTAATTTACGAAACTCTTTATCCTACGGGAAGGTAGAAGCGTTTGTATCAAAGGTGCGTAGACGCGGTACAAGCGAGGGATGATGGAATTTACGAGTGTTTCTTTATCTCCTTTTCGCTTTTATATTTCAAATTTTTTTTTATTTTACTTTTCATCCTTCATCCATACATTCATTCATTCGCGAGACACCGGGGAGCAATAAAATTGCTATCTTTCATTTTTCACTCCATAAGATCGCGACAATACCTCGACTCGGTTCCCGGGAGCCAGTCTTCTCGTTTCTACTCTGTTCGATGTTACCGTGTCCGTTGAGGGAGTCGAGTAGACCCCTTTTAATGTACAGTACAGTGCGTTTAGCAGTTTTAACCATGGCCCGAGGCCATCTCCGGGACGCGAGGCGTCGCGACGTACGTGGGGCGTCCCTAAGCCTTTTAAGGGCCGCGGCGCGGTGTCGCCCTCGTGCCTATTGTCACCGGCAACAATGCCGCCACTTCATATTTCGAGTGAAAAAGAAGGAAAAAGAGATTGGATAAAAAAAAAAAAGAAAAAGAGAAGAACGAGAAAAGAGCAGGAAAAAAAAGAAGTGCAGGAAACGAGAGCCCTTTTTTATTGTAAACAGAAAATCGATTTGCCTTCTTATATGCTCTTGCTGCACCGCGCGTATATCATCGCTTTGATAAATGCGTTTTGCGATAAGCATATAATACGCGAATAAAAATTGTCATCAAATGAAAAGCTTATTCACCTGCTGAGTTGGCTTCTGTCGAAGTTAATTGGTCTCTGTTTAGCATCAATAAATTGCACAATAACGTTGCAAAACACGAGCATGGTTTCGGTTGACTGTAACAATATTTAACACGTTTTTTAAAACTCGGTCGAATCGATATTTCCAGAGTCTGTACATCGGGCTAGAAGAAGATGGTCCTCGGAGTACACTGCACTTCTCTAAGTGCACGTAGTGGCTAGGTACTGGTCTAACATTAGACAATAACCGAAATAGACCATAAGTTGCAAATCAAACAGTCAGACGCAGGCGCTCTGCCGATTGGATCTGTGCCAAAATTTTCAAATAAAATAAACGAAAGCCATACCACTCAGGATTTTTTTTCAAAAATCATACCGGTGATAACTGATCGGTAATTTATTCATAATGTAAAAATCCACATTTTTCTCAGAAGTGATAAGATATTATTGAATTTTTGTTTTTTTTTTTTATTTGGAAGGAAGAAGATTTTGACTTTCGTAAATATAATAATTAATGTACAAATATGAAACTACAAATAAAAGATGAAATCCTCCCATCGCGAGTTGATGAAATTTCTTCCATGCCCTCGAGCAGTTGGTTCTACTCCCGATCATTGCATCGTTCGTCCACCCAGCATATCCATCGGTTCCACTGCCTACTGCGCGCTCGTCCGCATCACTGACTTTTCATTTAACTCAATATTCGATTTTGATTTATGGAACGCAGTTGTCGGCTTCCGTACCCTGGAGTTCCTTCCTGATATCTCTTGGAATTTGCAACGTAACTTTCGAGGGTTATGCTTGCGGATGCTACGTACAGGATTGTGTGACGTCTATACGTGTATGCTCGTGAATTTATACTTCATGAAGTAATGGGCTGGAAGTATATTATACTCAAATCTAAGAGTATACAATATTCGTTTTTGACTTTCATGAACCCCTGCATAACGTTTAAAAAGGAAAGGGAAAAAAAAAAGATACAATATCGCAACACTTGGCACTATATAAGGAATGACCACACGGTGAGTTGATGCAGAAAAATTGGAACGACATACACGTCACTTAAATCTGATTGCTTCTATGGGGGGGGAAAAAAAAAAAAAAAAAAAAAAAATCCCATTTATTATCCAATGAATAATTTCTCTCAATTTTTTTTTCCGCGATATAAAAATGAAAAAACTTTTTCTTGTGTATGTATATATAGGTACATAGTATATATATAATATATATATCCGTCGTGACATCGTGTTGACGGTTGAAGTTTGAGGGTTGTTGTTGAAGGAGGGGAAAAAGAGTTTTGAATATTTTGAAGAAGCAGATTTTCGCGTATAATGGAATTTTTTATTTTATTTTTTTCATATTCATTTTTTATTCTTTTTTTTTTTTTTTTTTCTTATTCTGACGTATCGGCAGGATTTGATTCTCGAGAGGCGAGACGGTTCTTGGGAAGACGGTGGGGGTACGATGCGTCGCGACGTTGCTGGAAGCTTTTAATATATTCGACGAAAGGTCTTACAAGCGCGAAATTTAATTCATGGAAAGGAATGAAATTTGCCAAGCCCTTGGTCCACCAAGGGAGCCGAAAGGATCTAACGAACCAAAGAATTAGGTATCTCTCGAACCCCGCGCGGCAAAATTCTCAAGCACAAAAATCCCTCAGCTTACCCATCGACACGATAAAGTTCATGACATGAATTTTAAAACTGAAACTTTCCGCGCGAGTGTGATACCGATGTAGATATAATAATAATAATAATAATCATAATAAGGGAAACGGGAAACGAAGGAAAAGAAGTAACGCCTCAAAACCACTTTCGATATTGACAAATTCCTCGATTTATTCTCGAGCTTTTTACCCGAGTAAAAATCGTGTCTCATTCCTCCATCGAGCGAAATAGGGAGGGATAAACGCGTTACATTTTTGATGGGGACAATTTTTTAACCCCCGAACAAAATTTTCCACACTCCGGAAGCAGGTGTTTCTTCGGGCACGGTGATTTCGGTATAAATTACAATTACAAATTAGATTAGGTCGAGGCATCCCTTTCTACTCTAGCGAACCCTAGAGTGCCTCTGGGGCGAGCAGAACCCCGACGAAAAGGTCCCCCCGCCTTCCCTCCGCCCACATGCGGCAATTTAGCAAGTACCTAGATAGTTGGCTAGACATGTACCTATCGACTAGACACTCGCATCATACATTAGTAAGATAGGGGATGCGCTTGAACGTACGTAATTGGTATTGAAAAGTTATAACGATGGGATATAAGAGTGGCTTGATTTTTGTCGAGAGTTGAACGAGATGATAATATCTTTCTTGGTGCAGCCAGACTGCAGACAGTATTATGCAGAAAGAAATGAGTAGAAAAATACGAGGAGTAAGTAAGTTGCAAAGGATATACAAAGCGGAATAATGGATCTACAGCTACAATGGTAAAGTTTTGCTGCAAGAATTTCCCCTTGGATTTCTCGCCGGCTGACCCAGCTTGCATAATTTATAGACATCGATTGAGTCGTAGGTACTACTTACAAGCTCAGGCCGTTCTGTTTCAATTTGTCCAATCACGGAGACCGTCTTAAATATTTACTGGAGGGAAGGAGTTTCGCCGGCCCTTCTCTTCTTCTTCTTCTTCTTTATTTCCTTACTTTATTCCTCCCTCACTTCGAATCACGTTACATGGTCAGTCCTACAAACTTCTGACCAAAACGATAAATTCTTAGACAGACGACGTACGGCTGCGTGTACGAAAAAAAAAAGGGACGGGGATCGTGGCCGTGACTCGTGGCTCGTGGCTCGTGCCCGGGGCCACGCGAAGCAAATGGATTGATAAAAATGAGAGTAAAGTAAAAAAAGTTGAAAATAATAGAAAGAAACTAAAAACTGCGATTCTAAGTACCTAATTCCGCTTTTATTACATTTTTTTAAAATAAGGCACGAGAATAGAGCCGGCGAAGAAGGAAGCGATTATAATTAACCGATAAAAAGCTCTTCTGTTCATTGTGTCCATGGTTTTTAGTACTCCGATCAATTATCTCATAGGAAAATATACCATAACGACGAACATTTAATCCGAGGAATTCCGTTTTATTTTTATGTAAAAAGTGAAGCGGGGAAAAGTACCTACGTGGGTGAATTAACGGTACGATTTATCTCGATGGTTTTCGATTTGAGTTAAGCGTTACGGTTTCGAGACACGCACGGCGAGGAATACGTGTGGCAGAGAAGAAGTAGATTGAAAAAAGAAAAAAAATCCCCCCCCCCCCCCCCCCCAAAAAAAAAAAGGAAATAGTTTTTCATCGCGTGCCGCGTTAGTGTAGCTAGGCATATAGGTACGTTTTCCCAGAGTTTTAACGGCCCAAAAGAAAATTGAGATTGCGTCCTAAAACTGAGTTATTTCCGTCACTAGTTTCGTTTCTATGGAACATCGAAAGGCGTTAACGGCTAGAGCTGGGATTGTCACGCGTGACCTGATCCGTCCATGGCAGCTAGAGATTTTTCTTTCTTTTTTTTTTTTTTGTTTTCTTTTTTTCAAAAAATCCAGAGAGCAGAGAATCGTAGAACATGGAATACAGAGTAAAGAAAACTCGGATAAAAGCTGCGGCAACGAGCTATTCGTAATTTATTTGACGCCCGGTTAACACAGCTGTGCACTTGATATCCGTTTCACTACGGTAAACTATCGTAGAGTTTGTACCTAGGTGTATCACTAGCCACGAATTACTATACTGACGGTGATGTTGTAATTAATTCGCTTAGGCTCTAGAGGCAAAATTAATTAATTATAATCCTTGAATTAAATTGCCTTTTAGTATTCCACGCCGCGGAAGATCATTGTCGGAGTTTTGACAGTGAGTTGCTTTGTTATTTCGCCAAGATTTAATAGCACAGTCTATAAAAGGTAAAACTTGGTCAAAGTTTTTTGGAAATACCTATGAGACCAGAATTTGGGTATCCCGTGATTACTTCCAATATAGGAATGTATGAAAAGATGAAAAACCATCTTCGATAATCTTCTCTTTTTCAATCGGAGTCTCCGCTCGTCCCTTGCCGTTTGCAACGGCGTAAAGGGGCTGCTAAAATTTCTGAATTCTATGGTACATATACTATATAGCGTTAGTAATTATTATTCTACAATCCATTCGTCACAAGGAATTCCCGACTTCTGACGTCATTGTACGATTTATAAAGCAGCCCCCCAGGGTCTGTAGTTGACACGTTAAATCCGCCCTCATCGTGAAACGAAGACTTCATCTCCGTCTAACAGCCACAAGCCACCAACCACTAGCTATCATCCAGCCATAGGCGACCCCAAAGGGACTCTTGAGAAATTCGAAATCTATTATTACCAGAATTAGCAGTGCCGCCAGGCATGTATTTAATAGTACCCTTTGTCTATGTATATGCGGTTAACGATATCATCCTTGGCCCACGCAGTTATACGGCGAAGAACTTTCCTCCGACTCCTGACAGACATTAATTTCACGTTAGAGGTGGTAACTGCCCGGACGGCCATCACCACTCCTAATTTCCACGATTCCATAGATCGACGTGAAAAAAAAAAAGAAAAAAAAAACGTGGAAACTTCGGCGTGTCTTTCTTTTTATATCTACGTGGGCATTTTCTCGTTTCTTTTTTACCGTTTCATTCATTTTATATTTCTTAAGACTATTCTATAGGGCGTCCGGAGTTCTTTTTCTGACGATTGATAAAGCGAGACCGTGCTTTGGATCGAAAGAAAATCCTCAAGTCAATTTCGAAACTTGTCTTATCATCCGCAAAGAACTTTTTAAACATTTTTCGAAATGTTTGTATGTATCGATTTTTTCTATTCACGATTACAGACGCGAATTGCTCGACCTAAAGGCGAAGGCTCAAATTTTTACAGGAAATTGTGAATTTGGTAACGACGTGCTGCAGGCAATGAGCTTTTCAAAGCCCCGTTACTACCGGTGTCGAAATTGTGGTCGTCTAAGCTTGAACGAAATTCGTAGCTTTCCCCATTTCTTATGACTTTTCAATATAATTTTTTTTTTATTTTTTGGAGAACTTCAGTTACTATTTTTCTTTTGAGACAGGAAAAAATATGACCTTTGAACATTGACGCAGCTTTTCACGAAATCTAGAAACGAATGAAACCGCGATTTTTCTACACACGCGTTGGGTATATTGAAATAATTGCTTTTTCCAAATATACGGGTATTCAAATTCACTCGATGGTACGAAAACGCTCGTCAAATGTCACGTACACGATCCACTATACTATATAACAGATTTCCGCGTGACGTATACAATTAAGGACTAACTTACACATGTATGGATGTAGGTACGTGATATGTGTACACGTCACCCGCTGTATATCCAACTTTGTAAACGTCAACGTTTGCAGTTAGGCGCTTCGTGTTTCACTCCAATTCGAGTTGAACGATGAGGAGGCGTCTTTGCCTCCCTATACACCTCACCTCAAGAGCAAACATTAGATTCGCGTTAGGCGATCTGAAAGTCGAGAAACCCCTAAGAAAACCGGAGAATTCCTTGGGGCAGGGGAAAAAGTAAGGAAAAAAAAAAAAAAATTCCTCCACCAACGATTTCCGTTTTTCCTGCTTTAATTTAGATGAAAATCGAGGGAGAAATTATTCGAGATATACGGAACGGGTGGTCGAGAGAAAAACGCGATCAAGAGGCGAGATACACGAATCCCAAATACTGCGTGGCATACATATACATATATATATGAATCTTTACGTACGTATTATACATCTACATGAATATGTAATATCTCATTAACTCCGGCCGTAAACGGAGGAGGAAAATGAATGAGAAAGAAGAAACATCGATTAAACGCTCGAGTGACTGAAAGAACTATTTGAATTCGAATTTGAATTTGAATTTGAATTGTCGGTCCGTTAAACCAAAATTAACAATTCGGGAGAGACGCGTGTCCTTTGGAGGCCGGATGATACGTAAGTGAAAAAGATAACTCGTCGCGATTGGAATGTCTTTTGAGACCGCATGGTTGAACAAAGAGTAGCAAGAAATAAAAAATCAAAAATAAGCAGAATGTTACGAGCCAGAGGTAAAAGCCCGTGTAAATAAATTCCTTTCCCAAAATCGTCGAAATATCATTTCTCGGAATTTGCTCGTTCACTGTTTGCCAGGTAATGAGTGAAAAATGAAAACGTATTGGTTATTTCTGCAGCTGTATCAACCCTGCGGACACACCTTTGTGGGGTTATTAAAAGCTAAGAAATGTATGAGATAACGTTTTTCATTTCTCCGACCGAATTTATCATTCGACTATTATTTTGATAAGGAGTTTTTGAATCCTTTGAAATCGGTTATTATTTCAGACTCGCGTTGAGCTCCGTATACACCGAGAGTGGAGGAGTAGAGAATGAATAGCCATAATTTCAAGAAAGGGGCGTCAAGTGAACTTTTTCAGAAAGATTACCGACTGATAATAATTCAACCACCACCGGGGTGGAATTTCATTTCAATTCTAAGTTCTCCGCTGTGCCCCTTCGCTCGAAGTATTATAGGGGTTGTAAGTGACAGTGGCGGCGTAACCCACAGAATCCCAGTCTGCAGTTTCGATTCTTTCAAAAATCTAAAGGATCGTGAATAACGCCCCGAGCGCTGATTTATCTCCGAAGAAACATGCCTGATTTTTATCAACCCTCTAATCAGTAGGTACCAGTGTTTGTATAATTTATTTTTCACCCATCGTAACGGAGCAATTCCTTACGATTCGTTTAATCATTATCTTGTGTTCATCATTATTATCTTTCTTTTCGTAAGTCTCTTTGATTTTCGGCTCGGAAATATATGGGAGAAATGAATTCCCCTATGCGCAGAGGGGGATGGTAAAAAAAAAAAAAAAAATATACATATATATCTACGATTCAACATATACCTACACAAAAGAAAAAAAAGGAAAACATGATCGGATTTGTGAAATATAAAGTCAGGGGGTCCACGAGCATCCCTCTGAGTAGTCTGTGTGTTCGGCTGCAGATGCGTATGGAAAAAAATGTAAATTTCATTTCATCTTAGCCAACGCCGTTGCGTCATACATACGCAAACGCATAGATCACCGTAGTGTGAATCTCTTCCTATATTAAAATTTTTATTCGCACCCGGGTAGCGCGAGCGTGACAGAAATTTTTTTGTTACAGGGGAGATAAATACGAGAATGTTTCGACGTTTTTTCCATTCATTTATCCCCGAATTTTCATTCAAGCAAGAGTTTATCAGGCAGTATTCGGCTTAATAATTCGTTTATATTACATGGGGTAATCGATGATATATAAAACGCGTTATTTTATATAAAACCAGGAAAAAATTTGATGAACAATTTTTCGCGGTGCATATTCCATCCCAAAAAATATATCTTCAACCTCCGGTCTTTGACGACACGTATAAAAGTTACCGTTCGATTTAATCTCCGGTTCTGGTTTCATTCCATGGTTAAGGATATCTCCGATCAACCTTTTTTCACTCTCTGCACTATACTGTATCTTTTTCTCTCCATATATCTCCGTTTAAACGAAGTCTCCAATTCCCGTAAAAACAAAGGGCAAAAGGTTGGGTTTGTTCATTCGGGCCACGCATATGCGTACATATACATACATATATATGCGTAGAGGTACTTATAACGTATGCGTATTCGTAGGGATGTATGAGGGTGGAAAGAGGGTAGGGTAAAATGTATATACTCTTGTACACATATGTATGCGTGTACCGTATACGTCCGTGCGTACATTACGTATCTAGATTTTGACGTAGTATGTATCGCGGATACATCGGTAGAGGAAAGCATGATGGTATATTACGCGTATATTGTATACGTGATATTTGCGTATATCACATATAGTAATACTGGATTTAAAGCCGACCCAAAATACGTGTGATATTAGCATTCACAGACGCAAATGACCCAATTGAAAACATGTGTTTGATATTAAGTGCATAAAATTATGCATAATCGCTCAACCGACGCAGCTGCTGTTGGCCATTTCTTCCACCTAATAGAGCCATTAAACATTAACATAATGTATTCCGTAAGTAAAAATACATCAATTTTGTAAAATAAATTATTAAATATATTAATATTCACCCCAGAGTTCTATACGTACCTCGTAATAATTGTATTAATTAATCTGAATAACGATTTCCTCCATTTTTTATACCGACTTTCTACAATCTACACGACGTCCAAGTCTTATTTTATTCCATCTCAATGCTGGAGTAATATGAAGCATATATTTGTCACGATATATGATCAGCACGTGACTCGATGTTGTGAGGAAATCTAAGACGGTATAATTCTGTTCGAAACGTTATGAATATCTACTGAGAGTGCAGGTATAATTTTGTGTTCAGTGCAGTTAGCGAGTAGTTTCTATCCTTTATAGACCGAAAGCCATACCCGATTTCCCATTGAAATTCAATGTTCATTCAGTAAAATGCCGTCTATCTTCGCCTCTGAATAACGTACACCACGCCCAAGACTATACGCTATTCTCCACTCGTATTGTCAGGTCGGGAAATTCCGTATGTTAAACATGGATTGGCGTCTAGCAGTTATTCGTATATTGAATCCAATTGTTTATCGGTTTAATGTCTAAGCTGAATTTTTTGATAAAAAAAAAAATTCACAATTAAGGAGCTTTTGTGAAAATTAAGAAACTCCTTCGACCATATGAGTACGAAATAAAATTCGCCTGCAGTGAATGCCTGAAATCTTAAAATAATGGCTTTTTCTTTCATACACCCAGGACGTTGAATATTAAGCTTACCATAGATATAGATATATGATGTATGGGATGTATTACGTGCTTCGTTATGTATTCATATATTAGGCGTATTGTGTACCGGGTGAATCCTTCCAAACGCAAACTAAAGGCTTCTCCACCGAAATGAAGAAAACTTTAATTTTTCTACCCGAGATACCTTAGAAATATATACTTTGCTCGTATAAGTTTCGACGAGCAATATTTAACCTTACAAAAAATCTGGGTGATTTTTTATGACTTCAAAATCGTGAGATAAATAGTTCAAGAAATTGATATCCTGTTCAATAAAGTACTCATGATAATTTTAATCATCTCATATAGTGACGCTGAATTCAGTACCTAACATCTAATTTCCAGCCAAAGTTCTCTGCGAGGTTTTGGTATATAAAGGGTTGAAATTTGGTTATAAGATGAGCACCCAGTAGGTGTTAGGTTCTTCCATATAACATAAGGATATTGTACGGGAAGACCTCCATAGATCACACGGTCTTACGATATGGAAATTATTATACTCACCGCGTATAGAGGAGGTAGCGAAAATTTTGGCAATAAATAACATGAATTAATGATTTAAACGACGTAACATTATATGAGTTCAAGGTATTTAAAGTACCGGCATTATTCATCCCTTTGCAGCAAAAAGCTAATATCACTTCCGGTCTGTGTAATAGGGAGGGTCCACAATATGAAACGACTCGGGTTTTGTTTGCCTTTGAAAACTTTCGACCGAATTTAATTGTTTCGTAAATTTTTAATCATGACTCCTCTTCGAGCCTCGGAAAATGGGGTTGGCACACATCGCAGGGTGGATGGAAGAAGACTTTTTTCAAAAATGACGAAACATTTGATTCTTTATTTAAAACTTTTTTGTTTTAATTATCAAGCAACGGACTAATTTTTATTATTTTTACGCAGTTGAATGAAATTTAGTGACATTTTATACCATTTTGTTGTTCGTCCTGCGCGCCAACCCCTTGAAAGGAGAGAGAGAAAAAAAAAAAGAAAAAACACGAAGGGATTGAAAAAGGATGGGAAAAAATACCGAACGAAAACCCAGATGGCGATATCGAATTTCTTTGATAGTACGATTTGATCAAAGAGACCTTTGAGAAATGTTTTCTGGTTACACCCTGCTAGGGGCGGTTTGTTTGTGGTTTTTTTATTCTTCTTTTCCTATTTTTTTTTTTTTTTTTCTTTTTTATTGCTACTGAGGAAGTTGACAGCGAGTAAAGCCCTGGACTTAAACGTAATATTCAAAATCCATGGGATATCCTGACCGATATTTTATCCCAAAATTTGATACGAACCCATAACAATGTGCATTTTAGTTTTTCGAAAATGGTACGGTACGAGGCAGCAATATTATCAAATCATCACAACGTTCATTATTCATTTTAATATTCAAAGCGTAATTTCAAACCCGGCTTTTCGAACCTTGCAAAACACACCTGGTAAATTGATTGGAATTTAATATCAAACATATGAGTAGAGATGAATAAATATCTGCACTCTATACAACGCAGGGCAATAAATTGAAGTGAATTGAAAAAATGAAAAAAAAAAAAGTAAAACTCACCGTGTGTAGGGGTCAGGTGTGGTGCACAGTTCGCTCAGCATGCAGTCCAAATCAGACGCAAGGGAGTTTAGCAGCTATAAAAATGAAAGAGAAAATCAGTTTCGCTAAGTTAAATGAAGAAAAAATATGACGAGTTATCATATGGGAAATAAATTGACCAACAACCAAAGCTATACGATGTATAAATTCGCTAGGGACTGTAAATAGTATATGAGAATGTAAGAAATGGAATGAAACGACTTTTTTACCTCTGAAATCCAGGGATTCTATCTTCTGGTAATAATCGTAAGGGATCAACTTTAAAACAAATATATAACATGCACATGTGTGCAGCATATAGGATACGAGGCAAACACACATACGCTATTTGTTCGTATCTATTCCATGTATACCCTCTTGTATCTCTGACTATCTACACGTGAGTACATACACTCAGTTCTTTACTTGAGTCATACGCATATCGACTTTCACGAATCTATTTACTCATAAAAATGAAAAAAAAAAAAAAAAAAAAACGCGATACGAGAAGGTCTATATTTTATTATTTATTGCATACTATACGTAGATATATGTATGTTATATGTGCGTCGCAGCATATGTATACTAGACGAAATACTTTTCTGCGCAAATATAGAAATCATCGTAGTGTATTTCACGCGCTATATTCACTTCTAGATATTTTTATGAAATTTCAACTCTCAGATGACGACGACTGCATGTTTTATAAGACTTAGATTTGTTTGAGAATACTTCGCTCTATGTTTACGGAGCAATTTGATGCGACTAGGTCCAAGGCTGTGACGATGACTATCGATTGTATTGCTCAAGATTCGTTGACATAAGTGCTCAAATAGTCGGCATTCCGATTAGTATAACTAGCTGTGCTTTGAATATCTATGAATCTACTCATGCATATTTTTATAGAAATAATTTAAGAGACGTGGAAATTCATTTCTCAACCGTAGTCGCCGTCGATTATCAAACACGAATATTTTTATTCCGAAGAAAGATGGAAATTATAATTTAGTAAATAAAAAACGGCGAAATATATTCGTACTTTCGATTATTTTAGCTGATCAAAGCATCTGCACTATCATAGTTTTGAATAAGTACAGAAATCTTTACCCCATGGTTTATATTCCTCTACCGAGTCCCTCTCCGTCAACTTTTACCGCACGAGTCTGTCAATTTCCCCATAGTCGTACAGAAAATTGGCGAAGGGTAGGTATAACATATAGTGAAACACCGAGTACATATTTGCCTGACGTCACCAGTTTGAATCCGAAAAATTATAGAGTTCTGCCCAGGGCGCGTCTCCAGAGCAAATATTGAATATACCCAAGATATCTGATAAGGGTTCGTTCCTAATATCGTAGGATAAAACGCACTGCAGGGGTTTATTTGTACTCATACGAATAGGGGTGGCTGCTGCAATTGAGTTTTTAAATTTTGAAACAAACTCGAGTTCACAATAAATCTAGACACACTTTTCCCTGTATTACAGCCATAAAATCCCTAAAAAAATTTACTGAACCCCCTGAAAAAGGAGAAGAAGCATGAGAACTTTGAATCTCTATTCTTGGTTAAATAACCCGACGAATATTCAGTCCTATACTCCGTCAGATAATTCTATAGATGTCAATCGATATATTTTACCCCGTAAAAAATGTGCTGCGGAATAAATAGCCGCGGCATTGACTGGAAAATCTCGATAAAAAAATTGAAAAAAAAAAAAAAAAAAAATGGAGAGAAAAAAGCATAGCAAGTAAACCGAAGCTCACTCAACAAGCCACGCTTCTATCCAGTTATACGAACCAATTTTTATTCCTCTTTCAAAACACACCCTCCTCTAGCTTCTATGTACTATATCAAAGCAGAAAAATCGATGCACGTAGTTATTTCAAGTAGTACGACGAGCTCTCGCAGATGAAATCTGTGGTAATGATGCTGGAAGGATCTGGAGCGGACTGGATCGTATAAAAAACGAAAAAAGAACGAGCCATTTAAATCCGGCGTTAATTTCTTCACGCACTTTTTACTCAATATAATAGAAACGCTGTTTATTGTCTCACACGTTACTTCCCGAACTATTTTCGTCGCTATACTCCGAGAAATCTTCGTCTCAATTCCACGGATAATCAATTTAGTTTCCCGACCCAATGAAGAGGCCGGGTTAAAGTTCCGAATTTGAATATTACCGAGTCACAGTTATTATAAAGGGTATTTCTCCGATAGTCTATATAGCCGATTGAAGAAAGTTTCAAACGAATCGAAGAACACTGCAGGGGGTTCGAAATTCCGAGGACTAAAGATCTGAAAAGCCAAATTCACGCAAGTATTAATTCAACGTTCTCTCTGTATTTCAGCCTTTTGGAATTATAATGTTCTAAATCTATAGACGTCCATTTTTACCACTCAGGGGTTTTTGAAATTCGGACCCTTGAAATTCTGAACTTTTGTGAGTAGAGGGTGAAAAAGGAAGAATCCTCTCTGGAGCTCGATTTTCGAGATAATTTATTCTACATTTTCGTCTAGTAAAATCGATGACACGTATTTATTTCGAGTATTGTGACGGGTACCCGCGTGACAGCTGCTTAATAACCTACGTTGAGAGGATGTAGATTCTACACAGAAATTATAGTGGTGTAAAATGTGAGTGTAGAGTGAACGATACCGTGTGTTGGTTCGGTTCTTCGCGTGAGTCATGTGGACAGTGAACCAGAAAGCCCTAACCGAAACGGTTGGTTGACTTCGGTTGTAGGTAATACATAAAATACACATAGGTATAAATATATACCATATATTATTGAGTTTATAGACGTGTTAGTCTCTTCCTGGTTTCTCGTATATTTCTAATTAGCAATTAGTAATTAACGGAGATTATTTCTCGCGGAGACTGAGTTTTTGAATACATCGGATGAAACGGAGCAAGAATTGAGGTAGATTTATCAATTAGGGGCCAATTGATCAATTCAATTCGAGTAAACAAAGTGAAAGAGAGAAATAGAAAGACAATAACGAGAATTGAATAAAGGTTTCAAAGCTGTTCGTTTGATACAAGATAGGAGAGTATATATTTTTTTTCAAAAAGTTAACATATATGCACATACTCCATAAGACATACTGATGGTGGATACGTCGATGTATAATTTAGTTCGCTTATATCCCCTGGCATTTCAACACTCTAGTTTATTAACACACTTCACTTCGGTTAAAGAGAACTTGGCCACTTCACGCACGCACAGCGACTACCGCACAGTTGAATTAAAATGGTTCACTGAAACTAATTCTCTGAATTAAAGAGATTAGGTCCAATAAACGCGTGTAGAACCATTGAAACACACGCAACTACTGGTACTAAAGTACCAGCAGCAACTGAACGGCAGGACTGAGCTCGTACCTCCATCTATTCATTACTAATGTCTTCAGAATTAACACAACATCACTCATCAGCGTGTATAATGTACATTATGTACATGAATACACCATGTGTGCAACGCACGCGGGGATCTATGGTTATATAGGGATATATGCTCTTACGATCTCTGAGCAAAGATCTATTTTTCTTAGATACGAGTAGGTATGGAGCTACTTTCGGTGCTGTAAACGATCATTTTTAAGGGCCGATAAGGAGTACAGATATAACAGTCGACTCGACGAACCGTGAAACAGGAAGATATCCCGAGATTTCGTTCGCAATAAAAGCTTATTGTTGGCAGTCGATGGAATCGAGTTCCGTATATCGCGATCTATGTATACGATCGCTGCAGCTTTTCTCCTTGCCGATTTGCACAGTCTAATATCTGTACCCGAAGTTGGCGAATGTTTATTTATTAACGATAAAGTTATTCGGATAAAAAATAAATAAATAAACAAATGGTTTTAGAATTTGGAACACCGCGATATACCTTCCGGTTAAAACAATTAATTCTTAGCTCGTAATTATATACCTACGCCTCGCCGCGGCGTATGGGTTTTATATAAAGTTTCAACGTCCGGTTAGCGACATGTGGCTCTCACAAAAGACAGTTGTATACTGACCAAACTATATCCACGATAAAACTACGTAGAAACTTTACTCCATAAATCGTTGCTTAGTTACCTATATACGGGGTGAGACATTTATTACTGTACTTTATTCCAATCTCATCGTATCTTACTTTTTTTTCCTTCTTCGTCTTTTTCTCACTTTCGTCCAATGAATGAGAGGTATTATATCGTTGGAACGAGACTTGGGAAAAAAAAAAAAAAAAAACTATCTTTTTAATTGTTTTTTTTTTTTTTTAGGAATTTTGATTATAACTCATATGTTCAATATTTAAAATAATTTTTGTTTTTCTCAACGAATCTGTTTGTATTAAAAACCGCATTATGTGTGTATGGAAAATGAAGCGTAGCTGTCCTACCCAAGTTTACGATTAAATAAGGCAGCGCAACCACAAGGAACGTGTAAAGATGCAGCTGATAAGCGAACGTACGTGAGGTAGATAAACGGAGGTGCAGTTAGGGTGTTTGACCGTTCGGATTGCCGCGATGTCGAATCAGTAGAAAAAAATATATGATTTTGAAATAAAATATTGCGAATAAGTTGAGATATCTTACTTTTACATTAGCCTTGAATAATGAATATTGAAGTTATTAATTAGGCATGTATATAGAGTCAGATAAAATATTACGACAATCTTGCACGATGAGCTATTATACAAAAGAGTTAAACTGCGAAGATGAAGAGCCGTTTAATCGCAGGAGTAAGCTAATGGACCATAAATATCTTTGAAATCTGATAATCGCAAAATATAAATTAAATTTAACACGGTTTTAAAAATACGGTGAGAATATGTCCATAGAAATTGAGCCGGTGACGTTGATGTGATAATCAGTGGCGATTTTTGTGCTAAACTTTCGCCAGATACTTGTGCAACGACTTCTTTTCGGAAGGTATGATCGCAGACTCACTCGTCTGTCTGAGAAATACAACAATTTCGAGCTCGATGTTCGCCGAGAATCAATATTCCGTGTAGAATATTGCTATAGCAACACCTGATCAAAACATCAGCTAACAAAACAACCAGAGTTCAAGGAATCCTGAAACCTAAGCCGTAATTAGAAGTTCCATAAAATCTTGAAAATTGAACAAAAATGATTTGAAAAGAAAAGAGAGAAAAAGAGACATTGATTAACAAACAAACACCGAGAAATATTCGCTTACTTATGTTTATCTACTTTAAAATTCTTCTTTCAAAAAATTATTCCATTGTTCTTAATTGTCGAAAATTTCGATGAAAATTGTTGGAAAAAAAATTCTGACGCGCCTGGGAGGACCGCAACCTGATAACCGCGTAAATAACGCGGGTCCGTCCTCTCGGGGGCAGTTCGACGACGTGACTGTCGATTCTGACGCGTCCACGTTGGATAATTTGGAATCGTGGGTTCTCGTAGATTTTGCAGTGACTTTTAGCACCCAAAAGGGTCGGTTTACCACAGCGGTAGGAAATAATTTAGCACCGTTTTAAGTTGATTGGACGAAGAATTTATGTTTGCCTCTCGCGTCTGCAGGGGGAATGAAGGCGCGCTGGAGATCTTTCGCCCTAACTTTTAAAGGAGGGTAGTTTAACTTTTGAGAGATATATATCTGCAGACTGTCTTGGCCCTAGCGTGGAAACGCTTGGCTTATACTCTCCCTGATGTACCGCGAAGAGTCCCGAAGGAGTTGAATTTTCTCATTTTTTATTTTTTACAAACTTGTTTAAAACGCGATCTATATCTTCAATCAATTTGTTAGCAAGTATTTTTAAGAAATTTATTACGAATTTTTGTTTTCTTCTTCAATGAACGTAAATCCAATCCGTTTTTTTTTTTTTTTTTCTTTTTCTTTGTTAATATGAGCAAATAAATGAGTGAAATATATTGCCGTTGCGAATTTTCCACTGGAATCCCATTTTGACTTTAATCATCTTTAAGGTAAATCCACGCGATGGAACTGATGTTTTGAAAGAAGGTAGGCGGTAGGTTGAGGAAATGTAAAAGCAAAGTATGCAAATTGAATTTGAAAGTTGTAAATCGCTCCGCCTTCAAGTTCTCCTGGACGTCCAATGGCCATCGATCACCGCGGGCAATATAATTAATTGAAAATTCACAAAAACTAACTTCTTAAACTGAATCACGTCATGGCTTCGAACCAAGAGAGGGCTGGCAGTTAGGGACCTTATTTGTCAAGGTGCATTTCGATTTTCGCTAGTTTGTTTGCACGGTAAAGTCAGTAAACAAAAGCGAGGACCAATTTGTTCGTAAAATGTGATGAAAAATGGCAAAAAAATGTTGGCCGATTTGTCTCAAATTTTTTCATCTTTTTCTCTTTCGTCGACAGAAAGACGTGCTTAAATATAATGTTGTTCTGATTGATCGTCTGCTTGGACGTTACACCGAGGTCCGTATAGTTGCACGATTTCAAATTCTGATGTAATTTAAGAAAATACACAGCGAAATATCGGACCGCGAAAACTTGGTATTAGTAATACGATACAAGTATAATAATAAGCAAAGAAAATATAGAAGGCATTAATCAAATTTTGAAAACTGTTCTACCCCCCGCGGGCGTGACGTGACCGGAAATGAGAAGGATCATTTGAATACATTAATTTCCCATGAAATATGATTTACCCTCTTGGCATTTGCATTAGCAGTCAGACCATTCGCGAAATATACTCGAAAATAGGTATTCCATGTAGTTGCAAGTGGTGGAGGTAGAGAAAAGTCATCGGTCACGTGTACCCCTGGCTGAAAATGGAAAACGTCGCCTTATCCCTTTTAGAACATTCCGCGGCTCGCATAAAAAGGGAGTTGTCAGATCCGGTGTAAAGGCAATGGGAATACCGAAAGAACCGTACAGATAATATAGAGGAAGCGTATAGATACACATTCATACATACGAAAAACGAAAAGGGTGGCTTATAACATGAAGCGATATTTTGTTTCAATTAAACTAAATTAAGGTGTAACGTAGGTTCTACCGATATTCTAATACTCTCACATATCGGGAAAATTTTTCACCTATGGTTTCAAGGGAGCTACAATGGTGTAGCTACTAGTTAGGGGGAATATTGTTAAGAGCATGAAACACGTATAGGACAATTTTATTTTATAGTCGTCTAGCAATAAAACAATTTAAATTCTGTATATTTCGCGTTGCGAAAATGGACATCTTTAAGTTTTCATATACGAGCCGAGATATATGGTATACCTACACAGTCCGCGGAAAAGAAACAAACTGCAATAAAACTATATACAGGAGGGAGAGCGGGCAATAAAAATAATAAACTTCAAAATTTTCGGGGGTTAGAAAAAGTTTTCAAATTACCTGAACGCAAAAGTTTTCTTTTTTGTTTTCACTTTCAGATTTGATGACGAATTTTCATGATTATATTCAAATGAGAAAAGAGAGAAGAGAAGAATTCGATTTTACGTAAACAAAGAAGATTCGAAAAATTTACTTATACTTATGAATTTTATGACGTACGACGAATGAAATTATTTGGGGAATGAAACGGAGGCAATATCCACTTAGTATATCGTGTCGAGCTCGCCGAAGCAATTGGGTCCTCTTAATCTGATTCTAACCTTTTAAGCAGTCGAATGGACCGTAATAATTGTATCGATTTCCACTCACCACCAAGTAGCTCGACGCGTTACTCCCTGTTGACTCCCTTTTTCTCTGAGAAGAAAAGTCCCTCTGTAGTAGTGACGTCATCGTTCAGAGCCAAGAGAGAAATAAAAGGAGAGAAGAATAAAATCGAATACGAAGGGCTGCGTTATGAAACCATTTTTCGACTCGATCTTTTCCCGATCGAATCAACCTCCTATGCTTTCACTTCCTCATCTTCATTCTCGATTTTTCTATTTTTATAATATCAGCACACGTCACTGGCCATCGATATAATCTGGAAACAAAAAACGATTCGGAATATTAGAAAGAGTTCTGAAATCCAGCTGATCTTTAAATTCGTGAATTTCACGTCAATTGAGAATCAGCTGAATCTGCTCATTGCATAACATACAGCAATCGGTGTGTTGCACAATATCGATTCAACAACATTTCATTAACCATATCCATACGTGACGGATATGTCGATATACCTATAGCCTTGTGTCTACATCGGGGCCGTTTAACAAAGCATGATGAAGAGTTTTCCTGGATGAACGCATCAGCGTGTGTATAGATAGATAGATAGATATACCTCTATATGTGCATTATATACCTTTATGAGAATGTATTGATTACAAGTACGGGCTAATGCGTTAATCTGTCGAGGACAGCTGTGTTTGGGGGAAACGCGATAAGCAAGCTTGGCTAGCTAGCTAGCTAGCTAGCTATCCGTAAGTATACCTACACCTATACGCATATATCTATACAATGAGAGTAGGTATAGGTAGCTTATGCTTATCGCTTAACGTGTGTTCAGAACAATGGAAGATTAACTCCCTGTAACCGACTTATATCATTAGGTACCGAGCAGCACGCGCTGTTTAAGAAATGCAAATAATTTATTCGAGACAAAGAACCGAGAGCACATATCTCCATCGAACAGACGAGAGGAGTTAGAAATCTACGCTTGACGCGTTCCTCGAAAGAATTTCAAAGAATTAAAATACACTATGAAGATTATCTCCCGTTTATTATCAGACACATCAAACTGGATCTTAAATTTTGAAAATATTGATACAATTATCAACTATGGATTTTATTTCGAATATCTATAAGTGCTTAGAAAAATTCGTCTTCTTAAGCCCCAAGTCCCGTTGAACTGTATTCAAAATCGTCAAGTGTATGGGCATAAAAAAGTATCGGATACATGCACAGAGAAATATGTATATAAAACATAACTCTGGGTGGAGTGTGGTGTGGGCAAATGCGGTGTATGTTAATAAAGATTGTTCAACAGCGTGGGAATCAAGGATATTCAAAGAATTTCTATCTCATATCGTATGTGTGTATACATATAAAACACGTTAAGAAAGCCTCGAGGCAAATGATCGTGGAGGCTGTAGGCAATCCTAGGAGTTTATATCGATAATATGGTAGCATTGAATGACTATAATCAATACGGCGTAGCCGGATAGTAAAAAATGAGAGGAGAAAAAAAAAAAAAAAAGAGTTTCCAATAATTTCGCAATAGCGAAACGGAACTATAAACAAATTATTTATCCTACTTGTAACATACGAAATAACCTGAACTAACCTCACCCAACCCGACACCTAAAACGAGTACTAAATTATACACTACCTGCGTTCGGCCTACGGGGCTTTATACACGACTCGCTGTTTCTCTCGCATGCCTAGAAAGATAAACAGGAAGTTATGCGCCGTTATCGTATAACAAGGATACGAAGGAGCGAGCAGGTGGCTACGAGAAAAAATCATCTCCTTCGATTACACCGAATCGAATAACTGAAAGAACTAATTTTTGTATTTAAAAAAATACGAAATTCGATTTGACATTTAAAAAGTAGTAACGTATTTTATCCACGTTTTAACGGCAGTTAGATTTCATTGATTTCCTCACTCACACCTAAATCGGAAGTTATAAATTTTTGCCAGGAGATTAAATTTAATGAATATCGCGACTCGTATACGGGTACGTCCCCGTTTTATAGATTTACGACGTTGTGGCTCATCGAAAATTCATAATGCACGAAGAAGCGTTGGCTAGGCTTTTCCCAAAACTCGATAACGCCACGCTAATATAATTGGTTGATTAGTATTCAAGTTGGCTTAGCTCGAACAATATTACTCCAACAATCTAGTATACGGATAGAAATCCCGCGCGTGCGATGCAATAGCTTAACCCGAGTCATTGTAATTAACATTTTTTACACTCATGATCAAAATCAGGTTCTTGTGTAACAATTTTTATTTAGCCAAGGTGACGTCAAACTACGTCGAAACTCATGCGACTACACGAGATTCGTTTATGACTAGAAAATTTCTTCAAGCTTAAGAGAACAATAAATCGGAACATCATCCTTGTGCACAATAATTAATTAAGTTATTTATTTTATTCATATCAAATACGAGAACAGAAAAAGGCGATAAAGTATCGGCTGCCCAAAGTCCAAGGACAATTAATTGTCTTATATTATCTCGAAGGAATTTGTCGGCGATTTTGGAAACTACCTATACATGTTAAAGCCAGATTATCGAGATAAGAGATATTCATTCGTTATAGTTGGACACTTTTCTCTCCCTTACTTTGGTCAATAGATAATGGCAAAGCATAAAGTGAGATAAAAGAAGTATCGTTCAATTCGTTCGTGTCTATCGAACGTCAGCCTCACATAATCTAGATATGTGTGTATACATTTGTGCCTGATACGTATACTGTTTTATATACCTAGATTTTGGCGAGCCAATCTCTTTTTATCGTTTTTCCTTAACTTATTTCTCGAAAAAAGAATGAAACAAAAAAATAACTACATAGATACGAAAGATCTATAGGGTCTTGATATACTCCGGACTAAAAATTATCGATTTTTATTTTCAAATATTCTATAATTTAATATTTTCATCGTGTTTATCCCTTAGCCAAACTACTTGAACAGTGCAAGCTGCAGCAGGATGCGAAAGCACATTATCATTGCTAGCCGGTAGATAATGAACGACTTCCGGTTGAGTATTTAAAATTAACAGCTGCCTGGGACAGAAAATTATCTCAATTTCTCTTGAAAATAAATCACCAACCGAATTAAACCAAGATATATGTTTTATCAAATATAGAGTTTCACACTGCATCGGATACCATATTTGAAGATACATTAACATACGTATATAACACGATAGAGAAATCAGTGCTTTTCTTCTCACGGTAGAATTTCTTTTTCTCTTCTACGTAGGAAGGAAGAATATAATATTGCAAAAGAAGGAGCAATTCTGCGTTGGCGGATAGAGCGAATGGACGAAAAGGGCGAAAGGGTCAAGAGGTCATTTTGTACAACATCGTAGCGAGGAAGCAAGGTGGAAATAGAGTTTGGAAGGAGGAAATCGTACTTTTTCTCTCTACTGCACCCCCGTCCAGTCCTCCTAGATCCGCCATAATAATTTTCTTGTCAGTTTGAAAATTGTACGTTTTCCTCGGAAATTATTATACCAATTTGCTATATTCTCGAGGCGAATGTTCAGGGCGGAAATATTTCCGCGGCTACTATTGCGGAAAATGAAGTGTCCTTCTGTCATGTGGAAATAAAATCCCAGGCTGGCTAGCGCAGAAACTCCAATGGTATAATAACATCATAGACACAGAGCTCGGGCTAACCTTATCTAACTTGATCGTACGCTCTCTAAAGCGATTGAAATTTTTCTAAATTATTATTATTACGATCCTTCCAGATAGCTGCAAATTGAAAATTCATATTCTTACTATAAATTTTGGTATACCCATACTAAAAGTTCAAACTTTAGTATCCAGCGTAGAAATTTTCTTTTTAAATCTCACGATAACGGATGTGATAATAAACCTGTACCGATCCAGGTGCAGTATACCTGAGTTATTGAATTATTAAAACGTTGCTTGATCTTTGGCTTGAAGTTCAGTTAATTTAAAAGTGACATTTATATCCTAGGTGACATTCCCTTGCCATATAACATATATCTGCGACCGGTAGGATATATAATATGTATATAGAGTGAAAAGTATATTTCGGGTGAAAATTCAAGCCACACACCGACACGTTCAGCGAGATGTATTCGTACATTGGTGGATACTGGACGAAGCACCACTCGTGTTTGTATAAACCATATAAATTTGCATACGAATTTTCTCGCAAGCGTGTTGGGAAATTTTCAAGATGAAACTTGGCGGAGGGTCGGTAGAGGCGGCGAATTAGCATCCTGAAACTTTAGACCTTTTCATTTGCATATTACTTAAGCGTCTACATGTATACAATTACATATGTACCTGTAATATACCTGGCATTTAGGAAGATATGTATGCATTTATCTAGACCTAGAGAGAAAGAGATAGGGAGATATGGAAGCAGATTTTTGCACGCGATTAGATAATACGAAAATTTACATTTTCTTACTTTATCAAAATTGAACCCATTTCGCTAAGCGATAGCATAGCATACTGAGACGACAAATAGAAGCTTTTCGTCGAGCGACGAGGTTAAATTCACAAAAATAGAAATATACTCGTAAGGAATTTAAGCCGGTCGACAAACTCGAAGAGAATCATTGAACTGAAGTTAAATTGACTTCAATTCGTTCAAAATTGAGACCCGCATCGTTCCCTCCGCCAAGTTTCAAATACCCCTATACTGCATCGCTCGAATGTCATGCAGGGGAAAGTAGCATCGCAAAACATACGACGATTTTTCGCCCACGCAGACGCGACGATCTATATCTATGCTAATATTTTATAGATGAACTGCACACACTACTTCAATAAAAAAAACAAAAATGGAGGAAACCAGATTTTTGAGTCTTCTGGTCTAAATATACCCTAAATAATTGAATACGATACGTTTATTTTATTCCCATCTGAATTTGAAGGGTGAATTTTCTACAGCGAATCGATACGATGAATTGAAGAAACGGTTAGAGTTTAAACTTTCGGAAAAGCGTAGTCGAATAAACTCTAAAGTCTGAAGTTCAAAGTTTGAAGAGAGTTATGATCTCGAGTTTGATCCTATTCGATGTCGAATACAAAGCCATAACTTTTGGCCGTGTTTTAATGCCTGTTAAATGTAAATTCGTGAAATATTTTTCGTTGGTTTTAAGTTGAGAATCAATAATTGATTGTGGCGAATAAAGTTGCATTGTTCGGTTCTCCCTCGCAATTTTTTACCCGCTTATTTTACTCTCGACTCATTTGTTACGGATTTTTCCACTCGCCACTTTGCGAAGTCTACCCCTACTTACGAACAGGGGTAGGAAATGATTGAAACGTCAAACGAAACGAAACGAAAAAAAGTATAGCTTTGATTCTACCTATCGGGAAAAATACGTCAGCCGTAATAACAAATCGAAGCTAAAGCCAAAGCCAAAGCCAAAGCCAAGGTCCTTTCATCTTGCGAATCAAACGTAAGATGAAGATAATGATGATTACAGGCTGCCGACTGTCGTGTATTTTCAGTTCCTTTACTTAGCTATTATTTTGCAACTTCTATCGAGATTCCGACGACGAGAAAATTCAACGCTTACTTGATCAGAAAATTTTTCTTCAAATTTGCAGATTCCGCGCAATCTCACCTTCGAAGAATTCAACCCACAGGTTTCTGTTCTGTGAAGCTGCGTAGGTTGATTCAACGTGTTTCCATGCATCATATAAAATTCTTGGTTCTTGATTCTTGGTTCTCGATGAAAAAAAAAAAAAATTCGTACTTGTCATAAAAGGTAAAATAAATCGAAATCGTTAACGACAAAAATCTGATTGAAGTATGATTCATTTCTCGAGAAGAATTTGAATCGGTCATACTTTTCGATTCGTTAGGACGCCTAAAATTTCGAGAACTGTATACCGACTCCTTTTAGCTTTTTAACCTATTGTTAGATGAAGAAAATTCTTTTGTTTCGTGAAACCAACCTGCGTAGTTCCGGTGTACCCAGACAATTCTGATTCGTCGAAACAGTTTGTCTTGTACTTTTTCCAAGAGTTCAAGGCATCGTGGCGTCACGGTTCGTCGATGAGATGACTCGTACACGAGACAACTATATATTCTACATTCTGTCTTTGCGAAAGAAGCCGGAAGTTTTCGATTAAAGAAGAACCGCTCCACTTTAATTCATCGAGTAGGGAGCTGAGTCGGAGCCTAAATTATCATCACTATATAAGACTGCAATTGTGATAGAAATTATTCGGCTGAAACCATTTTTCGAATCAATATATAGACAGGATATTTAATAAACTCTACTTACGCTTGAAGTTGATGAAAAACTAATTAAAAAAAAAATAATTGTTGTCTAATGAAGCCGTAGCTTCAGGGTTTTGAAGGGACTGCTTTGTTTAGAAATGAATTCGTATACCGTGAAGAGAAACTTGGTGCCTTACCTCGTTTTTCACAGGGTAGTTAATTGAATTCAGATTGAAATCTCGAACTTAATTACCCACGCTGAATTAGCAGCGAGATATTACAAAACAATTCTGAGAGCCCGCATCCGCTTGTAGAAAGTTTAAATCTTAAGCTTAGCGTTTTTTAGGAGTTTTGTAGAACGAAGGAGGATCAAAATATCCTCGACGATAATGGCATCCTGTATTGTAAAATTCAACTCGACTTTTGGAGAGTGAAAAGTATGGGAAAAAAAAAAGATGGAAAAAATCGGTTTCCAGGAATCGAGTTACACCGAGAGAAAAATTTGAGATTGTGCTCATTGAATTACGTCACTTTTATCCATCCAGTTTCTTGGACATCCGAAAGCGGCGTGACTCTGAAGTCATAGTTAGTTCCCAGTGTGTCAGACTCCGGACTGATCTTCCATTGCACGATTAAATTTCCGAGAGTAAAATTATTTGTTATATATTTAATCGAATGATCATAGATTCCAATGGACTATATAAAAATTGTAATACGTATAGCGTATGTCAATCAAAATGAACAATTCATTTGGAGTTGAAATACGAGAATATGAACCAACTTTCACGTTTATAATAAAATTCTAACCGGCTCGAAATATATCGATAAATTAATTTCGTATAAGCCAGGTACTTCTGATTTATTAAAATAGTATAGAATACGTGTATACGCAATGAAAGAGAAGTTCACCTATAAAGAAATAATAATAATAACTGTTGCTCGAAGGAGCGTATATAGCAAACGTGTTTCTATTACGTTATACAAACTCCGCGGATACATCGATAGAAAATCCGATCTTATCACGATTTAATTTATAGCCCGGGTTATAGAATGAAAAGTAGTAGGTGTTGAAATCTATAGTAACCGACTATCAGGTATTAAAAAATGCTGCTTACCCATCAATATGCAGAAAATTGATTGAATTTCGTTTTCTTAGTAATAAAAATTGGCTCCTGAACTGCACGTGACATTTAACCATTCCTGGACGACTCAATGAAAACTTCAACATTTATAAACTATCACTATCGTTTAAATTCCACTTGTAAACCACACAGAATACACGACGATAAACTTCATCTGATATCAAGCGGTAGAGGACTTACGTTAGCGAAGAGTTTATAATGAATTGAGGAGACCTAAGTGTATAATAAATTAATCATTCAATAATTCAGGCTAAGGTTACCGAGGCGCAAGGCATCTGTGCCGAAGCGTAACTCATCGCGTCTTGAATTTGGTATTTAGTACTTATGGTATTTGGAGTTTCAAGTAAAATCGCGGGTATAGGTATAAGTAGAGAGAGCAAGCCACCGTAGTCGCTAACTAAACCCAAACTAAAGTACAGCTAACAGCTAGCGGCATGATACGTACACGAAAGGCTCTCTTCTCTTCTCTTCTCTTCTCTTCTCTTCTCTTCTTGGTCGTCAGAAGCCTGGAGCCGGAACTTTAGCATATACTAAACTCTCGGTAGCTATCGTATACGATGTAAAAAGCACATCTCTATGTCGTCGCGTACATAGGAGCCGTTTGGTCTTTGGTAGTTCGCTGCTGTCTGATAGTGATTCACCCTAGTAAAATATACAGCCATGCTATGCTGGTCGGCCACAGTACACACGCGGTTTCAGAAAAGAAAACAGGAAAAAAGAATATATAAAAGAAAAAAAATAATAGAAAACTAGATAGCGTTGTTAAAACCGTTTGTTAAAACATACAGATGCAGCTAAAGAGCTAGGGGTCGATGTTTAGAAAAAATTAATTGCCGGCTGCACTTAGAAAATAAACTTTATCATAATTGTTACTATGAGAAATTATTTCGCTGTCATATTATTTTTCATCTCATTTTTGTTGGTTTTTTCTTTCTTTTCTTTCTTAATTCACGTCAATTAATGAGCTCAATCTTTTTTCTCCAGACTGTGGCATTATCTAGTTTCTAATCAGATGCAGGATAAGTGCGGTTCAAGATTTGTAATTAACGACTATGAGAGAACGGATCAGCTGATGTACTTGAGAGATGGAATTTGAAATTTTTTTTTCAACTCGTTTCTTGAGTAGATTAAATATACGTATGTTACTGCAGGCTCGAGATTTACGGAGTGGAAAAACAGCCTTTCCTAGCTATACAGATCCACGATCTTAAAGAGATGAAGATATAGAGATAAATCTAGATTCATGAAAATATACAAAATGGGTAAAGGGCTAAAAAATTTATTGATCTTGAATTTCGAAAATAAATATCATCATTTTTATTACTGACGAATATACGGGTCTGAAACAACCGGATCAATTCTCATTTCCGCGTAATTTCAGAGATTAAATATGGTCTATATATACATATAGCGTTCCGGAATGAAGATGCAATTATTATTGAGTGCAGTGACGATTTTTAAAAGGGTTTATAATTCAAATTTCCGTCATTGTTATAAAAACTAACGGATTTCGTAGCTTTCGGCGGCTGATTGTTGCACAGAGTGATTAACTGGGGCGATAATTCTTCTTTATGCTATGCAGTAAATGACATCACGATTTACCGAGTTCATAGAATTGCTGGCGCAATGACAGAAACAGAAACCAGAAATGTTCACTTTTTCCTCGTAAACATCGAGGCTAAAAATAATCGAATTGTAAAACTATGACGCAGCATTCCTGCAACTGACTTCATAGATTTCCAGATTTTACTAAAGCCGAGCGAGCGAGAGAGAGAACTTTAGGAAAAATGAAAAAAAAATAAACTAAAAAATTGTATTATTTTTCACGCCACGTTCATTGCTCTAAAATGTTGTCGCACTTTTTAAGCGAGCTGCGAGCTTGTACATAGAATTAGAATGAGAAAGCCAACTTGTACCCCGAAGCTTGTAATTTGAACAGAATTTCTTTGAAGAATAAAAACTGAAGGCAAGTGAAACAAGGAAATGAACTAACACTGAATTTTCTTACTGGTCCAAACAACAAATTTGATTATCTTTTAAGGAGATTAAAATTCGTGTTTTTAGTCACTGGTGTATATTTATAATGAAATTTTGTTGCCCGGAGACAATTACGTTATTAAAAATTAATTTCATTTACTTAATCGCGCTAATAACGGAGTAAAATAATAATGACCGAATAATCGAGAACCCCCTAAGGAATAAAATATGAATAAAAACAAACGTGGAATATTAACTCTTAGAAAATAATACTCTATGTTGATAAGGCAACACTTTAATACAGTTTCGGATGAACGTAGGCTTTAAATAAAACCTGATTAACATCTAAAAGGGGCCGCTTGTTAATTCATAATTGGGTACTCGTTTCCGGGTAAAAGTATAGTACTTGGGTTGGTCCTGGTAGCGCTGAATGCTCAACTAAAAGGGACAAATTAATCATAATCATTGTGACTTAATGAAAAGACCCGCCATTTTAATCGCGAGCCAAAATTATATCTCGAAATTTCACGATCTCAACTCGCGGGTCACCAAAGCGACAGCGATTTCTCATTCTTCTTTTTTAAAATTGTTAGTTATTTCGTAAACTCTGATACAGGATCGCCTCACGACTATAATAACTACTCATATTATTTAATTCATTTAATTTCAAGGTGGTTATTGTACTTATATAGATAATTAGAATAATTAATTCCAGCAAGTATTATGAGCTTTTATCCAAAGGTTACAATCTTCTCATGGCTCAACTTTATACCGTAATGGTCATAATCATTCATAAAGTATAATACACCCGTGTATATATTACGGATTCTCAAGCAGACTGATTACATTCATTAGCTCATTGCGCGATCTATTAATGCTGGTGCACATGCGTAGGGATATGCAGTGTGAAACCTTTCATTGCATTCAAGATTTTTGTATAAATGTATAAAAATACGTGAAGATAATCTGTGGATGTCAAACGTGACATTTTATGACAAGGAAACGACGCTTTCTATATGAAATTGATTGGATCCTTCGTTATATTAAGCCGGTCATCAATTTGATGATTGAGTGGCGGGTTTGTTCGATCGAGCAGTTATTAGAAATGATTAATATTAAGAACGCGACAGTCCCTTTAGTCTACAACAGGTCATAGAGCATGATTTTTCTATGATTAATAAAACGATGGTATTATTGTCGATGCATGATTATTGATGATGAGTAATAATCTCTTAATCGAAGTTAACCCGTTAAGATGAAGAAAAAATAAATGTGAAATTTTCGTTATCTTTCAACTCGTTTTATATATTCATCGAAATGAAAAATCTTTAGAATAAAATATCGGGGTAAAAGATGTATATAGGAGATGTGTCAATCTTCGCTGGTCTAAGAATTTCTGTGATCATCCCCCCCGTGGTCATGGTATTAAATACTACCCGTCCGGGGAAAAATTAATCGCGAAGGAAAAAATGCAATTATCGACATTTCGCGAAAGTGCTGCTTGAACTAATGGGAGCTCGAAGAACTCGGGAACTCAGAAGCTCCGAGAACCAGCCAGGAAGACAAGGGGTTCCGGCCAGATGCTCCTCGAAGGGTGTATCCCCCTGTTCCCCGAGCCTCCTCATCTCCTCATCTCCTCATCTCGTCCGCAGCATCTCTTGTTCTCTCTTTCTCAAGATACAAGGGTTTGACATTAGCACAGAGTGGAAGTTCGGGGTTAGGGGAGAGACAAGAAAAGACGAAACAAAGGAACAACGCAATAAAGCACAACTAAGGTCGAGTCCTAATCAATAACATTTATTTCCAGAACTCTGTCTGTCCGTATGTCTATTATGAAAGGACAGGAAGCGATAAATTTCAATTTTAACTAAATGGTTGATCGATTAACCAAAAATAGCTGAAATTAGAAAAATAAAAATAAAAATAAGAATAACGGATCGTCTTTTTCATTCGGAGATATTGAATCGCTATAAAGATGAAACACATGTGGATGATATCTCTACGTACGAGACGAGTTTACATAACGTTAATTTCCGCAGGTATCGCACCTAACGATATAAGAATAAAAAAAAAAGAAAAAGAAAGACAGAGCGAAAAATGAAATAAAATAAAATGATGAAATTGAAGCAAAGGATTAGTTCGGTACGATTGGCAATTAAGACTAGCGATCGTAGAGCTTTCAACTACAGCCGTGACGGTACGGTTACCAATTTCGTTCGTTTCGTAAAAAAAAAAAGAAAAAAAGAAAAAGTTCAATTCCCTTTCAGCACTCCGCTGCCCCTTTATGGTTAACAATCGTGTTTTCGAAAGTTACCAGAGTTACTTTACTTTGGTTACCCGTCAGCCGTAAACTTTGAATGGTGAAATAGAACTGACTAAAACTGCCAAAGGGTGTGCGCACAGTTAGTGGATGTGAAATGACAGTTGAGGTCCAAAGAGCACGTTCGAAATTATCTAGGGGTGTCTCGCCCCAGTCTCTTTATATCTCTTTCGTAGAATGAAATTGATGGTCTCGACGTACGCGTTAAAATTAAAAAAAAAAAAAAATCATAAAATTGACCAACTTCGCTGCAATCAGATTCAGGGATACATACCGATAATTTTTCACCAGTTTTTTAGATATGAAAATTTGCATAGTCAATTTCGAAAGGGAAATTCATAAATTCTAATGTCTAATGTGGAATTTCATCAATATTTAAAAACACAATCATAATATTAGTTGACATGACGCATGATGATGGAGCAGCGAAAGAATATAGCGTGATAAACTCATCGTTTGTTGAATAATAAAGAAAAAAAAAATACGTAAACGTATACGTAGCTTTATTACTCGCATTTGCCAGTTATCTAACAATCGAGTATAATTGCATGGTGTAATCTGAACGTTGGTTTAGAATTCTGATTGGCACAGGTCAGCAAATATTAATCAACTTTACAAACAGTCTGCGTCATAGTATTTCATTTTTATTTCAAAGTAAAACGTTAGGCCTGTACTTAACCGTAAGTTCTCTTCCTGCTTTAGTATGGTATTGAGATTTGAACATAGGTGTTGAACTGGCTAATGACCTGCAATCTTCTGTATCGGGTAATTTTACATACATCCTTTTGGTAAGTTCTAAAGCTATAAAACAAGGCTCACTTGGTCTGTTGCAAGCACTTAAAAAACTCTCTCAGTGAGTCTCGAGTCTCGCTTTTATAGTTACTCAAAAATTCATGCACTCGTCAACCTCCGCCGTTTCGATCGTGGGATAAAGTATAAAAAGTATTAAGAAAGGAGTAGGGGAAATAGAACGAAAAGTACCGATCTCAAAGCACAGAGTACAAAGTGAAATATGAAAGCTCTTGCTTTTCTACTCACGTTAGCGTTCGCTTCTCATTTCGCGAATGTAGACAGTGTAAGTATACGCGTTAAAACATTGGATATATCAAGTAGCTTGGTGAAAATGAAAATTGGGAATATTTGTTCGCTGGTAAAATGTAACACCGAAATTGTCGTGAAATTTTTCTAAATTAGGGACAAACTCCGACTGTAACAACGAGCCTAGTGGTAAACAGTGAGAAGTCATTATTCTAAGCCACAAAGAGCTACGGTCTAAATTGCAGCACGTGACTTAATTAGCGTGACAAAACACGAGGATTGCTCTGCTGGGCTTGTTTAAAATTTCATTTTAAGTTCATGTAGCGATGATGATCGCGGTAATGGGTACCAAGACAAAAATTAATTAACATAGATTATACCGTGACGGTAATAAATTATATGACAACTTTTCACCTTGGTTACTAATCAATCGATCTTTTTATTCCATCAAGAGGATGACAATGGCACAGATCACTAACGGTCTAAAAACGGTGAAGAAATCTTGCATGGCAAAAACTGGCGTATCGAAAGGTACTATTATTATTTTACTCATCATTGTCATTGCCATTGTCATAATCATCATTAATATTGTTAATATTCTTATAAATGAATATGTGAAGACATTGGGTGAACAGCGCAGAGTAATTTTCATTAAAATTTCGTTGCTTTAACTGAAATTATTGGGTACTTTAATTCAAGAGTAACGCTTTATGAGCTGAGTGTCACAATCGAAAATTCTTAGTAGTGAAATTCCTTAGTTTTGAAGAAAAATTCGACATTTTTGACGATCGGTAAAGACTAAAAATATTCAAATACCGGATTAAAATTCGAAGGGGTTTTGTTCGGATTAAAAACTGAATAGAGCAGGGGGTGTATCATTCAATCTATATATCTGGAGGTATAATCTATAACTGCGGATTTTCATTTTACAGAGATTCTAGCCGCTACCAAAAACGGCGAATATGCCGAGGACAGAGCTTTGATGTGTTTTTACAACTGTGCGATGAAGATGATGCAGACGGTAAGGCGCAAAATTTACCTTTACGGAATCATCGTAATTTTTTTTACCCCAAGTCACAATAAATATAGTCCATTGATCGGCTGAACACTGGGATTGTTTCTCACGTCCTTTTTCAATCGATATTTTAAACGCGCAAGATCTGATCATGAGATCTCATATAGGTACTAGCAGCAGAGAAATTAATGGAATTGTCTTAGGCTCATATAGCCAATAGTTGATTGGAAATATAATTAATTTGATGGGTACAGGAGTGTAACTTACCCTTGATTTTTTTTTTTTTTCATTTATTATTTACCGCAGTTAACGAATGGGAAATTCGACCCTGCAGCCGGCATACGCCAAGCAGAGACTATGTTACCGGAAGAACTTACCGAGCGAACAAAAGCTATGTCAGTGATTTGCGCTGCGAAAAGTAATTACTCAATGACGCCGCAGTAATGTGGAAAATTAATCAATTATTATCGGATAATATAAAAAATCTATACATTCGTATATTTATACCCCTTTTTTTTTCTGATTCTTTAATATAGTAACTAGCGATGACGGATGCGAGGGATCTTGGCAATACGCTAAATGTAACTGGGAGACCGATAAGGAGGTGAATATAATAAACTATATAATTATATCGTTCGTAAATATTTCGTGTAATTATGAAGAATTGTAATTGTAAATATTTGATCGTTTATTAAGTAACGTGATTTAATTTTTTAACACTTTTATAAAAGCTCGATGTATTTTTGTTATCAGGTATACTTCTTTCCGTAATTTAATACGTGGCGTGGACTCGTTTCCAATGAGGCAACATGATTGTAAGTTAATCTTCGTTCGATAAAATTATATGATAGAATAATCATTTTTAGATATGATAAATTGTGAAAATTTTGTCCTAAATTTATAAAAATAAAATTTCTTCATGTAATTATAGAAGCTGTTGAAAATATTTATTGCCTATACGCATTTATAGCTGTCGTATATAATAATTAAGTACAGTGATTAAATGATTTGATGTTTTATCTCTACAAAGAAAATGACGATCGATATAAAATCTCGAGATTGTTGAGATAGGTCAGAAATTCATATCACGTTAGGCTCGTAAAAGCCGATAAAACTACATGCGATACTTCAAATTAGTAGGTCGATTGTCACCTATTGTTTCTGCACGTGGATACGGAATACGGTCCCTATCTATTTTATCGTCAAGTATCATGTCACATTATTCTTGAGATCATAGCTATTAAAAGAGAGAGCTTTATAGAATATATATATATATATAGGTATTTGTGATTGAAACTCTGCGCGGTCTTCAGAAATAATATCTTAAGATTCACGATTTTTTTTCTTTCATGATTCCTAAAGAAATCTCCAATTCCACAACGACCCCCATTCCCTATAAAACCAAAGAGATAAATTCTTACGAGGTAGCTAATAGAAAAACTGAGAAGAAGTTAAGAAGAGTGAAAAGTTCAGATAGAAATATACTGAGGTCAGTATTGATGAGATTATTATTCTCACCGCGATGTAAATCTATTTCAACATTAAAAAATGGCTGAAAATTGCAGACTTCGTAAAAGTGGGCATAAGACAGGTCGACATCCTTTTACAGCCGGAAGTCAGAAGTAGAAAATTAAGGCAGTTGTCGTCGAGTATGAAAAGGGGAATAAAAAGGAGCGTGAGAACTTGAGAACAAAGTTGGGAAGAAAAGAAATGATCCTAAAGTCTCGTATAGGATATTCGAAGCCAACGACAACCGGATAAAATCGTTTTTGACAGAGTGCAGACATTGGGTAAGAAAAAAAAAAAAATAACAAAATAACAAAATAAAAAAAAAAACGCTCAGCTATAAATTCCGGAGTTTGAAGAGAAAATGAAACAAAAAAAAAAAAAACGATTTATCATAATAATTTTTAGCGATAATAACACCGTATATTTATTACGAATGCAATTTCGAAGTAGGATATGAGATAAGAATTGAAAAGAAGAAAAAAAAAAACTAATTTACCTGCAAGCCTGCAATTCTGTCTGACGTATGAATCGTCGGTCATAAATGTTACGTAACAATACCGCTGGGTATTGTCACGCGAGTTAAAGGGACTTTTATGTAACCTTTAATGATTGATCCTCCTCATACCATAGAGGCATAGAGCATAGATTCTAGGATCTAGTTTTACTTGCAGAACTTTTTCTTGTTGGTTAAATTTTTGCGATTGATATTAAAAATCGTTGAAAATGAAAGTGCGAAAAATTCTATGGGGCATAAATTGAGAAATCCATGAGTGAAAATCGGCAAGTTCTTCTGGACGAAGAGCAGAAGAAAAAAAAGAAAAAAAAAAAACCAACGATATATTAATTTCTTGCATTGTTCAAAATAAAACTGGAAAGATAACAGCACCAAGATAAAAGAAATACACATGCTTGCTTCAGATCGTTTTTATATGAATTATTTTCAAATTAATTTACGTAACGATAACCACAGTGCTTCCTGTCATGAAATCCCCGCCTGTGTGTCCTATAGTCTAAGTATACGTGTAGAAACGGATAAAAATCGTATAAATACAGTTGCGACACGAAACCATTGATCAGTTGTTAAATACAGTTTGAATCGTACTAGTAACAAGTGAAATTTGATTTTGAACATCAATCGATATATACTTCGTCAGCTATGAAGATGATTGCGTTTTTATTTGTTGCTATATCCCTGGCCGTTGAGGTGAGTGACTTTTTGAAAAATGAGTAAAAAAAATTGGTAATCAAAAATTGGAATTTATACGGCACTATTCACGGTTCGACAGATGAACAAATTATTGAACGTGGCAATACAATGATCCGTCTATATATTGACGGTAATAATTATTGCTTCTTTTTTTAGATAACTTCTTCAGATTCTGAAGAATCCAATGAAGTAATCATTACGAAATGGATCGGTGCTTGTGCCATAGAATTAGAAATTCCACAAGGTGAGAAATGGGAAGAAGTGTATAAGTGAAATATATTTCTGTACCCAAATGGGTTACAGATTTTGAAAAATGTTGAGCTTCAGAGCCGTGAAGTTTGAAAAGTATAAAAAAAATCGTCGATTTTGATTTCGCTCGTAAAACTTTGTTCGAATATTGATTCTTACTTTTCATCATTTCATCATTTTCGGTTTCAGCGAAATTAGACGAATACCAATCCATGAACGAACCCTCTAGTGACAAAATGTCAAATTGTTTGACGGCTTGCTTATTCGAAAAATTAGAAGTAGTAAGTATTCGGAATGAACTATATATGAGAACATGACCCTTAAACAAAAGGATTTCTGAATTTTGTGCACTCGATCTCATTCTGCGTTATTTAATAATGAATATAAAATTTTGAAGATAGAAGATGGAAAACTTTCTGACGATGTCATTACTGTTTTTTTCGAAGAATTCGAAGATGAAGAAGATATGGAAAAGATGACAAAACTCGGTGAAACATGCAAGAAAAAAGGTATAAAGTTTCTCCCACTAGCAGTAAAATAACGACCTTAGGATTGATTAAAAATCAAATTATTTGTTTGAAACAAATTTTCTGTTTGTTTTTTTAAACTTGTAGCCAATGGCGAGACCGATAAATGTGAAATTGCTGGCATCTTCACAAAATGCATCTATGACGAGATGCACGATATGTAAAGTGCACGAAGACAGACGAAAAAGCAAAGATGAGAAGATAGGTATCATAGTTACTCAATAATTAAAATTATATCCAATCAATAAAAATGATATACGTACGAGTAAGATATGTGGCGATATAAATAATTTGAAAAAATATCAACAAATTCGGTGATATGTATGAATAAAAGAATGCATCTATCCGAAAATGATCAAGAGAGACGCATTTGCACGTTTTTTCAGACTCATACGCATATGTACCTATGGACTGGCAAAGTTTGAGCAATTTTTAAGTTTCTCTAAATTGAATAAAGAACTTATCAACACGGATGTAAATTAAATCCCGTCATTTTAAAGTAGATTCGTTAGTACGACGAAGTAATTAATGCAAAGTGCTACACTGCACCCTCGACTCGGTGAAAAGTTGAGAAACAAAATAGTTACATCCTTGTACACACCATGGATCTATACCAGAGTTTAATATTTCATATTTCGACGTAAAAAATAAAAAATGATTCGTTTAATTAAGAGTTCAGCATGAACTGCGTTCAAATATTTCTTAATATCAAGAAAGTACTGATTATTTTTCAATTCTTTTGTTACTGGCTACTGCCGACAGGGCATATCGAATACGTGCGGGTGGTTGGCTTTGCTATAGAGTATAACTCAATCAAATTATTGTAACAAAGTTACCCGTCACTTCGGGTAAAGTGAGAGTGAGAGTGAGAGTCAGAGTCCCCGGGAAATAGGCGGTTCGAATGACTAACGTAATTGTTACTTCATTTGGAGAAAAGTGATGAAACATCGGCTATGAAAATATATCGAAAATCGATAAACCTTGCAAAGCAAACCGTGAAGGAATCCAAGATTTGGTACATCCGATTCTAGCAACGCGCGAGGACATTGACTGTTTTAAAAATTCAATGAATTCAATTTATCCGACAATTGAAATGAATAAAATATATAAAAAGCAGAAAAGTTCGAAGACCAGCTTCGATAAATGAAAATAGGCTAAGAATACTGTATTCGCGTTTCTCCCATCTCCGCATCGCTGTTTCCATCAATGCACAAATCAGGTAAAAGGGTAGAGAAGTGAAGCGCGATCGACGCTTGAAGTGCTAATTAGAATTGATTAACCAGTTAGCGTCTATAGTTCACGTCTCGTCTGGGGTGAAATATAAAGCGTAAACCTTGAAGAAGTGAAAAAAGGAGAAAGAAGGAAAGAAAAAAAAAAAAAATCGCAAGGGATAGACGAGGCAGAGAAAACGAGGCAGGGCTGAATTTTGCGAAAGAAACTTTCATATCCACGTTATTTCCTCAGGTAGTAGGTATAATAAATAAGTCAAGCTAGACCAGAGAGCAGTTACGCGGGGTTAAGTAAGATATTCATAAATTTTCGTCAGGTTTATAGCGTCTCGAATTACGATAAGTCGCGGGGGATGAAATTTAACAGCGTTTAATAATCCTCCCTGCTCCTATTTTATGTTCATATACGTAATTGCACTACGCAGAGGTACGAGTCTAGCATCTACTCGTGTAAGGTAACTAAAAATGATAATGAAATAAAAAATAAAAAAATAACTAAACTAAGTAGAGAAAAAAAAAAGTTTGGAAAAATAGCAAAGCATCATAAAACGATAAAACTGTTGCAATAAAAATAAGTGGCTGGGCCCTTCGCGAAGTGTATAAAGACCCTAAGCTGCGTTTAGCCATTAGATTGGTGGCGCCGAGCGAATCCTTGGGTAGTGGTATACCTAGTAGTAGGTTGTAGTAGCCGCGTGTGGCTGATATGGTCCATCCGGCGTCGCTCTTGAGTTTGCGGTGTCGCGCCAGCCTCCCCCGTTCCACACATTTCGCACATACGTACCTACTTTCAAATAATTATTGCTAACTTGTTAGTCATTTGCAATGACGCGGTATAGGACTGTCCCAGGTTCACGAACTCATTGAATTTCTAAGAATTATGGTCATTTTTATGAAACCGAATGTTTTGTAAATTATGGTTAACGATACCGCGAAAAAAAAGGAAAAAGAAAAAGGAATCTGAAGCCTGTAAGTAGTATGCGTCGAAGCATCTTTCACTTTATTCGAATGAATAGCGTTTTAAATTATTGATAAAATGAAGAAAAGTCCTTACCGAGATTTCATCGAAGTGAATTGAAATTGAATTCAATTGAACTCCGTTTTATTGAATGAGATAAATGTTTATATTTTATCGCTATGTACGTTTTCACTTGATTCAACAGATTCTTTCTTTAGCTGCCTCGTATATTATATGAATAACGAATTTTTTTTTTATAAAATAGAAAAATAATCACCTTTCGGTATATGGTTCGTAAAATTATTACCTAAATAACGAGAAAAGTAGCTACGAAGTGATTGAAAAAATGTTAAAAATGTTAGAATTCATCGCGTCGCTATCCCGATGGAAATTGACTCAAAACCGAAAGAAAAAGTTTTTTTTTTATAAAACTGAGAAACATATGAAACCGAGTAAAGTTATTCTCTTCTCGGATATTCTATCCTCGGCGTTAGCAGAACCAAATCTTTTCGTTACAAGTTCCTTATCGCGTTTTTCATCCGAAATAATAAAACGCTGATAAAATAATTTAAAAAATATGAAAATAAGGAAATTCATAATCCTAATTCTATATAGTTTAAAAAAAATTTTCTATACACGCTAAAAATTCTATTCTCTACCGAGTTACGATGGATACACCATACGATGGAGGTCCATGCCCTGTCTGTGTCTCTGAATCGATTTTAGGCGCATAGAGTATGGTAGCCACGAGGCTATAGGCTATATGTATAGGTATGTATTCCTGCTCTCCCGAACTCTCGCTCGTTCAAGCCATAGATATATTAAACAATTCAAAACAACGAATCATAATTGTTTATAAGGGAAAAATTTTCGCTCTACCTTTATTAACCATAATTGTTTTAAATTTTATAAACAAAATTCCCATACGTGATATATACATATATCTATCTAATTACGAAACTAGTATAATTGACTATAAATATTAGAATAATAATAAATATTAATTTTATTATCTTTCGCAGAGTTATATTATGCAGATATATTTATATAAGGGAGGCGATTTCGAGGTTGAGGATAATCATTGCGGGCTGTTACCTCCCTCTCGAACTGGTTGGTTTATTAGCTGTCGTTTGGTAGTAAAGGTAAACTAAAACTTAAAACTAAAACTGTGAAACTGTAACGGCGGTGGTTAAGTGCAGAATTATTACCACGCCCGTTTCACCAAAGTATAGTTACGGTACGATATGCAGTATGTAGTAGTATGTGTAGTACATACGTACATCTAATACGTGTAATATACTATAAGTTAAAGGGGCAAGACCAGGCGCAAAATCATACATAGTTAGTTAGTACCCAAGTGGCCGCGTACCGCGCAAGCCAGTTATCTTTTAAAGCGAGAATCCTTCCCTAATCGCGAATCCCCATTTCCCCGAACACTTTGAAAATGAACTGAAGCAAATGAACAATTATTCTGCACTGCATCTAAACACGAAATTGTTACGCGAGGATAAGAATATATACGAATATGAAAACAGGGGTGTACTTCATTATACTTGATTTTCAATAAACGATGAGGGATTTTTATTTTTCAGATATTTCTTTGTTCATGATTAGCGGATGTATGTTTTTTGAATAGTATATAGTATGAAAAATGAAATGAAATGAAATGAAAAAAAAAAAAATGAGAATTTATTCGAGTTCCGTGTAAAATGTATGTAACAACACACAAAGCGATCCACGTCGTCCTATGGTATACCTGGGACACGTGTTCCGACCCGTCTCATGATTTATGGATACCATGTGGAATTCGAACAATGTTAATTTCACGTGGCATACCAGACTCTCTCGGACCACGAGGCGCGGGATTGAACTATGCCCAAACGGTGACCATAACCGAGCCCCACGAAACTTATGCGAAAAGTTTTTCAATGAATGATTAAGAAGAACAAGGAGAAATTAGAAAACTTTCTAATACTGGTACATTATTTAATTTCAATAATCCGGTATCATGAGTTCTGATTCATTTTTATTCATTTCTCAACCGAAATATTGCTGTCAAACGTTTATATCTAACACCCACGTATAATAATAAAATATAAAACTATAAATAGACGCGTGAATAGCTGATTATCATCAAATCCCTGTGTTACTTTTTCCGTTTATAAGTATTACTATCAGTTGCAAATGATAATCGACCGTAGGAATTATAAGAGTATAATGAAGTTTATACACGTATATACACGTATATTTATTATATATATATTAAAGAGTGAAGTTTCTACGAGGAACACTTGGGTCTACTCTGCATCCGGTATAGCATATCGTACCTATACTACATAGGTACACCGCTGAGAACCCACCTTCAACTTTACTTATGAATAAACAAATGGTTTTATCACGTTTGCATTATTAACTCGCACTTTGCCCTTGCATCAGGTGACTTTACTCTCTCGTATAGCAATATACACTCAGCTATATAAACCATTTAAGTATTGCAGTAGCAAATTTTCACTTTACAACAACGAAGAGAAATAAGTGTAAAAAAAAAAAAAAAAAAAAAAAAAAAACCAAAAGAAAAAAGGAAAAATTTATATCTTATGCTTGTTAATAAAAATTTTTCTTTTCCCCTTTCATTTTTCCACAGTGAAACTTTTGTTTCTGTGAGCTTCCTTACTTTCGTATATACTTATACATACTATGCACATGTGTACGGGAGTCGACCGAGCTTATCTCGTGGTTGACAGGCTATAAGGTTCGTGATAAAGTTATGTATGTATATATCTGTACGTATATGAACATATAGGTATGTCTGTACGTATGCAGCAGTTCGTAGGACAGCTAACAGCAGCGGTGATAAAACCGAATTTATCTTATCCAGGTGTATTTTCGTATTTATTTACCTGATAGTCTCTCTTGCGAGCGAGTTCAGAGCTCTGACTTGCCAACTTGAATACACTTGTTTATTTAGGTTGAAAAATTAAGAAAAAACAAGAAAGAATTAGAAAGGAAAAGAGCGTGGAGTACGAATAATGTATAGTTGATCGATTTAAACGCCTCAAGATAGCTATGAGATATTTAAACTCCTTCAAAGTGTTCGAGTAACGAAAAAATTGAAAAGAAATATATATTCAAGGGATCAAAACTATCGAGTTATTAAATAACGTCGACTATTAGAGAGACGATAAGATACATATCTCTGAGATACTAACGCTAAGTACTTGAGGTAGGTATAAAAGTGTTTGAAGATACTTAGAAGAGATCGTCTTGAGTCATAAAACTGATTGTGAGAAACATTCTTGGGGTATAAATGGATGCAGAAATATGTATATGTATATGTACCACATACCTAGTTGCATCAGATTAATTGAGCAAATGAAACTGCAGATGAATATGACCTTTTTTCATAGGATAAATCTAGTAGCACAAATTCTTTATACGCCTCCGTTAACTTGCTTCAAGACATTGTAGAAAAAAAAGATAGACTAAAGTTTGAATTGAGTCATATTTTATTTATGGACGATTGAGAGCGTTGAAATATGCGGAAGGTGAATAGTAGGTAATAGGTAAGTAAAAATTCCATCGTGAATCATTAAATTTAAAAATTGAAACAAAGGGTAATGATAATCATTCAATAATCACGGTTATTATTATAAAAATATAATTGAAGGAATACAAGAATCGAGTTTAAGTAAGCTCAGCTTTGTCTCTTTTATACTTGAGTCGAACGCAAATACAATATTATAATGAAAGTAAGAATAACGAAATGCATAGTGAGTAATTTATTTTTTATGTAAATCACCGTCTGTCCCTGGCGAGAGACTTTCTTTATTAATTTTTACGACACTGTGAAGTTTCCGAACTCTCGATACTACGAAGATAGTATCACATATATTCTTTGCGGTATACTAGGAACGACGACGTTAATCGAAAGAAACCCATTCATGAATCAATAAATAACATTGGCTTTGCTGATTTTACGAATAGACATGTGATTGCCAAATGCGTTTCGTGTGTAGGCTAAAATTTTTTAACCACCCACGCGAGTGAAAACAAGTTTTGCAGGGGCAGTATAGCAGCCAGCAGGCCATTCACTTAAGCGAACCGCGTGTCTTTTTAAATTAACTGATAACACCTAAATCTTGACTAAATTCTCGGAGTCTTATCGTTATCTTATAGCATGTTGATTATAAAGTTGAACTTGAAAACTCACCAATTGTTTTTGTTGTTGTTTACTTCATGTATATTTCCCTCTTTCTCGCAATCGACAATGGTGGATCCTTCCGAAAAATTTTCCTTGACAGTTCAAACCTGATTTCTTCGAACTTCACTAATCACAGATATATTAACACCGCAATAACCTCAGGACTAAACACGTATCACAATATGGTTTAACTATGTTGCTATTAGTCATTTATTTCATACCCGAAACACTTGAAATTCATTAAAACACCATAATTATATCACCTGTTGCTTCTTCGCCGCAGTCAGCACAGGGAACTGGTATTCTATTGCTTTCAGTTAGGCCGTTGTATTGTCGTACTACTACCGCCATCTATGTGCCGGTTTAGGAACTTCGAGGTTTGAATTTAGCCGCGTAGATGACATTTCGTATTATAATTACGTTGACGTGCGAAAATTATGAAATCGTATTTAGATTTAATCATGAACGGATGAAATAAATGAGAATTCATTTATCTCGACAAAGATAATGAAGTCTCGTAGAATAACATCGCGACTATAATGACGAACAGTTATTACGTACATGTATTATCATTATTAAATACTCATAGTATTAGTATAACACATATATCGATAGTTTCTTAGCGAATAAGTATTGTGTAGTCTCTACGAGCGCACATTGAAATAAAAATAACAACATTTATCGATAACCTTTTCGCCAGCAGCAATGGTACGAACGAAAATCAATTCCAATGACTGTGCGTTATACCGTATAAGTACATTGCACTGATGTATCATAATATGTTTTATATATTTATATTTTTATACAAATTTTTGATGCATCTATACAGCTTTTACGATATTATCGATCAAAGTTTCAAAACACTATTTATTGACAATATAATCATTTAGAGTTAGATGAAACGCGTTTTAAACACAACCAATCACTCGGTGGTTCGTAAGATTCTGAAGCAGGATCTCTAGCGAATTTGTAAGGAATATGCCAGCAATTTTCACCCCCTTGAGCAGCTGGTAAATAATTTAAAGGCGGTATAAGCGTTAGTCTATCTTTCACGAATCTAGGAAAAATTTGATGACTCATTTGCCAGCGTTTAAACATTTTCTCTAATGATGTATCTTGTAATATGAATTTATGCTGACGCATTAAATCACTGGATACAAATTGTGTTTCTGCCCCACTTGCCAGTGTTGCATATAAAAGGCAAGGATCGTCCGCTGATCTGGAAAATAGAAGATATAAAATCAACCAATGATAATATTGGTCAGGAATATTTTGCTTTTACCTCAAATCATTCTAGATACGATTATGATATTTGCTACTCGATAACTTTCAATCAGTATCTAATATTGTAGTATAATAATGAACTCACAGATTATCAGTGAGAAATAGGAAGGAGTTTTTTTTTATGTAACTCATACACTCATAGTCCCATCTCGTCATATGTTGTCTACCAAGTACAAGAACAACTTTGTTCTTATCAAGAAAATATCTGACCACTGAGGCTAGCTGGAAAAGAAAAATATTGAAATTTTTTACCATGAAGTCGACTTGTATTTTTGTCAAGAAATTAATAAGCATTATAATAAAGTGTATACCTGTTTAGCAGCATTGTTTCCCGAATGTTTTCGGTTTTTATACCCAACGTTTAGACCGTCGATAACAACGTTGAATGGTTTCATTTTATCAACGAACTTTTTTAATTTGTTCAACTCGTGCGGTGTTGACTTAAAATATACGTCGCTTCCAACGAGGGCTTTGTCCAATAATTCCTTGGATAAATGAGAGAAATCTTCTTCGGATAGTTTTAGCGGCTCTAGCTGGTGATTGCAGTTGCGACACACACCTCTGTGAATAAAACATGGGCAATTTCAAAGGAAAATATATATACGATCTAAAAAACAACAAATAGGCTAAGAAATCAGCTCAATGGACTCAAACCATCGGAATCATAATTGATGAATGTATTAAAACATTCAAGCTCACACTCTGTCCAACGTAGTAAAGGCTCCCTTCCACCCGAGTGTTTGAAATGTGTTTTTAATATGTTCCATGGCATCTTTGTAGGGAATTAAATCATGGTCTGCGATAAAATGGAAGAGTTTTCCTATTTCCTGGAGGCAAATATCTGATTCTTTGAAATTCTTTGAATAATAATTAACATAAGAAATGTAGGTGGATGAATGCGGTACTCTCTTCAGTTTGACCATTTCGTTTAAATATTTCCACCCTGTTTCAGGTTCTCCATTGTTGAATGAGGCCGTGGCTATTGCCGAATAACAAGCCGATGAAGGAGTGCAAGATAATTGAGTCATCTCTAATAATTCCACGCTTTCTTTCCATCTCGGTGTTAAGGAAATGACTAGTAGACAGCTCTCCGCTGTCGCAGCATCAAGCAGTGGATGTTTGAGTCTAAGATTATCGTACATGCTTAAACTTTCTTCTTTATCCGCGTCAGTAACAGTTTCTTTACAGTGAAACAATAATTCAAAATATTTGCCAACCACTGCTGTATTCAACTCGTGTTCATTTTCTCGTAAATATTTCAAGTAAGATTTAGCCAGATCTAAATTATGCGAAGATGCACACAATAGAATAATCGTAGTATCCAGAGCAAGTGTTTTTATTCCTGATTGAGACTCCAGCATGTCTTTCCTCAACTTTGTCCAATGCTCGTTATTCAATTTAGTGTTATTTTGGACCGCTATCCAAGCCGGTAATTCCTTAATCTTTCCAAACCATGAGTCTTTAGTTTTCCGTGCAACGAATGAGAACAGCCTCGAATTTCTCACTATGATATCCAATGGAGTTTTGTACAACGCCATAGCTGGATCTGCAAGAAATGTTTTCCATAAAGCATTAGTCTTTAACAATTGTAAAAAAGCAAATAAAATCACGCCGATGAACAATTTTCAATAAGTATCATCTGATTTTGTATTTTTCAAATGATCAAAAATCTCTGTAGTACCTAATGATTCAGGGATTCGGAATTTGTAACATTTAAATGAGCTTTCTTCTCAAATTCATGCAAATTCACATCATAATTAATCATTTTATAATCGAGGATCCACCAGCGATTTAAAAATCCAATATCAATGATTTTACGGGGTATTTCAGCCCAGCTAATCGTCAGATAAGAACATCTTCTTTTGTACAAAGAAACTAGGTCCTCATAGTCGTCCAACCATATGATAGAAAATAAACCGCAGTTAAAATGACGAACGATTCCTTGGGAGAAGGATTTATTGATCATTTTCAGATAATCTGTTGCTCGAGGATTTCGAATCAAATTCGGCACCAGAATTGAACGATTATTTGTGTCGACAAGTGCGCTACGATAATTCAATTCATTTGGATTATGGGATTTCATATAGTAAATGCCGCACGTTGCAGCTAAAATTATACAGGATTTCAACGGATGATTTATGCACTCTAGATACGTCGTTATACCAACATTTGCGTAATCTGTGTACAAATTTTTACATTGTGTAACCCATTTGTTGAATGTCTTATTATTTTTATAATTCAAATATTTTGGGATACGAAAACGCGAAAAGAACATATCGAATATGAATTTTCTGTTCAACACGCTAATGTGTAATTAATTAAAACCAGTTTCTATGAAAACTATAGACGGATAATAACGTTTGAGATATCGTAACGCTCGCCAATTGTTAAACAAGCGATTCGTAAAAGTGCCGATTTGCGGTAAAGATGCGAATACAAGTTTTATCATTCAGAAAACGGATAGGATTCAGTTCTGGGTTATAATATTCAACAATATTCAACCCGAGAGAGTGAAAATGCGTTAAATAATTGAAAAATTGAAAATTACCTAACCTCGCCTGGTCTCAGTTTGTTGTTCGTTATAGGTTATGTACCACGTGTGAGTCTAACATAACCAAAGAAATAGGTTCGACTATTTGTCCAAACGTGTAGGTTTGGTGTTAACAGTAGCCAAAACAGGATTCTATGTAATCATTGAACCATCGATGACAAGCATTATGATACATGCATATTTCACGATTCAGACTCCTCGCTTATCACGCGCAAGAAACAAACTCCGTTTCGATCTATTCTTCGCGGGTGTCCCGCCGTCCCATTGGTCAATATTTAAATATTTTATCACAACTAGTGATACTTGATAGCGAGCTTATTGGTGTCCCGACTCCCCGTCACTCTTCGTCATTTTCATGATGAGAACTATTGATAGAGTGACTTATAAAATGCAGACTACGGAGATAAATCTTTGTTTTCGCTCAGTCTACCGCAGCGGAGCCGCGTAATCTCATAATAAACTATTATCAGCGAGGAATTCGTGCACTGTGAAAGTTTTTCGCGATACAGATTCACCTAATTGTTGCAGGCGTAAATACCCAATGACAGTTTCTACCAGCAGTGCTAATCAACCGAAATAAGAAACTTAAAGGAGTAGCGGAAAATATGGAAAGCTATACATCTGACTCGAGCGATTCGGATAATACAACTAAAACTGTTGACCTGTCCTATCTGTCGTTAAACTCAAACAGTGTGAACGATCATTTCGACTCGGTAAAGAATCCCGAAAATGTAGAGACGGTGCTGCTTCATCAAAATCGATTGACTTATATCCCAGGAAATATTACAAAATTTACAAATTTACATGTGCTCGACGTATCGAACTGTGGACTAGTTCAATTGCCTGATTTATTGAGCGATTGTCCCTTGACTGCTCTGATAGCTAAGAATAACAATTTATCTAACGACACTTTGCCGAAAAGTTTAACCGGTTTCACAACTTTGAGAGAGTTGAATTTGAGCGGTAATCAACTTACAGATTTTCCCGAACAAGTTTTGGACATTACCGGACTCCGGTATTTGTATCTTGGAGGTAACAATATTTCAAAAATTACGAAAGACATATGGAAATTGCAAAGGTGATTATAACTCATAACGCGTATAGATATCGCGGTATCACATCAATAACAAATTATTATTTGAATTACGAATTTTAGATTGCAAATTCTGTCGATGGGAGGAAACAGACTAACCGATGTTCCCTCGACACTGGGTCAATTGACAACCTTACATGCTCTAATTCTGTGCGATAATATGCTAGAAAGTTTGCCTCGATCAATTGCCAATTTGAAAAACCTTAAATCATTATTACTGCACAAAAATCGACTCAAAACTTTACCGACCGAGATAATAACTTTGAGTTGTCTTACTGAGGTAGGTAACTCGCGGTAGTATCAACATTATTAATGCAATCAAGACTCAGACTAAACCGTACCTGGTAAACTTCATTATTTCAGTTGTCGTTGCGAGATAATCCTTTGGTGGTTCGATTTGTATCGAATATGACCCATGATCCCCCATCGTTGTTGGAATTGGCTGCGCGGGTTATCAAAGTAAATAATATCCACTACGACAGATTGGATTTGCCGCGAAATTTGAACGAGTATTTAAACAATGGCCACTGCTGTGTTAATCCAAAATGCAAAGGTATGATTCGCACTTCTTGACTATTACTATAACACAAAATGAGAAAGATTATTTAACGCCTGTAGATTGGCAAGACAAATACCACGACGCCTGAATATATGCAACCGAAAGATCAATTGTAGCTTCAATCAGTTACGCGGTAAAGATAAATAACGAAATTATCGGACTCGAGATCTTTTTTAAATTTGACTGCAGATATTTTTTCAGCTTATGCGTCGCAATTTAAATTGTACGTAATCCAATCTAATTACACGCGTTGAATAGCTGGAGATTAATTTTTTAACGTATTATTATACTCATAATCATTTCGAGTGTAACCAACCACCAGCACGTTTTTATCTGCATGTGTATAATTAAACTCAGTAAGTTGCGACCTTTGACTTAACGTTATAATAACAAGTTGAATACCATTACTGCTATATTAGCGATTTCCTATATATTGATAACGGTTTATCTTCATCTTTTATAGCATATTTATTTTAGCTTTTCCTCATCTGAAAATTTTAACTCGTTATTATCTTTATAGCTATTTGATAGTCTCATTAATTTCACCTCGATAGATTTCAGATTTATCGATTTACCTTTTTTTATATCTTGTTTAATCATCCTTCAGGTGTTTTCTTCAACAATAGAGTTGAGCATATAAAGTTCGTTGACTTTTGCGGAAAATATCGCGTACCGTTACTGCAATACTTATGCAGTAGTAGGTGCATTGATCCCAGATCAGCAGAGGATGAAATAGACAGCAACGGTATAATGATGAGAAAGGTTCTCTTGGGCTGACATTTACCATTTGCAGAAAGCCAAATTATACCTATACAAAATTTGAACGAAATGAAAAAGATATAACTTAATTAGTATTGTAGCTATCTCTTTGTACATAAAATTGAAACTCCGGACAGCGTATTTCTGCCTGTTATAAATTTAAACTAATCAGTTTTCTTTTTAATATATATAAACGTTAGGGTGGTCCTTAAAAATACAATTTTTTGATCCACCCCCTGCAAAGTTTTCTCCGTGTATAAAAACATGAGGGAAATTTGTTTTTTGTAAAAAAATCAAAGTTTTTGTTTCGATGAATCTGCAGTTTTTTGGAAATGTGTTACAAAATATGCAGATTTTACAAAAAACTGAAGAGTAAATAATTCAATTTTTTTCAAATTTTTTTTTTTTTAATTTTCAATTTTTTTTCTCTCCATTTTTTTCGTTAAATCTGCATATTTTGTGACACATTTCCAAAAAACTGCAGATTCATCAAAACAAAAACTTTGATCGTCTGCCGGCAGGTGATCTTTTAATTTTTTTCACAAAGAACAAATTTCCCTAATGTTTTTACACGAAAAGGAAACTATTTAGGGGGTGGATGAAAAAATTGTATTTTTAAGGACCACCCTAATAAACATATATATATGTATATATATATTTTTTACACCGCAAATTAAGAGCAAAAATAATGACTTGTGTGGAGCGATTTTTGAAAGCAAATATAATTACTTGGAACGATTATTATTACATATTGAGTTAGTTTATCGTCAACAGACTGCACACTTTCGTAAAATCAACAACGTGCGTCATTGTATTATGGAGATTCATTATCAATAAGGACATTGGTATGTGATGTATATATCTGATTACGTCTTCCAGACAGCATTAACTGAATTTATGATAATAAAATCAGACGCAGTTCTCGTAAAAATAAACGAATGAGAAAATATAATAAATTGAGTATAATGATTTACCTGTTTTATAATTCATTAGATTTTTGATTGTAATGAATAGTAAGCTATGATTTTATAACGGCTGACTGCAGCTAGGCCTCATATCGATCATTATTAAATTGTTTTCTTCAATCTTTGTAGAGGACAATAAATTCCTGCAAATGTTTATATTTTAAAGAAAAGATAAAAAAAACGTACATTTATCAGTTATTTTTCTACTTCATACACTTGTTGATTCCATCTACCTGCATAAACAATATTTAGAATGAATTTTAGATCGTTACCAACGATGACTTGAAAGTATAACAGAATATAAATTTTTCATCCTGTATCAAATACATATTAGCATTCCAATTCAACACGTATAATAGTTATTAGTTAATAATGAATGACACAAATAATTCATGTTAAACTTCTAAATCTGAAAATTTTGCGTTATCATGCATCATAAGTGTATGTATCGTAATAATTGTATTATTTATTATGACAAACTGGCAGCCAATTTCTTTGTGACTTTGATTATAGTATCAGAATTATAGCTGTAGTTTGATAATTGGAAATGCTTTAAAAATCTTTTGTGTATTGACATTTTATCGAATAAACAATATATATTCCTCTACATTTGTGTATTTTGATTAATGAAACAATAATTTATTTTTACCTCAAATACTTTATACATATAGAGCTGCGTTCAAAAATCTAGTATATTCGATTTGTTCTAACTATAATTATGAAACTTTAATATTCTTAACTGAAAGATTTGTAAAATTATTTTGAGAAAGTAAAGTAAGGAGTTTAAAAACGTTAAATAAGTTTTTCGAATAATTTTTAAATCGCGGGACCATTTAATTATTAGGTATATATATATAAATATATATGTATATATATAGTATATATGTCAACAAAATATACCTATTAACATTGATGTTAATATTTTATTGTTAAATAAACCACAAAAATGTACAGTAATAATTATATCATATTGTGTCTCTATTGAGACAATTAATTTTCGCGTAACACATTTAATTGTATGCTACAGTAACCATAGTATCATGTAAAACTAAAAACATTGAAAAAAAAACTAAACAAAAATGATTTATAATTATTTATATTCATATAATATAATAATAATAATAATAATAATAATAATAATAATAATAATAATAATAATAATAATAACTGCTACAATTATCGTATATGTAATTATATATTTCATGTTTCGCTAGTTGTCGAAGGTTTTATTTTAAACATATTATATAGGCTTACTTTATAGTAATTGTTATTTTATGCAATCCTAATATGTTATTAATTTCTCTAGTATCATACATTCACAAGTAACATTAAAGATTTTTCGCGAATTTTTTTCTTAAATATCATTTCTAGAATATTTATTTTTTTGAATCTTAAAAGCAATGAATATTGTAAATATACATAAATAGTGGCTTCGCTCGCGAGATAACAACAGACAGTATTAAAATGACTGTACCCCTGAACCCATTGTTTTAATTATATATTCATTCTTTATTTCTTGCTTCTTCTTATTCGTTTTTAGGGCCGCAAGATTGGAGCATACAGTGTAAGGTATATCATAGGCGACGAGTTTCACAATTACCTGTGAAATCTCTGCAACTGTGAGATCATTTTCGAGCAATTATAAGATTTTACAAGCAATTTGAAAAACTTTAAAATAACGTACTTCTGAAGAGGATGCTCTGCTTTAAATACAGGAATCAATTGGTATCGAGACCCCACATACTCAAACATCAATTCACTCTTGTTACTTGATTTAAAAATCGATATCAATCTCAATAATCCAAAAAAGCAACAAGAGTTCATTCATTTTTACAATACACTTGGTCTTGCTACAATAAAATCCCCAATTTTGAGTCAGCATGTGCTGTGGCGGGCAATTTCATACGTTGGCTGAATTTTCATAGGCTGATTTTAAAAATATCAAGAAGTAGGTGTGAATTGTTTCATTTATTAATAACAACGAAGCTGTACACTTGTTTCTGTGTTTCATGTACGTACGTTGCATGAGTATATATTTCGATTGTCTACGTAAATAAAATTCATTAATAAATAGTTGCCTTTTAAATCTATTTAATAAATAGTTACATATTCCACATCCCATCACTCTTGTGTGGCATCATGAAATGGCCCAGTCAGATTTATGTTCAGTTACAATGCCTGTGTACAATATCGGTTCGAATTTCACGTTATATTTTATTACAGACGGTTAAGCCAGCTCTAAAATAACATTGGGTAAACAATAAAATCGATTTTCTTCTTTCAGAAAAGATTTTCAAATTTTACGATACTATAACTCAACTGAAGCAATATTGTTTCTGTTTTTTTTTTTTTACAAATTCATATAAATAATAAACATCATTTCGTTTTGCTTGTACTCATGAAGTTGGATAACAAAAGATCGTAAATAATTAGAGTTCACCCGAAATTATTCTCGCTCATTATGACATATGGAACAGGTTCAATATTTATGATATTAATTTAAGTAGACAATTGAATTATATAATGAAATTTTATATCCAAGACCCAAAGTATAACGTGTGAAGTGTATTTATCGTGTATTATTTATATATGTATATATATGTAACTATCTGTCATTCTTTTTTTTTTCTTTTTTATTTATTTATTGGTATAGTGATAATTAGCATTGTCTACTGTAATAATAATAATAGTTAATATTATTTTTATAATAGTATTCTTGTTTTTGTCAAGTATCCTACTCACACATAATATGACAGTATCACCTATGTTTTACCTAAGAGTATTGGAAAAAAGTGTTAAATACCATAGCGGGATATTGTTTGGACTCCCATTTTTCAAAACTGAAATGAAACGAAAAGATAATTTCTTTGACAAAAAATCGTGGGACAGTTTTGAAGATTTCCAAACTGTAAAACTTAATAAAGAATAAAACTAGCCGTTGTATAAATCACAGATCATTTCAATGATGCCTATTGATTAAACTCTGTGATTTCTAAATATTAGAGAAGGAACAAAATATATAAGTGATATTCAACAATTTTTTCGCCTCTATATTCTTAGGTTTTGCTAATTAATTGATGATAATAATTATTATTATTATTTATTCATTTATTTATTTATTCATTTTTATGTAATTATGTATGTAGCATTTTGTACAATTTTTTTTTTTTCACTCCCACCGCAACATCCCCCTATATCTTATTCCTACTTCATTTTTAAAAATTGTTTTAAATTAAAAAGCTAAAAAGCTAAACAGACTTGCTATACAATGTGTCTTCATAACAACCGGCAATTTTCAAGTAATATATCCTTTTTATTCCATGTTTGAATAATTAAATGAAAAGTATTTACGATCTTTTTACACAACTGTTGAACCGTCCCGAAGTATTTCAACGCGATTTCTTAATCGCTTTTCCTACCTAATGACCTAAGTAAAAGTCCTTGAATCCGATGTATTCAACTTTAGTTGTAATTTTCAAAGATTAAAGCCCACGTATATGAGAAGCAAATAATCGGAATTGAGCTATTCAATATTTAACACAGTTTGATGACATGTGTTCCTAAGAATTACGTATATTTTTAGGATTGATTTCCGTGTGGAAAAACAGTCATGTAAAATCGTAGTCACAAAGCTTCACTACATTTAATTTTCAATCAGAAATGAAAAGCATACATTGCTTCTAAATATGCTTGTCACTATGTGGACATAAAGTCTTCTTTATTTTTATTTACTTTTTTTTTTTTGTTTATTTTTTTGATATTTTTTTTTTATTCAGTTAATCACGCGAAGTCTTAGAATCTAAAACTCTTCTGAACTCAAGTTTCAAAGTTTTACACCAGGTAAATTCAGTGGTAGTCAATTAGTTATCACTTAATCTTCAAACTCAAATTTATGTCAACTTCCTTTCAATGGATATATAGACAGATAGTGTAATTCAGTTTCTCAGACTCACCTAACTCTGTTACTTATCTTACTTATGTTATCCTTTTATGCTTTTCGTTCTTGCATCAATATCTAGATATTCACTTTCGTACTTCGCACCGATCTATTTTCAATTTTTTAAAGTTGCCAGGTTTGCCCATTACTTTGAAACTAATGCTCTCCTCTCATATCTCTTCATAAGTTATAGAACTTATATAGTATTAGGTACATAGCAGATGAAAACCTCACGTTGTTCTATACGAATTTATCGAAAATCTATTTTCGAGCTAAACAGATGATTAGAAAAACGGTCCGATGAGATCGATATATCAACGGTTTTATTTAAGTTACTTCTACATTCTCTTGGAGAATTATTCGAAACAATTGGCGTCCTCGCAGCTCAAAAAAATTACAACATTACTATAGCTTAAGACTTATTCTTAGTTACATATGATGTATAGTTTTCATTTGCGTTAGCAATAAAATTGAAAACACAAATTAAAGATCGAAAAAGTAGAGTGCATTTCGGTCATTCTAAATTTATGGTTAAGTATAATATATTTGAATATTTAGTTTTAGTTATTACAGTAATGAAAAAATGTACATGTTTTAGCGCGGTAAGTTTTATACACACCAAATTTTCATGCCGCTTATATAATTTTTTTTTTTTTATTATTTATAGCTAACGATCTTGTTTTTCTTTTTTTTTTCTTTTTCCTTTTTAAGATAGAATTTTCTTTATTTCATTTTATTTTATTTCATTTATTTATTTTTTCTTATTTTTCCAACAACCTGCAAGCTAAAAACAATCATTTGTCAATAGGTACCTTCAGCGTTTGTCAAGCAATAGCAATTGTTTGATAGTAATTATTTTTTTTTTTTTCTCAAGAAAAGACATTTGCAATATCTGTTATTCATATTAGTTATATGTGGATTATGTATTTCAGAATAGTTGAACAATTGCTAAAGCGGTTAAATGATAATTCGCCTTTTAAACGCGAAGTGATAGAGGTATTGAAAATGAAACTACCGATGGATCCAGGTTCGTTCAATTATCTCCGAAACAGCAACATGGTATATATACAGTGTTACTTTACAATGATCCCTTCTTATATTTAGATATACTTTTTCTTTCATCATCACGATATGACATCACGAGTATAAAGCAACCTTATTTTCACAGGGCAAGATAGAATTAACGATACTATCATTTCCATAGAATTAACATGCAATAGCCATACATGCTTTGGTTCGATACTCATTTTTCCACTCCACTATAGGGGAATTGACAAAGACCAAAACCAGAATAATGCTAAAATACATTTATCGACGAGTCGCATATACTTGATGTGTTTTTTGAACCAAGGCACATCTCATTCAGAGCTTAGAACGTTCGACCGGTTACATCGTTTGAGGAAAGCATTTACAATCCACACTCCCTCAAGCAGTTCATTTTCATTTAGTGTCAAATGACAAATTTCAAATTCTTTTTTGATTATAATATTGAATTTATTTACCTTCAAAGCAGCCTATGGTCAAAACTAATGTGACACGAAGTATAATTTCATATACATATATACATGCATATATATATAATATATATGTATATATAGATTTATATACATGCACGCATAACATTAACAATGAACATTAATTACACTTAACTCACTATTTTACGAAAGTATGAATGAAAGGTGAGAATGCCATACAGTGTGGATTAGTAAGAATCAATCTTCCGATCCACAATTCCTTTTTTTTTTTTTTTACACAATATTATTATAATTATTATTAATTTTCTTTTCTTTTTTTTCTTTCCTCGCATACATTTGCGATTAAATTTAATACCTGTATATAGATGTATAAATGATATACATGTATGAATCTGTTAGTATGAAACATACAAGTATATCTATTTAGAATCATATAAGTATATATAGACTTTCAGTATTTTACATGGGTTCTCCTCCATATTGGTGGTTGAGTGGGATATATGAGCCTTGCGAAATCATAAACAATACCAAATGAAAGAAATCAATCGAATTAGAGTAATGGTTTTGCCATTCTTAGGACCACATTTTAACTGTACGATGTTAGAATAATGACTGCATTGCAATACTAGATCAAAACTGGCAATAACACATCGATACTAAAGATACTGGGCATTTATTTATACTTTATATGATTAGTTTTAGATTATTTTTGAAATATGATGCGAGTTTTTACCCATGAGCACAAGCCTTTCAAATCATTCGATCTAATAATGCGAAACTAATTCTTTACGATAAATCCTCAGGACCAAGTGATTAGTCAAATATAAATTCATACACCTGTGCTATTCTCAATGCAGTCATTGGTCGTTAGAATTCTTAGATATCTATAATTAAAGATAGATTAGTTTAAATCGAGCTAAATCAATCAATCAATTTATTTATTCATAATAATAATAATTACGATAAATAATCAACAATCTATTAAGGCGTGCGGATTTCAAACTTCGTGTCTTATAACCGTTCACAGCGTTTTTTTGACCTCTTCGGTTCTGAATTTAATGTTTTTCTCGGCCTGAAATACGAAATAACACATTGTAATAAAAGTCTGACGATTTTACAACGGACCAATATCTGGTTTCAGAGTTGTGCCTGTGGAAAAATACCAGTATGGACAGAGTACCAAAATAAATAAATTATTTACGTAAAATCGTTTTTTTTTTTAACCTGGCAATTAATGGCCATTATATTATTTGACGAAAATTATATTGAGTTGCGATTTGCCATTTACTATAGGTATATGCGGTTGAAAGAGAAACTAAATCAGGGGTTGGAGCAGAAGAGTTATTAATTTCTGATATTGACTTAAATCAATAATTTGTGACCAACCTATAGCGTATCATTCAATGAACGGAGTAATTATGAGAAAACTTAATGAAATATCAACATTCATAAAATTCTAAAACGAATGGTCAGCTCTTTCTTCTTTTTAAAGAAGGAAATCAACGGTTCAGGTACGTCCATTTCTATATTATTGCCAACAATGGTTTAATTCACTATCTGTAGGAAAACTGGTACGACCGATATGGTATTTCGCGATTCTTCAGTCTAGTTTTCTCTAACTGCTTTGCGCCTAATGAATTAGTAACGGAGCAATGGAATTTCCACCCTTTTAATATACACTCAAGATGTTTTTTACTCGTTCATCACTAATCATTTGCCTCGCACGGACGTACCTTTAAATTCCATTATCGGCAGCATGTCTTTGCAATATATTGATATGCGTATTTGTAGGTATACAGTAGATGATACAGATACGAACAAAATGCAAAGGGGAGCTTACTGTTTGAAAAGTTAAAACGAAAGCGAAAAGAAAATAATAATAAAAAAAAAAAACAAACTGTTTAGCCTCTCGTCAAATGATTTAGATTCATTTTAAAAACAAATCGCGTTACTGTAATGAATTTTCTTTGAATTTTCTATCGACGAAAAAAGTCGTTTTCATGTCTTATGAATTTGAATTAAAAGAAAAAAAAAAAAACAAAAAACAAAAGTACAAATTAAGAGAAATATTTAGATAAATAGTATACTAGTCCGAAAGGAACCATGTCTTTACAGTTAGCAGTTGATATCGTCAAAATTGAATTGGAAATACATTTGAATATGGCTGCAGTTTCTATCAGACTATATTTTGAGAGTAATAATTAGCCGATAATAAACGTTCATCATATAGTTCTCTTTCATAGTCATGTTGATATATACGTGTTTTTTTTTTTTTGTTTTTTTTTTTCGGTTTTTAAGGATCATCCTGCGACGATTCGTCTTCACACGCTTTAAGCATTTGAATGAAACACACTTATATTATCTGCAGTAATAATCACATGTGTTAACGTTTGAACACAGGAAAAAAAAAATTAAAATTAAAAATACTACTACACGTAGGTATTAATATGTACAGGATATTTCATTTACTGGAGAATTAATCGTCCGATTATTATAGCCTTTTACTATCTCCCTCAAAACCTTTTGTGTACCAGCTCGCCATATTCTTGGGTAAACCGCGATTTCTAGTCTGCGATAAATGAAACCTCGTGTACTTATTGTATTTGGAGTTTCAATGTAGCGTGTACTTCAATTTGACTGGCATTTTTTTTTTTTTTTTTTATTCTCAAGCTAGCTTCGTAATCACTTAAAAATACGACGCAAGCAACATCTTTGCTACTAAATCTTAGATTATACATATTTCCAACTAATGTCGCTTTTCGCATTTGCGTAAGAGGCTTCTAGTACTAACCAGTCCCTATACATACTAAATCCATAATAGCGACGGAGGCTTGTCTGGATTTTGCACAATTCTTTGCAACGAGAATTACAGAGTATTACATCCACCGATTAATATGTTTTTTTTCTGGAACCCATTCAAATTTGACTAAACCATGCAAATCAAGAGAAAGTAACACGGATCAATCAGTAGCTTATACATTCTATCTTGAATAAAGAGAAACGGAATACACGAAAAATATAATTCGTAGAAAAATTTCTCAGGACTCTACCTCGACGGTCAATCATAACTAGTTTGTTGTCAAGAAGCCATACATACATAAAAACATTTTAGAGAAACCTTACACTTCTGTAACAATCCTCTAACACGATTTTAGTACCAATTAACTGAGCCAACTGCCGATAGTGTACTTTATTCATATTGTTATCAAAAGACAAGCCTAGAACTCTTGAACTTTTTGAAAATATTATTATCATTAATCTAAGCATAAGCCCAAGAGAAAAAGGATGATAAAAACTGTACAAAATCCAGAATGAACCACGCCAAGTGACTGGATTAAATTTAGAACGATACACATCCTCTTCAGAAGCTCTCAAAGGTCATTTTCAGGGTATTCTAGGATGATTTATTAATTTTTTTTTTATGTAAAAAATGAATTCTAAGCCATGTTCGACTGGCTAGGGTCCGTGTTTTGTGTGGTGGTTGGTGTACTGATGTTTGCGCTATTATCGCTAGAGTTACCGCTGGCTCCGGCGGCTACGTTTGTAGCTTCCGACTGAGCACCAGGATTATCCGATGTCTGCATATACTTTGGGATTAGGATAGAATTCAGCGTTGGTTGAATTTGAAGTTCCTGTTCCGTGAAATTAAAGAGAGGTGGAAGTTCGCGTCCATTTGGCAATCGGGTTCCCTGCTCCCTCAATTCGTTGAAAAACGAATGAGCACAGGCTTGTAGTGGCGTCATTCTCAAAGATGGTGTATATTCCAAAAGTCGGGCAACAAGTTCCATTGCCTCGGGCGGCGTACGTGCTCTAAATACCTACAAACACAAATAATTTGGTCAAAAAATGTGATCGCAATATCGTAAATCCTCATCTTCTGCTTAGAACAATATATTATTATATAAATACTCTAGAAGAACATATATGCATTCAAGATTCTGCATTTATTCGGTTGATATTCATATCAGGGTATCTCGTAATTCATGATAAAGACCTGCTAATTACTTGCGCCAGTGAATAAATGAGGTGACGCTAATGAGGGTATCTGTTTACGCTGATCTCTTTAAACTTATATGAATGTATTAGCTATTTTTTCAGAATAAATATGTAGAGCCATGGAAAAGCTTCAATATTTGTGGTTCTATGAGTTTGCGCGATGCGTATCCACACTATGTAGCAAGTATTGGGATGCACTGTAGTAATTGAGTGTAGCATTATTAAATTTTGTTGTAAATATGCTTAAACTTCATTCATAATCATACACGTTCCGCATACGATGTATCGTTAAATTTAGAACATTTATAGCAGCTGTAAGATAGAATAAAATAGTTTAAAATCAAACAAACACCAAAGAATTGGTCCTGATTTGATCTTCTACGTATTCTAGAACAAGTTATAAGTTCCGAGGTCCTCCTAACGGTTGCTAATAATGATATATAGTCAAAGCGCAGGCGATTTGTTAATTCCGGAGATCTTTATGTGAGCAGTTTACAGAATAGAAGACCCCTGAACTTGTGTTTGAGTAATTGTGGTTTTATTTTCAACATGAGTAATATGTAGAGTGAATACACCGAGACATTAGAGTAAGTGATATTTCGATACTTTCCAGCGATTGCAAGACATTGCACGTGGTATATCGGTTAGTGGTGTTAGCTGCGATTGCTTCGCTCGGAAGTATTCAGATATTTTAGCTTTATTTGTTAGTTCCAGTTTGGCAAAATGTAAGAAAATTCATGACAGCCATAACACGTTCCAATATATATCACTTACTCTAATTTTTTGGTGCTCGGTTGAACATTTAGGTGCGCTCATTCGTTGAAGCATTAACTGTAACCACGAGTACATTTTTGGTTGATGAACAGTGAATAACAAATGAATTTACCTATGTAGGATCGACTTAGCTCGTGTGTGAGATTACTTTTGATTCAAATGATGAATGTGACACATAATTTTGGGCTTCTTCTATGCCCCATGCAGTATGAAAAAATACATTACATCTATATTGATGAATACTTTATACATATCATTAGCTGAATGTGGGGCTACAATAATTAATGAAACGTTAACATCACTGCATAGATATGAACCGATTAGATTTCTAACATTAAAGAAACCTAGATAAGTGAATTCACAAAAACAGGCTTCATGAAAATTTGATTGAGATTAGATATTAGATAGTAATGCGATTGACTATCATTGTCATTACATTCAAACCCTGATGTTTGCCCATTTCTCTACTTAGTCGCTGAGAAGTGATCAGTTCGATGAAATGTAGGAATGCGATAATTTTGTAGAACGTATTTTCGGCTAATCGCTAACTGTGTTCTTGTTCATACTCATATTTTTTTTACATCTTGAGCACACCGATTTATGATGTTTGCACAGTTATTTTTAATTTTACAACCGATAATGAAAAAGTCTACCTTTTGCCAAGGATGCGACTTGATCTGAGGGAATTTGAATTCTGTGTAGTTGGGGTTCATTTCTCTTATCTGTTCACGAGTTGGTGTGCCAAGAACCTTTATGATCTCGACTAGTTGATCGACGCCGCTATCACCAGGAAATATTGGCTGACCAAGCAACAATTCTGCTAGTACACATCCTGCACTCCATACATCTTTAATCATAAACAAACAACACATGATTATCGTGGCATTTTCTTTATTTTTTTTTTTATTTGTTTGTTTTTAATTATTTACTACTCTCTTTAGTTATCAACATAGAGACTAGAAATGGTCATTTGAATCTAGTATTAATAAATATGATGTCAGAAGTTTAGATCTCAATTATTATTTGAGATAAAACGTATAACTGAGGCTTACCAATTTTCGTAGTGTAGTCAATGGCACCAAAGATGAGTTCTGGTGCACGGTAATAGCGACTACAAATATATGATACATTTGGTTCACCTTTAACCAAATGTTTAGCCGAACCAAAATCGCAGAGCTTAAGCACACCCGTTTCTGGATCCAAAAGAAGGTTTTGCGGTTTGATATCTCTGTGGCATATTCCCAAGGAGTGAATATATGCTAATGACCGGAAAAGCTGGTACATATATAGCTGAAATTTCAGAATTAATATCAATTAGATCCAGAAATTTGATTTTCAAGATACCGCAAGCATCTTTTCCACAATTTACATAATCAGCATATTTGATATTCATTAAAAAAAATATTACAAACTTATAGCTTCATTCGGAGAGAATTCTAAATTAGATACCATGTATGGGTATAGAAATATGTAATTGAGTTATGTAAGCAGTTATGCCATTATTATTATTATCATTTCTATAATATGGAAAGTATATTTCATATACTATTTCATCTACGTCGCAGAATAAAGCCTGAGCACAAGATATGAAAAGGCTATCATCAAAGTTATCAAGTTTCGTTATCAGTTTATTACATGTACGCTAATTGCAAACACAGCACCTTACAGATTGTTTCAAAAACATTATCTATTAGTCAATTAATTGATTAAAAATTCAGTATAGGCCTCAATACTGCATAATTTTTCATAAATTCAATGAAACAAGAATATAAAAACTAGCTAATATATAATTCAAATGTATTTATATCAGGAAGAAGATATACCTGGTGATAATCAGCTACTACCAACAATAAACGATGGAAAGAAATTCACAGATAATGTATTCAAAAACTGAATTTACCTTGATGAAACTGATTGGTATCGTCTGTTTGCTTTTGCTATAGTGTCTGGCCACTTTGTACACAGTTTCTGGGATGTATTCCAGCACTAGATTGAGATACACCTCGTCTTTCTATTAAGAAATAAGAAAAATTTTGATTAACACATATTCCGGCTTAGTATAAAAATAAATCTGTAGTATAGGACATAGCGCTTTTATTATATATTATATCATAATGCCACAAAGATTACGTTTATTATGTGCCATGAATTTGATTATACTAGCGCGTGTAACTATGCCTTGTTTTGCATGAAGCATAAATGATTATTCTCTGCCGAGTTTCAACACTCATTCAAAACTTTTTTCATATGATGGGATGCAGTTAAGAATGAATGATTTAATTTTTTCAAAATAATAGAACAACTAGAAAACTTTCTGATTCGTATTAGTAAACGTAATGCGCAACAGCAACTGGCAAATACAAAAAAAAAAAAAACACATGAAACTATAAGTTAGAACATTTCTGTATTAAACGAAAACTTTGGTCTCTAATATCAGTACAGTATTTCCGGTAGCATCATCTACCTGATTGTAAAATTAGTGATTACACATGTATTTGGGCATGTTTTCTTAACTCTATGTCCCTGTTACAAATATTATAACAATAAGTTATGATAATAACTAAATCTAGCAAAGCGCATTAGTTTCTAGATCCAAAATTAAATCCAGAAGAACTTGTAAAATCCTCGTTGGAGAAGCGTCAAGGCCTAATGCAAATTTCATAAGGATTTTCGAACTACTGGGTCCGTTTCACTTACGTCAACATGAAAAACTGGGTTAGTCGCGGTTAAGATGTTCTATAAAATAACATAATAAGGATCCTCCATTAAAGTATAATCAATATCTATAGTTGACAAATTATTTCAAGGCGTTAGTAACTTTACTTTTCATTCTAACTGTCGCTTGCTCTTATCTATGGAATAAATTGCGTGCTCTGCATATAACTTTAACATTGATACATCATTAATCACAATTTCAGTTTGAAGATTAAAGAAAATAGATGCAATCCTCATTCTACTATCTTAATGATAAAATGAAAATAAACTTTTGTTTTCCGCTCCTCCCTATCTTGTTTGGCATAATAGAAAGACAAACAATTCCACTGATCGATAATAAATTGTAAATGTCTGCTTTTGTTCGATATGCATTTGACATCCTTATGCGGACCAATAATACAGCTCGTAAATTAGATAAGTTATTGAAAAAATTTATTTAACAGCAATGGAAATTACCTTATCACCACTAGAATAGAAGAAATATTTAAGTTTAACGATGTTGCAATGCTCTAGACGTCGCATGATTTGTAGTTCTCTGTTCTGAAAAATAATAAGATATTAGAATCTTTAATCATCATTAGGAATAACATTGAATGAAGGTTTTAAGAATTGTTCCGAGTCTGAAAACGTTTGTATTCAAATAATTTCATGTTGAGGATAATTAGCTTCAAAAGACAAGCTTCTCACCTTAAATCGTTTGTCCTGAAGGACTTTCTTGATGGCAACCATCTCGCCGGTATCGCATAGCTTGGCCTGGTAAACAACACCGAAGCTTCCATTTCCGATGACTTTGGTATCGGTGTAGGCAACTTCTTGGGGGCGGTCGGGCCCGGCGCCAGCACTTGCGACAACAGTGGTCACCTTGCTGCCATCCTTGCCTGCATTGTACATCGCACCACCCATAGAAACAACCGAAAACCACAACGCTACAGTACAGCGAAAGTAATAGAAGAAAATAAATGACTACAGCAGAGCCAGACAACGATAATAAGTCTCCTGGAGGTAGTATCAGGGCAATCTTTCGGCATGTTGTCATTTTACTACGACTTATTCTCTTAAACATTATTTGACAATTGGTCGATACACAGAACAAAGAATTGATCTCTTTCAATAATTATGATATAAAAAAAGGACGAATTTGATACAAAAATCCTCCAGTAGCTTATCATGCTCACACTGCAAAAGCAGCTCAGTTTCGTAACGAAAGGTAATGTTACGGTCAATTTTAGATTATAGAGTAGAGGGATTTGGGATGTTTGGATGATACTACATGCCATTTGAGAGCAATATGTATTCTTTGGTAAATGTAAACAAGAATAATTGATAACAAGACATGTATATAAGCTTCTAATAAAAATCAGCTTACCAAAATTGACAAATCAGTAATTACAAGCACGTGAATGGGCCGGCTAAAGTATTATTTATCGTTAAAATGGAAACAGTTTGAAATCGGATAGATATAGAATTACAGGTTGAGTAAAATCACATCCGACTGTGTAACAGATGTGTTCTCTAACAGAATTGGAAGTATATTTACAGAGCGATTATTTCTAATTATATTTAAAGCTTTCCGGTGTAGATCGGTGTTGCAGCTATTTCTGCATCATGTATGCTGGTACAGCTGCACTTTCTGAGAGTAACAGCGAAAACTCATGTTTATTTTATACAGGTCGATAGTTTCTAATAATTGGCATTTGGTACTTCTAAGAAGCCAAACCATTACTCAAGTCGAGTAGAGTTCAAAGATCTATAAAGTATAATTAGAATTTTTTCTGATGTTACAAAACTAGTCGTCTGTTCTTGCCATGATTCTGAGAAAATAGTATTGTTTACAAAAAAAAAAAAAAAAAAATATGAATATAAAAAAAGAAATCCTAATTTTAGTAAGTAGTATATGAAACAATAACTTTTACAGATATTTTTGAATGTCTAGACAACTGCGCGGCGGATTTTGAACCAGCAATAAATTACCTATCACGTTTTGGATGCAATCGAATCGCAAATTACCGTATTAGAATTTAATCTATTACTCCCAAGATCAGGTGTTGCAAATATATACTATAACTGTAACAAGCAGCGCGTGTTGTTTGCGATCCAACGTAGTTTACCGGATGAATCACGACGATCGGAAATAAGGTAAATTTAGAAGTGTTAACAAATAATTTTGAGAGGCCATTGATTTTGGTAAATAATTTCGTAAGGTATATGCGAGGCCGCGTAATTCGTTCGGTAATATATTGGCTGCAAATATTATCTTGGCTACGCGAAATGCCATGTCAACCTGCCAAACCTGAGGTCTAATAATTTTAGCTTTGGTAAAGTTTCGGTGACTGAAACCACGATTTTGTAAATTCGGAAATAGTCACAGACGGAGTAGGGTGTAATGAGTTATACGACCTCGCGTGGTTCGAAAAGTCGACTTTCTTTCGGGATGAAAAATTGTATTGAAAATATTTCAATGCAGGACAATTTTTTGAGGTACGATAATAAAACGCAATCGCATCTCAAAATAGAAATCGAAATACAGCCGTGTCCTAAACCCTCAATGAATTTCTTCGTTCACTTTAAACTCTGATATAGAAGCTACAAAAATTGTATGACATCAGCCGCTCACAAAGATACGATTAGAGTTATTTGGTTTTTTTGATTACAATAAAAATGATTGGATATGTCATACCGAAACTGGCCGCGTTAAAATTCCTATTGCTCTGCGTGTTGGGAATTGCTGCTTTCATTCAACGGTCATACTTGAACGACTAGTCAAATGTACTGAAACGTTTGATGATATTAATTGGCAATTTTTTTTCTCTGGCCTAAATCCGTTTTCCTTGCATCTTGTCAGTTTGACAGTTGAATGAATGAAATTGGCGGATGGAGCTCACGCATAAAAAAAAGAAGAGCAAGAAGTTCATTAAATTTCTACAAAATGAAGAAATTCGATGAAGAAAGAAAAGCAACCGGCGATGAACACCGAAGACTTCGACCTCTTTGACTCTACTTCTAGAAACTCAATAACTTTCGATTACATTACTCGATAATGACGAGTATAGTCTCACATTAAAGAGGAAGAACCAATCTTTCTAACAAGCTATACTAGAACTCGAATTAGGCTAATCAATAGCTCAAGTATCGAACACAAAGAAGTTCCTGCTCGAGTCGTTGCCACCCTCAATTCTCCGTACAAAGATGACTTTAGTTATAGTTTCATAGATCCAAATTAAAAATGATAAGATAAAATACAGCAATTGAATTCAATTAACTGCGAAACAATCTTCCCATTTATTCCTTTTTTCATTCTCCCGCGAACGGCAGATGTCATAAAGAGCCAACACAGGGATAATATCTCGATATCGTTAAGATGGATAAAATAAAAAAAAATAAAGTACGAAGATCAGAGACAATAACACCATTGCTGTTTACTCGTTGTGACTTTTGCTCGATAGATAAATATCGGGATAAAAGTATCCCGCGATGATCATCGTTATTATTCACAGTTTTATTTCGCATAGCGCAGACTTCCTTAGTGATATAATTCAAGGCTTAATTTCTGTGCGGTTATATTATACGTATTTTATAATCAAAATTATAGAGTATCATTCCAAGGACTGATTCTCCATATTTAATCGTTGTAAATTTTTTGCTTTTTATTAAATTAATCCAAGTAATTTATTTCCTTTTTTCTTTCTGTCAGTGTCTCATTATCTCTGTACCAAACGACCTAAATTTGAATTTATTTAAAAGAGGTCAAGAAAATTTGGTCACTGCCAAATCAGCCTGGTTTAGCCGTTACCCTTGGAGAAGAAGTAATTTTTTTTATTACTCAATGAACGAAGAATAACGAGTTTTAACCGGAATTAACCGTACCCACGTACCTGTACCTATACCATGAGTTTATATATGGAATTGTTAATTATTCTCGATGTATTCACAGTCGCCATATTCTCATCACGCGTTTAACGCTAACCGATATACATATCTATGTAACATGTGGATATATAGGTGAGAAATTTTCTCCTATATGCAAATATTCTGAATCAACACCTGCAGTATAGTTACTCAGCAAATTTCACCGCCTCAAATAGCAAACCGTCTGCCACTATATACTCTTACGTAAATTTATATGCATTGCGTAGGTACCCCCCACCCACTTTACATTATAAATCAATGCATAAAAACAAATGATTATTCAGAGAGTACGTATGTATAAATGTATATGGTATATATATATTTCATATATATATATATACACACAGTATGCATAAACGAGTAGATAAAAGTTGAACAAAAGTTATGCTTTGCTCGGCAATGTGCGCAGAGAATGTGTTTAGTGCGAACAGTATAGCTGTACAAGTATCGCAAACAAATCTAGTAAAACCGGGCTTATATTATATTTGACGTAACGGTTGATCAAACTTTGATAAATTTGAATTGATAATTTTTTTTTAAATAAACTATCTGATAATAATTTCGTTTTAAATCTCTGTTTATCGAAGTGATTTCTTTGAGTAATGAGCGATATGAAAATACGCGTAGTTGTTTCGTGTCTGAAGCGATAATTAAATTAGTTACACCGAAGAATTAGATATCATATATAATTATCATGCGTCTCGGAATGATTTGCGATAATAAATATTCCACATGATGTTGTCAAACTTACGTTTCTTTATTCCCAAATTACGTAAAAATGTACAAATCTTCTTGTAGGCACTGTCAGCCTCTTTGCCTCTAAGTTCCACTGTACTTTTCGACGTTGGTTTTTCACATGTTTTAACCGATTTACAATATTTTGGATAACGCCATTCCTGGCAGGGTTCTGACCAGTTCAAAGTATTTGCAGGAGCCATTTCGATACTAGTCATATACTTTTATTTTTCTTTTATCAGGATTTATCGTAAGATGAAAACAAAAAAAAAAAAAAAAAAACAAGTTTTTCCTTAAATTCTTACTTATTTATCACGGATATGTACGATTTAATATCTTAATTATTACTCAGTCATGAATTATAATTATATCACAGAATCCAGAGATTCAAAATGGCTTTAAAAACAAGAGCTAATAAAAAGAAAGAAAAAAAAAAAAAATATATATTAAAAAGAGAAAAGAAAGAAATTGCGAATAAACAATAGTCCATATGAATTCTTTCGCATCTTTTCTATTCGCCTATAGCAAGTATTGCTCTACTTATTGTTTTTTGATTTTTTTTTTAATCTCTATTTTAAATTCCTTTTCACTCACTTCTCGTACGTTATTTGGAGCAAGGTTCCTTTTTTTTTAGTCTTTTTTTTTTTTTTTTTGCTATAAGAACAATCCAATCGACTTGTCAACGAACATTTGACAAATATTCGCGTTGAAATCAAATATTTTTTTAGCAAAAGTTATATACAACTTTGTACACGAGATAACAGTTGGTACGAATCAAGTCACTTTCCGCCACCACATTACGTACTTCTAAAATGTTCAATTTGAGAGTAAAAGAAAAAAATCTTTCATTTAATACTTGGCTCGAAGTTTAACGTGAAATATCAGATGAAATCATATTGGACACTGGTTTGATCATTTAGTTAGTTAATTTCTCATCTATTAGTGTAATTATATTTTTTATTCATTTTTAATTCTTCACACTGATCCCACGATAGTTCAGATTATGATACATAGATATATATATATATATATATATATATATATATATATATATATTATAATTAAAAACACATTGATCGCTTTACACTTGTGGTACGAAAGCTATTATTGGATAAGTCGAATGACCGAATGCGTGTGTGGGTTTAACAACAGATGTATCACTTGGGAGTATCCAAACAATATTAAAGAACGTATTAAACTCGACGAGGTTGTCATACTATATGGATAAACAATTTGCGCGGAAAGTTGGCGAATCATTAAAAAGAAGAAAGAAGAAAAAAGAAACAATATGTATTATTATTATTTTTTTTAATCCAATGGCTTATCTCCTATGTAAAGAATGTAGCCTAATATGTATTATATATAGTATACATACATATCATACACCGGGAGATTAAAAATTATAAGAAACAATCATAATCTTTAATATAAAACTGCATTTCATTATTTCTTTTCTGCGTGTTTAAATCAAACATCGAGTTTTATCATCGCAGAAAGAGAGTTAAGCCACGAACACAATGAATTGCCTCCGATTATTCCAAAGAGAAGAGAAACTGATAGATGTTTATATCTATATATGTATATCTATATATCTCTAGTTATAATGAATATAACAGAATAAAAAGAAAAAAGAAGAAAAGAAGAGAAAGAAAAAAAAAACCACTGACTGATAATAAATCGAGATGTGAAGTACTTGTTTTTATAATTTTTTATTTTTTATTAAATAACACGAAACTATCACTGATATCTGTTATAACTTTTTTAGATAATAATAAAAAGAACTGTCGTCGTTCGGTTGAATAACTGTTCACATTTTTAGGTCAGTTCTGACGACCTATACGCGGTCGTGTGTTCACCGATCTGATGATATAGCGACTGAGGGAAGAAGTTCGCTTAGGAGAGAGAGAGAGAGAGAGAGAGAGAGAGAGAGAGAGAGAGAGAGAGAGAGAGAGAGAGAGAGAGAGAGGAAAGGCGAGCGAGAGAGAGAGAAAGAGCAAAAGAGAGCAGGAGAGGCGTTTCCGAGGCGAGTGGGGAGAATAGACGAAGTCACGTTAAACACACACGCTGATTGCAGACGAAAATTTCCAAATTATTATTACTATATAGTATTTTTAGATACGAAGAATTTGGAAAATGAATAAATGAATAAATTAATCAATTAATAAAAAAAAAAAAAAAAAAATTCAATACCAGCGAGATTAATGTAAGTTTTTCATGCTGCAGATTTTTTGTTTTTTATATAGTAGATTGAGATCAGATTGAAAAAGAAAAAAAAACTGAATAAAATAGGAAATATCGCTAAACGTTGATGTGTCTTCGTATTTGTCTCCACGGGTATAATTTATTTAGTTAATAAATCAGGCGCGATATGTTTGTTGAAATATGCCAAAAAAAAAAAAAAAAATGGATGAATAGGTATAAGTGTGGGAAAAAAAAAACCAAAATACATGATAAAATTAATGAAAATAACCGCTATCATACCAGTAAATATATAAATGTACAAAATGTACATATGTACAAAATTCGGGGAAATATTAACGTCGAAACCCTAAGGCGTTAAGTCATTACCTTGTATAGACGTATTACTCATTTGGTATTATTCGTAGAAACTGTTATATTTGTTACAATTTAGAATCAGCAATGTGATCGAAAATAAATATTCATTCAAGGACACGGAAGAATAATTATATGCTTGCAAAATCTTTGAAGAATAAAATCTGTGCACCTATATACTTGAATGTTATTTGAATTATATACAGCCATAATTTAGAACTAAATGAACTCAACTACAGACGGATAATCTACATAAATACCTACGTGTTTATTACGTGGTTGAATATATGGTGAAGGCGTATTGGGTATAGGTACGTGAGTTTAGTATAAATGAGTTAAATCAAATAATGAATAGATAATGTCAAATTAAAATGCACCGAAGTTATAAGAGTGAGAAGAAGAACGAACCTGCAGGCTAATATTTTACGAATAACTTCAATTATACTCGTAGAAAATATTTTTTTCAAATTTATTATACTTTGCTAAAATTTCATTGATCTAATTTACACAGGTATTTATTAGCTGAGTAGTCCAAGGCGTAACTAAATTTCGTAATTATTAACGCGAGTGAAATTTTCTTTTTTACGAAATTAATTCAAACAAGGACAACGACTTCCTTTTTGGCAAAACTAATCACCCTCCCTTTGTCTGCAATGCGTAAATGTATATATATAATGCGAATATAGGGTTCGTTAACACTTATCGTTAATCTGATCTAGTTCCTAGCATAAGAAGAACAGCTGGCCTGCATCCAGGTCTTAGGCATTAATAGAACCTCCAAGTAAGACGAGCGATTAATTGACTAGGTTAAATTGGTAGAAATTTTATTGTATTGTATTCATATTGGGACCTTGGAAAATATATTATTTCTTTCTAATTTTTATCTCGATAAAATATTTCTCATCTGTGAATTGACCTGTAAGATATCATTTTATTATTCTTCTTTCATCCTCTCGGCCTCGCTTCTCTCTTTGCACACACATGTACACGTATATTACCTATATTTATAACATGCACTACGTGTTTACGCACTTCGAGCCTAGCTAGTAGTACATGTACCGCAGATCTTTATCATTTTTCGCATGAGACGAGAATCAGACCTTGATTCAAAGTAGAAGAGGAAGACGGACGCCTGGCCGCTAACCATTATGCAGCATCCGTTGAAACGCGTTTTCATTCTTTTATCTCCTTTTCCTGTTTTGTTATTCAAACTATGTATTATAATTACACGATTTATTAATTTCTATATAAATTTACAGATTAACAATAAAAGAGCGGTTTTTTATACAGTTTATAATATTGTTTATTAAATGTACATTCACTGCTCGTTATATACCGTAGTAATTACGTGGTCAATCGGCTTGAACATATTATACCTATATACAGTGACTACGACCGTGCGTCACACGCCGTTACGAAAGCAATTAATGTAAATTACGTAAGAACAGAAAAAAAGTAGCGAAACAAAGAGACAATAAAAATTGAAAATACAAAATCGACAAAAGAACAGAAAAGGGCCTAAATCTCATTCGTCTAAAGATGCGGGTAAAAAATGTTCCGCAGTCTGTAAATTTTCGACATTTTCACCTTTTCAACTCGCCACTACGATATGCAGCTCTTCCCACGTTCGACGGTGGAAAACAACTAGCGGTTAGCAAATTATTTTGAAAACTGGAAGAGAGAGAAAAAAAAAAAAGAAAATCATCTATTTTCGCCGAGGATATCTACGAACTCGTCAGTTTTTTCAGGAAATTTTTATTTCCTAGTTAATCAACAGAATTTTCTTCGGAATTGGTGGAGTTCTTTTATTTTCCATTTTTTTTTTTTTTTGTCTTCTATGGGCAGAAAATGGAAAAATAAGGGCAAATGGTATGAAAAAAATGAGGTGACAGATTTGCAGAATGAAAGAGAAAAAAAATATCTCGCTATTTTCAGAACTACACTTTAACCGCAACGACAAAGAACGATGATTCGGGGGAGTTCCACTGACGCGAATGTTCACAAACAAAAATTTTCTCGTACAAAATAACAAAGACTTTTCGTCAATATTATATACATAGCCATGTACATTTAAATATACTATATACACAAGCTTCTTGGCTGACACAAAAATTTCAAAGAATTCTATTAAAAATAATTTTCGTAGTAAAACTATGAGGTTGTTGCGTAGTATAGTGTTAACACTTACTTTGTTTGCTACTACCCCACCTAGAGTATCGAAAACCATTACACTTCAAGTTCTTAACTTTCAACATTTTCATTGATGTTAATTTTGTCACATAGGATATGGATTATCGATGTATGGCTAAAATAACGAGCGTCACTTGGTAAATGTTTTTTCATCATTTGGGTAACTAATTATTTACCAAAGTTATTCTTATCCGTATGATCAAAAATCAATGAAAAATACGTAGAAAACAAAAAGAAAAAAAAATATGAAAGAACAATTAAAAAAAAAAAAAAAAAAAAAAACTTGACCTCAGTTTATTGGCCTCGTCTCGTATATATATAGAGTTAATTTTTATATATCTATATATAGCTATACACAGGCGAGGTCTTACGTAAAATTATGTAAATGGTTTTTTTTTTCTCTTTTCCCTTTTTTTTTTGTTGTTGTTATTTTTATTATAATTATTAATACAACATGACGTATATTGAGATGTTAAAATTTCGGTTTTTATTATCGTCCGCGAAATCCTGTTGCTAAAATTCTACCTGAGATAGAATCTTCCATACGAACTGCCTCAAGTCGTAAGATATGTATTTCTTTAATATAGGTATACGTATAACGTTGAAAAGATTTCAAAACTGAGAAAAGTGGTTTTTTCGAACTTTCTTTTGAAATTCAATGCATCGCCACAGGTATTTGAGACACCTGGCCTTAGTGAGGTAACATCGGCAAGGTGCGAGGCATAGGGCGCGGTTAACAGGGCCCGGTGTTAATCCCACGGGATACATTCTGCAGTCCGACTTTTGCCCCAGCAAAGTTTAATGATTTCTTCACCGATGCGCCGAGGATATTGGAAACAAAGTTGAGAAAAAAAAAAAGGGAAAGATAAAAAAAAAAAAAAATAAAAAGAAGAAAGAGAAGAAGCAGAGAGAAAACGTCTAATAATGGAAAAAAAAAAAAAAAAAAGAAATGTAAAATCGAATAGAGAAAGTCCCAAATGCTGAAGCAAGCTAAATATAGTTTTACTACAGGCGCGAGGAATTTTCGCGCACTCGTATAAAAACTATAACGCGTGTAGATTTCTCCAAATGAAAATCTTTGTTAACTTGTATAATTGGTAATAAGAAAATAAAAAAATAAAAAATACTATACATGCAGAACGAGAAGAAGATCCTCGTCTGGTGCAGTATCATCGAACAACAATAATTTACTATCTTGTAAATTACGAGCGAAAAATGAGGATAGAGGCACGGCTAATAATAGAACAAAACCAGTTGTTTCCCCTGGGGCAATCTGCGCGAAAATAATATATATATATATAGGTATAGGTAGGTAGGATATCCAAGTTTATATGCCACATCCACGTATACTATATATCGCAGTGTCGGCTTTAGGCATTCTAGCCTGCGGAGTTACGAACAAATACTATCGCGTGCAGAAAGAAGAAGAAAAAAAAAAAAGAAAAAAAACAAAAGAAAAAAAAAAAAGAACAAGAACAAGGAAAAAGAAAATTATCAACAAATGACTCATGCTTTTCTATCGAATTTGATAATAATTTTACGAAAAGAATATTTTTAAGAACGAAGTAGGTATTCCTCCGAGGTAAAATTCCCCGGATAATAAATTAGATATGATAATTATTTCGATACGATCGGGAAACACAGCATCATCATTAAAATTGATGTAAAAGTATATCTCCACAGGTTTATCTGCGCAGATCGATTTTTTTTTTTGCGCGGATTAAATCTCTCGTCCGTTTGATGAGTGGCAATAATTTTCTCTCTTTTTTCCTTTAATTTGAAATTTTTTTTTCTCTATTTCTTTTTTCTTTTTCTTTTCATTTTATTTTTTCGCAACTGCAGCAACAGGCAAACTGAAATGCCCTTCACCTTGGTCCTTGCGGTGGGAAGAGACCGGAAGAAATTATGTCCCGGTATGCAACATGGCCCTGCCTTACTTCCGGTAGATTAATTGCGCGTGACCTTGAAATGCTCGTTTCATTTTGCAGTGGGTATGACGAATGGCGATTTTTTTTTTTACTGTCCACTCAGTTGGGGCGATGATTTTTCGTAAAAAAATAATAACGAGATTGTTTTGACAAAATTTTGACCACACCGTACCGAAGTACGATTTTTTAATTCGGTGCGAAAATAAATGAGATGGAGAAACCGCATGTGCAAAGATTTAAAGGGTTCTTGAAAGATTTTTACTTTCGGATTTTTTTTCTTACTTTATTGGATTTCCTAGCCCGAAAACTTACTACTCCAAGCTTCTATAAGGTTTCTAAAACATTTACATTGCTACGTTGTAAATTTCAAAATTACCGTATAGACAAGAGTATGTCTCTATTTCGGATAGCTAGAAATAATTAATGGTGTATGTCCGGCTTTCGCTCGCACATATGGGCAGATACCGTTAAAATGTACAATTATCTATAGAAGGAATCTATAAGTAATAGAATTAATAAAGTTGAGGTGAAACACCAATCGTGAAAAATAGATTTCATTTCATTTTACTACCACTTCAAAATACATATTCAATAAAATATCGTGACTTTTTCAGGATTGTTCAGAACCGATACCCCCAAGCTATGAACGAAAATTAAAACCACCCACGTAAAGGGACATTTAAATCGCTTGATTTTTATTTTCAACAAATAACGAAGTTTTGTTTTATTTTATCCTTTACTTATTTCTTTGTCTACCGTGGTTTCTTTCTTATAGCTCATTTACACGTTCTCTAATTTTGTTTCACCTCGATTTTATCCATTATTAATTTTTCGACTCTGATACTTCGTAGGAAATGGAAACACTTGCCTATGTCCCTCGGTGTTCAATAAAACTCCTTTTACAGGTATCGATGTATGTATGTTAAGTTATTAAATTTCAACTAACTTGCATTTACTTTTTACATATATAATTGCGCACTAGGTACTTATGCAAGATGAGTAATGAAGTGTTCTCCTTTCTCTTCATCTTTATTTTTCGGAGAACGGTACGTAGGTTTGAAAAATTTGTGTATATAGAAATATAAGAGATCTGCACGTCTTGATCGCGTCGTAAGTATATTATAGTAAAACTGCGTAGGTGAGAAGATGATGCTGTGAAATAGATTTACCTATTTTTAAAACTAGAGACGTTATTTTCAGGACGACATATTTGAACGAGTTTAGGTACGTAGGGGGTATAGGTATGGATTTTATACCTATACATCGTCTAGCGACGTCATTTATGTGACGAATAGATTTTCGCGCCAAAAATATTCCGCATATATAGTGGATCGAGGAACCCCCCTCGAGAAAACAAGCATTTGCGACATTAATAAATTCCACGTCGTCCATTTAGCACAGGGTGACAAAAAAAAAAAAAAAAAAACTTTAATAAAATAGTGTATAAAGATAAACGAGGTAAAAAAAAAAAAAAAAGAAGTACAAGAAGAAACTCCCTATTTTTGCCATTTGTATGAAATTGTTTTCTCACAATTTGTGGAAAATAATTGCCAATTAAAAATGTGACATCTAGGGTGTTGATGCAAAAAAAAAAAAAAAAAAAGAAAGTAACATTGTATTATTAGAAGACGTATAGGAGAAAATAGAGTGAAAGAGAAAAAATATGGAAAAAAAAATAGAAGAGACTACTGTCGGCGCAAAAAGGTTTGGCCCCGCTGTTTGAGTGATCATAACTTCTACAGAAAAATTGATAGAGCATCGAGTCTGGAAAAATTGTAAAGCGCCAAGTTTTCTGCGTCTGATGGTTATTTACAAATTTCTGTGTCAAAATCGTGGTAACCGTTATAATCTCCGAAAAGTCAAAAAACGTAGTTTTTCGGAGTCCATCGCCGTACGTCAACTTAAACTCGTCACCGTTTGTCTGAACTAAGTTTCAAAAATCTGTAAAAATTCAGGAATATTCCCTGAACATTGACGGGCATGATAGCGTTTGGTAATTTCGAAAATATTCAAAAATCTGGACGCCAGGTGCAAAAAGGTCCAAGGGTGCGATTTGTGGAACGGATTGGTACCGGCGAACCTGAGCTAGCTCAAAATTTTCGTCAAAATATACACTTTTTGATTCCGTAATCAGGTTTTGGTTTGCATGAGTCAACTTCCAGTAGTCGACGTCAACCGCTTGTCAAATTCGCGTGGGGCCGCGTGTGTCCGACCTGCGATATTCGTCGCTGCATTTACATTGTTAATTGCATTAACAATTGAGTCTGTGACGGGCGCGGCAAGACGGAAATGCAGCAACGAATATCGGGGCTGGGACACGCGCGGCCCCGCGCAAATTCGAAGAATTGTTGAAGTCGATTACTGGAAGTTGACTCTTGCGAACTAAAAACTGATTACGGAATCAAAAAGTGTATACCTTGACGAAAATTTTGAGCTAGCTCAGGTTCGCCGGTACCAATCCGTTCCAGAAATCGCACCATTGGACATTTTTACATCTGGCGTACAGGTTTTTGAATATTTTTGAAATTACCAAGCACTATCATGTTTGTTAATGTTCAGGGAATATTTCTGAATTTTGACAGATTTTTTGCACTCATTTTAGACAAACGGTGACGAGTTAAAGTTGACGTACAGCAATGGACTCCGAAAAAACTACGTTTTTTAAGTTTTCGGAGATCATAACGGTTTTCACGATTTTTACACAGAAATTTGTGAATAACCATCAGACGCAGAAAACTTAGCGCTTTACGATCTTTCCTGTCTCGATGCTGTATCAATTTTTCTGTGGAAGTTATGATCACTCAAACAGAGGGGCCAAACCTTTTTGCGCCGACAGTAGTTGCGTAAACACACTTGTTGAGATTAGGTAAGAGAAAATATCTTGTTATTATTAAAATATCGATACCATTATTCCGAAATACACATAGTTTACCTATCGTAATAGTTTATGGAAAGGGTATTTTTATCGATGCTAAAATATCTGAGAAGGTTCAATTCAATCGAACCACATAGAACACGTAGATAAAGATAATTTGTACCTTAAAAATTTTTTCTCGATCTGCACCCACGATAATATGGTGAGATTAAAATAAAATTCTCGTTATAAAAACGACAAATATTTTTCTTCGAAAGATGGATGAAAGTTTAATGAAAACGAAGAATAGGTGAACCGTGATGTGCGTTCCGTCTGTATTACGTCAAGGAGAAAAAAAAATCTTCAACTGTTAAAAAGCAATAAAGAATAGTGAAAAAAAAAAAAAAAAAAGGAAAAACGAAAGGAAAGAAAGAATCTAAAACAAATGTAGACAAGAAAAAAAAAAAATCAAGAGAAGAAAGAGAAAAAAAAGTAAGAAATAATTTTCTAATTGATGAAAATTGTGTCGCGAAGACGTATTATTTAGGAAAAAAAAAAAAAAAAAAAAAAAAAAAAAAAAAAAAAAAAAAAAAAAACGTCTTGAAAATGAGCGAAAAAAAATAAATAGAAAGGGAGAGAATTTGGTAAATATATTTTCATCGGTCCAATGAAAATGGTATATCGACCCGTAAACGACCTACTAACGTAGCTAAAAACGTTCGACGACTTTCCGCGAACTTTCGCCAAAGGGTTTTATGCGGCGTGGGTTATGTCAGAATATACTGCATACGTAAGGATTCCCCATGACGTAATCTAGTTCTACATACATACGTACGTACGTACGTACGGTATTCTTTCTGAAAATTCATATTCCATTGGAATAAAACTTCTTTTTCTTATCTAATTCTGTTTTCATTCTGAATGAAATACCAAAATAAAATAAAAGTACGATTTTAATCCCCTTTTTACATCTCCGGAGTTCTCCCTGCCCCCAGGTGATCTGTATTTGATAAATTTTCTAGTTTTTAACAGCACCCGATGTTCACGATAACAAGAAAGAATTGAACATGTGTTCAACATCTGTGTGTCGCAATCCTCAGTCACCCCAAAAATAGGGCGGTATGTATACTAAACATGTGCGTGTTATATACACGCGAAGTTTAAGAGTCAGAATCTGTTTTACCGATCGAGCTATTGTCAAGTTGACGCGGTGGCGCCACCTGTCACGTATCTGTCATCCCATATTTCGTAGTCATTGTTTTGTCTCTCGTTGCCGAGCAAATTTTTAGCCTAGAAAAACACTCGGTCTCTACCTACTAGCCTCAAAGATTGGAACTTGTCCAAAACTGACATAATTTATGAAAATACGCGTCGCCATTCAGCCCATATAATATATCTATACATATCTAGTATATCGAGAAATCTTTCTCTTGCTGGGTCTTTTTTTTTTTTCCTCTCTTCTTAATTTCCGCTTCTTATTTCATTTCTTTGTCTTTATTTCTATTTCTCTTTTCTTTCATTTATTTATTCATTTCATTCGTTTTCTTTTTTTTTTCTTTCTTCTTTTCATCGTACTTGGCTATTTCACGCTAGCCTGCTCTTCCGTAGCTACGTAGCAACTAGATGTTAGAAATGGCGGCCATCGTCGTTGCAATACTCATTACCAATGGCCGCGTTTATTAATTTTCCCAGCTGATTTTCATAAAATATAATAAAATATGTTATCTTTATTTCAATATTTTCTTAGAAGTAAAATAAATAAATAAATAAATAAATAAATAAATAAATAAACAAATAATAATAATAAAACTTATTAAAATATATATATAGTATATCGACAATTTTTGTTAGCTAAGATTTCGATGTAGAATAATTATTTCGTTCAATTACTTATTAATTATGAAACTAATTTAATTGCGTCTATTTAGATGAAATTATATAAATATACTGTATAATATAGTATAGCATAGCATAGTTCGTAGCAGCAACAGTAGCAGTAACAGTCACGTGAATCATGTGTCAAACGTTCGTTCGTACGTCCTTCTAGTTTAGTCTGACGTACCCGATAGATCGTAATAGTTTAATTACATAATTCAGAAGCTAATAATTGAGTTTGGTCTCATTACAAAGAGCCTCGGCTATATTTAATATTATAATTTATCTCTTAGAATGAATATATCAGATTTTTTATTGCAAAATAAATTCAATACCGATATAAAGATACGTGAATTTCTTCGATTAGGTAATGACGAGCATGTTGGTTCTGACAGGTAGAGAATTTAACTCTGTACGTCATGATTCACCAAGTAATTCGTTCGAATTAGATTTAGAAAATAATAATAATAATAAATAAATGAATGAATGAATTAAATGAAATCATGGAATTTTCTTATAATTAAAATTAATAAGAAAAAAAAAAAGCGGAACGTGATTTTTTATTACTTGACTCCGGTAGGTAGGTATACGTACTCGTGGAACGAATGTTTTCACCGAAGATAATACAGCGATTGTATATCTTTGGATCAATGCTGTTTCTATAGAGCAAAAGCAAGACTAATTTTCCGATATTTCCCAACGGAGTTTGGGACTTTGAAGTAAACCACTTTCAGTTTATTTTTCACCTGTATTTAACCGGAGCATTTCTTTGCCCATTCATTCCTCTGTCGCCATATTTTCAGAGCCGCGCGATCGTAAAGTTAAACGTCAAAACTACGCAGACTCGGTTCTACGTAACTTTCAAAGAGACAAAGCTGCCTCTACGTCTGCCCGGACGCGTAGTAACTTTTTTTTCTCATCATTTCTAATTTTTATCCGTACGTTCCTTCCATTATTTATCCTTGACTTATTTTTATTTACTCTTCTTTCCTATTATTTTTCTTCTCATCTCTATTTTAAAGAAATGAGAAAGAAAAAACACTCTATTTTATTAATAGGAACAGAAGTTTTCCTCCTTTTCATATATATACGATAAATTTTAACGAAATACGTATCCACATCGCTCTTAAAATATGGCGAAAAGTTTTCACCTAAGCAAATAGAGCAACGAAAAAAATAAAAAAATAAAAAAATAAAAAAAAAAACGGTTAAAAGAAATATCCTCAGTGAGCACGTGGTCGTCGAAAAATATATGCGCATTACAATAAAATAAAAATGAAAATGAAAAAATATTAACGAGAACAATATATTAAGCCGTTCTATTTATTTTTATATATTTACTGTTTATCTGTTCATCTATCTATGCTACAATCTACGAGCATTGACGCCGACATGTTGTTTAGTTCGGGTCAACGTGTCACCAAATATCTCACAGTCTGTAGGCATTGCTGGCGTCATAATAGGGGGGCGACTTGGCTGAATTCGTTGAGACTATTATCGCTATTTATATGGGTATATAAGATTTATGACATATATGTGCGAAAAATGATTCTGACTATGAAATAAATTAAGATAGGAGAGACACTGACCACTCCAAAGCTTTACAATTATACGACGCGAGTGTAGTGAGGTAATTTTAGTACGATATTTAATGTAATGGTGAAGGTAACTGATTATTAACTTTGTTTTTAATCATCGTAGATTGGTATTTTTCCTTATTTATCTTTTTTCTCTCTCGGAGCTGAGTAAGACGATTAAATCGATTGGTTGGTTCGATTGATCAGACCCAAGAAGTAGTATTAACTCTCAAAGAACCAGATTGCCTCTAGTGGCTTTTACAAAATTTCTCGCCCACGCAGTAAGCAAGCAAGATGTCGTTAATGAAATGAAAGTCCGTAGAGAGACACAGATATCTCTAGTCAATCCGATATAGTGTAAGAAGTTTCGAACTATCTAACATCGACGATTAAACGGGATTTCGATGTTTGGAAAAAGAAAAAAAAAAAAAAAGAATTCTAAAATTAATTTCAATGCGATCTGCAGTGGCATCAATATTTAAACGAAGAAAATGAAATGTATATTTCATCTTCTTTATTCATTTAAAATTTTCGTAGTTTAGATAAAACCGAAAAATAATAAAAAATACCGAGCGAGAGACATGTGCGGAAAATCGTTCCCTACCCACGTGTAAATATGAACTGTCACACGATTGTTACGTCTGTTCGTAATATTTTTCATTTCATATTCTCGGTATTTTAATTATTGGATTTTATAGATTGATTAAAAACCGGATAATAAAAGATCTGCGAAATACCATATGCTGCAGATATTAATATTGAAATCTGGTCACGTGCCGCGGGGAGTAGAGTTTAGTTGTTCGAAGTAAACGATTAACTTCTACGTAATCAATCAATAGGAGTCAAAAAATGGCTCGTAAAATTGATTGGCCATGGCCACGACCAAAGGCGTGAGCTTTAATCTAATATCTGAAAGAAAATGGAATGAGAAAAAAAAAGAGAGAGAAATTCAAAATCAAGGAACAATAAATGCTTCGTTTTTCCTACTTTTCTCATCGCACGATCGTAACGAGCGATACTTTAATCCCCCAGTATGAATTAAAACCCGCGTATGAAAAAAAAAAAAAAAGACTCTGCGATCACTAAATTGCGAAATTATTTATTACATTTCGTGATGGTCGCGTACGGATCAGCAAATAATGACTATAGGGGCGTATTGACCCAGTTACGTAGGCAAAAGGTAGGTTCTTAGGATTAATACGCAACTAAATAATTAAGGCATAAGAGGTAAGCTATGTATATTACACAATTACACATTCGGAGGTGCATAGCAACAACAAAACCCGTAGTAGCTAGGTAGTTAGGGTACTTCAGGCAGGGTGGAATGGGTGTAGTATATACATACGTGGGTGCGTGCGCGAGGAGTAAGTTTAAGCGATAAAAAGTGAGGAGAAAAAAAATTAATAATTTGATCTTTTAGGTAAGATAAGAAAAAATCACCAACAAAAAAAAAAAAAAAAAAAAAGAAAAAAATAAATAAGAATAGAATCGAATAATAAAAATAGAAAAAGATAAGTAAAAAGTAAAAACTCTTCGTAAGGTACTCACTGCTGATTTTCATGCCGCCCAACGGTGGATTTGTGGGGGGTTTGTTACCCTCCGCAAAGGACGTGGTCCTCGGTCTTCCGCTCATCCTAAATCCTCCCTAAAATAATTTTTTTTTTGTTTCTCGTATATACGCTCCTGGCTCGTGAAACCCCTCGCCGTTTGCGTCTCGTCAAAATTCCCGAAATGATTCCTCGTCGCGGACATCAATGACACCCGATATCACATCGCACGATGTTTTTTTTATAGTAATATAACCAGGATCGAACGAACTAGTGACGTGACAATTGTTCTTTAGCTTATTATTCACCCTCGGATATTTACTGCTTATTTTATGACTTTTAGTATTTTCCTACTCCTCGTAGTCGTCGTAGTCGTAGTCGTAGTCTTCGTCGTCGTCGTCGTCGTCGTCGTCGTTGTCGTAGCCGTTGTCCTACCTTAACCAAGTTCCGAGGTCCCTACGTTTTTCGAACGGTTGATATATACCGCACAAGCTAAGGCTATAGCGCGCAGTCGATTCGTGCTGGGTTGGGTTGCTGCTGCTGCTGCCGCTGCTGGTGCCGTGAAGTTGGTGGTAGTGGTGTTACTACCACACGGCTTGGTTATGGTCGATTTTCATAAATTTCAAACCACACTTTCGTACCGACGATATAAAGTTTCCACATAAAAATGTGCACTCCTTTATGGCCACAATTTCGTTTCACTCACTGATTTTTTTTTCTATCATAATACACACGAGTTTTTCTTTATCTTTATCTTTTCGTTTTTTCTATCCTCTACACGACGTGCTCACTCTGTCTCTGTCTTTTTTTCTTTCTTTCTTTCGTTCGTTCGTTCTTCCTTCCTTTCTTTCTTTCTTTCTTTCTTTCTTTCTTTCGTTCTTTCTCCTTCTGTTTCTCTCTCTCTCTCTCTCGCGCCTCTGTCCACGGCAACTTTTTTTCGCGCGACCTATCCGAAGTGTCTCTCCGATATTTCTCGCGCTCCGCGTTTAAGCCCGTCAAGGTATTACCTCACAACGTTCGTACACTCAAATAGATAATAACGATTTACATATTTCCCACGATAACTGCACAGTAACCGAACATTTGCGAGGCAATATGATATGGTTGAGGAAAATTGAACCTCTTTCCAACGTCGGGAACCACACCAGCCACAAATTTTTCGATGCCTCCTCAGACATTGACCCGTTCGGGCGAGATCGGCCCACTCGAGCTGACACGGAGATTCACGAACGTGACGTCAGCGACTCCCACCACGGCGGTTGCCGAATTAACGCGAGAGTACAGGGCGCCATTTTGTGTTCGGATTCAGAACTAAATTTATACTCGGAAAAACACCGGCGGGAATTTACGAATTAGAGATTGATAAGCTTCTAAATTACATTTAACAATTTATTTATTTATAAACAGAGTATGAAACGACTATGATATATCTATATAAATTTACTTTTCAGGAATGAATCCTTTTCTGGACGGAGATATAACTTTCCAAATAAAAACACGTCCATGTTATTAGACCTGACTCTGTTTAAATAATTTATTCAGTCTCCTTGTTTTTAATGTAAAAATATATCTATGCATGTTCGTCTCTTAAGAGAACATAGTATTTACTAAAAATTTTCGAATTACTAGAAGTCCTATGAACGTGTAGAGCCAAATCGATTATAATAATTCCTAAGAAAGACTTATCTCAGTTTACATAATATACCACACTTGTTATTCAAAGATAATACTGCCGCAAATATCTAACAGCGTTAAATTGTTCATTTGACTATGATCTACGATCGTAAATGCGAGCTGTATTCTCAGATTATCATATAGCAGTAGGATTGTATATTATTTTCACGTTAATCATGTAATATTTATTCTACTGTACAAACAAATGTATTGCTTGCTTAATGAGCTCAGTTTTGGATATCAATAAAAAAAAAATTGAAGAAATTAAATCTAAGCATCGTTGTGTGATGAGATGTATGAACCGCAATACTCGATGGATAAGTCGCGAGAGGTAAGTTGGATTTCTACTTTTCCGAAGCCATGCTGCATTCGATATCCACACATCGCTGCCATCTGGTGGTTTCTGGTCTTTCGGGAGTTTATCCCCACCTTCGAAACGCCGGTAGACGCAAAAGGCGCGCGCTTTAGTTCAAGTTGCATTTTAGATGCGACAGGCTCAACATCACTTACGGTTTTACCAGTATAAATTATTATATTTTTTGACTAAAACACGCGCGATATTCAGTAATCTACAATAGTTATTAGTGCCATTTGTGAATTCCGATAAAACTATACGCACACAGATTCAAATTTAGGTAAGTTTATCTATAATTATTAATCGAAAAGTTGAACATTTTTCAACATGCTAACGTAATATATTAACGAAGTTATTCTAGTCGATGCAATTCTTACAAATTAGATATTTACTACCCGTTTTCTCTTTACACACAATGTAGTTTTTAGTTACCTCTTTTTGGTATCAAGTAGAATTTTCGGCTCATTGAATGGTGTAAATATTTGATATAATGTTTACAAAGCGTTATCAGAAAATAGGAGATTGGTTTCTTTAGGGTTTATATATAGTAAGTTCGTTCTTTTTTAATTCCTCGGTTTTTATCAGTAACAGTTTCTGTAGCCAACACAAATAATTTAACGCGTAACTGAACAGACACTTGTTCATCACTTTTATGAATGAAAAGTTAACTTCTATTTATTACTGTTCGAGTATTGGTTCACAAACGATTTAAAAAAAAAATCATCCACACGTAGGCGCCTTTATTGAATCTCCAATCATAAACTTTTCGAAATTCTTAGTTTGGTGAAAATCGAATTTATAGAGTTTATAGAAATCTTGTACAACTGCATAATGTATTGAGAATTGTACGCCGTGTCTCAATTTGTTGGGACCTGAAATCTGGAAAAAATATACAGTCCAGTACCGAGATTTTATGTAAACCAGAGTTATATAGCATTTCGTGAATTTGACAAGTCTTGAAATTTCAATTAAAGTGGTCAAAACATTTTCCCTAAAGCAATTTAGAAGTAACGACCGAGTTCATTTCGGTCCATTCTTTACCCCGAAAGATGTGGCCCGTATTAGAGGATTTTTTTTCTTTTTTTATTATATAAAAAGCACCCGAAAGTTGGAGCACTTTATAATTTATTTGAAAAAAAAAAAAAATTTTAATTGCAAAGTAGGTACTATTTTTTGTCTGAAAGGGAACTGGTTTTATAATTTCGAGCTAGGGAAGATTGGAAAAATTTAGTACCAAACTTGGTGGTCCATCTCCGCACGCTTTATCCTACATAATTGAATTCGAATTAAAATAAAAGCTTATTATAGTTGAAATCCCTAATTAAGGTTGAAGCTATATACATGTATCTACTAAAAATCGTGAAAAAAACATAAACGAAGTTCACCCTACGCGTCGCTACCCCGAACATGTTCCTGCAAAGGTTCGTTAGGTTTGTATGAGCCATTGGACAATACTTAATCCTCTTTCGCGCAAATTTATGTTCCCGATTATACACGCAGTTTTAGGATTCGCTACGGTAGATGCAAGGCAACTAGAGGGGTTTATTTTCTGATAATTCAATTTGAACTCACTTCATGGTACGTGATATTCTCACGTTGAAAAAAAAAAAAAAAAAAAATTACAAAGGGTTCTAGAATTCTCACTAATAAGTTTTACAGCTCCTAAAAACTGAAATTTCCAACGGCAAACTGGACCTACTCTATTTTTACAGTCTGCGAATTATTTATTTTCAGAAATCAAGTTCTAACGTAAATGTCTGTTAACGTAGATCCATAATTTACAATCCGCCCTTATTTTTTTTTTAAATCGCAACAATACCTTATTATTTATTTTAATGAAATGGCAGACTTTTCTTTCAAATAAAACAAATACCGTTTATCTAGGGTACCGTAGTAAATTATAAAAAATATCTTACTACAAAACCAATGATGTATAAGTATTTTTCCCTAACGCCGTGTGCAAAATTCGATTTTGTGTACTGATTTGCGTGCACAAAATGCCAGATTTCCTAACGCATTTCGTAAGAGTGTGCAAAATGCGGTTCGCGTGTGCAAAATAAAATTCGCGTGCGCAAAATAGGTTCGCGTGTGCAAAATGCGGTTAGCGTGCGCAAAATGAGATTCGCGTGCGCAAAATACAATTTGCGTATACAAAATATTTGTATACATATAAATACACTTCAAATCTATTTACATATAAAAGTCGCCTGAGAGTTATTCGCGAGTGACAATGACGCGAAGTGCTTTGTTTACATCCTTACACCCACAGGCCTGCACGTTCAAATTCACAATCTTATTGTGTTTACGATTCTTGACCTTATTATCTGATATAATCCTAGATAGCTCAGTTCTTGCTGTGACACTCGTGAGTGACCATTCAATAAAAGAAAAAAATTTGTTAAATTATAAATTGAGCAATAATGGAGCTTGACGATGAATCAAGTCTTGATTACGACGAATTCATCCCGCCAGAACTCTTAGTAGAAGCTAAAAAAATGTTTTCACTGAACTCTTTTTTTCGTTTTTTTTCTGTGTGGTGAAGAACTTATAGACCCAGCTCCGTATCTGTGTATCAAGATGATTGCTAAACTTACTTCATGAGAAAAAAATGTCATCGCTCTTGTGATCAAACTTTGTGCACATTTTTTTCTATTCAATTATGCAATTTTAATTCATGTTGATATAGTGGGGGGGGCTCCGCCCCCCCCCCCCCCAACTCCCTCGGCGGGGGCTTCGCCCCCTGCACCTCCACCAGGGGCTGCGCCCCTGGACTCCCCGTCAAACTCCGTCTCCCTAGATCACTTCATCCATTTTATATACAATTTTTTATATATATTCAATAATTTAATATTCCATACGCATTACCCTTGTTGTCGAATTTTGCACAGCTCGTTAGGGAAAATAGTATACGCAACACGTGCGCATAGGTGTCTCCCGCACTCGTCTTTTTGTCGCCCTCGCTTCGCTCGGGCGACAAATCCGACTCGTGCGGGAATCACCTATTTTGCGCACTAGTTGCGTAATGTACTATTTCACGAATATCGGAGATGTTTGACCGACGATGTATAGTTTTCTGACCATTGTTTAAAATATATCCGCATGAAACCCTACGCCCCCCGTTAAGGCGTTTCATATTTTTATACTCTGGTATACTGTGCGAGCGTTTTACGAACGAATAAACGTCACGTTTTTAGCCGCAAAGTTTAGTACACATTATTCAAAAGCCTGTTAAATTACGTGCGAGTTTTGTAACTAATAGAGTTTCAACCAATTCAACAAACTTTGCTTAAAAATTTCCCGCCACAACAATATCAGCCAATTTTCATTCTCTTGTAAAAACCTTCCGAGGCCGGTTCCTGAAAATTTAACGAAAGATATTGACGCGGACTTCCAGAGACGTCGCGGCGGTTCATATTTATTTCAAAGAAACACGTAAAATTCTACACGAGTCTTAACGCGTAATTGTAAAGGGTTCAGCTCTCAGTTCTTCGGCGAAATAAATAAGAGTATCGCTGTTTTTACCCTCCTCCGAAATTGCCAAGTCCAAGTCTGTCCCAGAATGCAAATTTTGTTTATTAGCTCCACGTGCTTCAAATTTTAGTCAATCTAATCAAACGATAGGTAAATCAATCAATTTTCACTTGTTTGCCACAGAATAAATGATCAAGAAAAGCTAATTAGTTTATCGCTTCTTGTCTAGCCCCAAGTCACATCATTATTCGGAAGGGTAGTGTTCATGACTATAGATCTCGTCTGCGCGATATTTTGCGAGAATATTTTAGCCAGAAGGTTATTTCACGGTGTTCTCTACCGCGAACAGGTCCGTTTACTTTACGGTTTATGGTATTTCTATTTAAAATTTGACCCTCGAGAGAATTCGTGGCCCACAGTCGAGCTACGAACTATGAATGTGAGTTTAGTCCATCGTATTCACGTGACATATCACGTAAGTTGATTTTATTAATTATACCCTGAGTTTCATGAGCACAGAAGAAGTGAATTTGTGGATCTGCTGAACATGAAACTGATTCGTTTCAAAAAGCAGAAAGATGTTTCGTCTCTCGAGTTTCGACTTACCTCATTATAATCGGAGATATTTCTATCGCTAGCCATGACAAACGTAGGGTTTCTATGTAAAGGGGAAACGTAAATTTTCAATGAACAGATTTCGTGTTTTTGGCGAATCCTGACGAGTTTAATTAACTTCTTGATTATTAGATCCCTCGCGATCAAGTGTTGAAGCACAAAGGAGCTCCTTATATTTTATAATTAGTATTATCCTCGAGGCTATGTAATGCAGCAGCAGCACCAATACCCTCGTCAAAAATCCCCGCTGGCTTTTGATTAACTCGATTTTAAGCAGCTGGGGGTAAAATTAGAAAAAAAAAAAAAAGAATAAGAAAGAGGAAATACTATTGTCCAACGTTTATAATAGACTTTTTGATTCTCTAACTGCTTTTCACACCACGGGGATCAAGGGATGAAAACATTTGTATCAATCAATGCGAGACTGCAGTACCTACCTAGAGTGAAAAATGAATCGCGGTAGCTTCTCTAATGCGACCTTTAAACGACTGGGCGATGATTCATTCAATTGTGATTTCTGATTCAACGATTCAACGTTACGGGAACTAGAAGTTGCAGCGGTTCATTCGTTACGTACTAATGTCACTTTCCATCTGCCCTTTGGCTTGCATCAATCATTTAGACTTGAGTAATGATTATGTCTCTGATATTCGAATACTTCGCGGTCACTAACTATACCTACGTTCCACTTTACTTAACTTTACTTCACATTGGCTAGAGATCAAGTATTCCACACTAAACAGAGGGTGATTCATCCAATCCTGATTTAAGTTAACAGAAATAAAAACCGCGTGTTCTCAATTCGTTCGATTTATTCTATTCACGAATAACACCATAACACAACATGATTAACAAATTAATACCACAGTCCATGAAACGACAAAAGTTTGCTCATTTATAGCCAATATAAAAAAAGTTTAGTACAAATAAAAATCCATGTAATAACCCGATCTCTTATGCAATAATAATTTCACGTCTCGTGAGCTGTCTTTGAACACGTTTCATTTCCATGATTTTGAGGTGATCCAAGTTGCCGTCTTTGAAACTTGAGGATCGTGGTTTTCAACTTCTCGTAACATTCGAACTTTGGCTACAGATCAAAGAACTAGACATCCAGATAGACTGGGTACTCGGAATGAAACATCTATACGAGTAGAATTTGTAGGAAAAGTTGGAAGAATTTTCGTTAGTAATGAGGCATTGCCCTGAATTTGTTTTACGGAAATATGCTTAAGAAAAATGAAGCTGCATTCATACCAGATATTGTTATAGTTGTAAATTTTTACTCAATTGCAAGAAGAAAAGTTTATTTCCCGATACTCGACTAGTTCGAAAATAAAGATATGACAAAATCCGAAGTAGTGCTCTACTCCGGAATTTGAGTATTTTAAATAAATAGTACTGCACGACTCGGGTTTAAACAACAAGATAAAGTAGCCTCGTTAAAGTAAACTCCCGCGTGTTAATCGTGTGTCAAAAGTCATGCCGAGCTTTCTTTATCAAGTAAAATTCGGTTGATTACAACCGCGTGTATCATGTAGTGTTTGAATATCTGCGAAACGCTTATCTGAATAGACAATTAGCGAAAGGATGGTAATCTCCCAATTTTTCGGGCTTCTAGATTCATATTTTATCTCCTAAAACGTTGATCCCATTTCGGTGTTAGCCAAGCATTAAGACAGTTGGCGATATCTTTGAGAAATGATGTCAGGAAGGCATGAAACTTTCGTCGCGTCTACAAAGTTCTGGTATATCCGGTTCTTCGTTGACACAAGTCCGTTAACACCGGCCATGACTCGTGACTCTTGAGCTATGCGACTTAGAGGTCTTAGAACCGATGATCGAGCCTCTCCGTTTCATTTATCACAAATATATATATATATATCAGGGGCCGATCGTATCTCGAGGAAATAAAACGTCGCGAAAACGTTATTCAAACGAGTTTTTCAAAGCGGAGTAAAAAGCTGGCTAGCTACTATGTGGATATAGACAGGCTTACGAAGACGCCAAGAAACTTAATAAAGTCTACAATAGGAGACGGCGAGCTTCCAGAGACGCAACTACTCCAGACGTATATCACTTTAACGTTAATTCAGAAAACTTTTCTCTATTAGTTATTGTCAGTTTCCGTATATCTCTTCTCCATAAAATACCCCGAGTGCCCCTATTATTAACCCCGCCTTATTTAATCAGTATAATTAATTAACGAAACAGGAGATCCTTGTCTATCACTATCGTGTCAAAAATTCTCAATAAAGAATCTATCACCACGTATATATATTTTTTTTTCACAAAAAAAAGGTGGGGATATTGTTGATTGGATATCGTCTTATGTATGATAACGAAATTAATGGTCAGCAATATCGAGAGAAATATACAATAATTATTAATTATATCAATGGGTCGATTCCAGCGTTTTTCATCAACTGTTGGGCTCGGTTAAAAATTATCACAGGACGATGAAATTGAGAATGGTACGTATTTATGTACATTTACTCACCGTGTACAGGTTCACGGAAATTTTGCGACCCATAGAAATAATTATCAAGCTTAATGGGGGTCCTTGGGTCACTGTGGCGAGTTATATTTACTTAGTAAATTTCCTGCGAGTGGTTGTTTTCTCAAATAATATATTCGTGACTGTGAAATGACGGTATTTTAACAACTCATATCGTGGGTTAGTAAATAGGTATACCGTGTCACATTGACCGTTTGATATTGTTTGACCACTGATCTTCGACATTGAGTAGTTAATTTTAGCACATATCTGAGCGAAGATATTAGATAAGGGGACATTTTGGAAACGTTTTACTCATTTCTGTTAATAATTTGTTATCTCTGTGTATAGTCATTCCTCATGCAGTTTGCATTGGAGAAAAATATATCCATCGATCCCATCTGGGTTTTCAAAATCTGAGACAAAAAATTTAAACAGGGTATGATGATGCCTTCAGGTATAAAACTTCCACTTAAAATTAGAGCATATAACTATTTTACTGATTAATAATTTTATTCAAAAATTTTATGGAAGATACTAACTTGCCAGCAGTTTTACATCCTTTTATGTAAATATGAATTCGTGTATATGGGTATACGTGCACATACATACATTCTATTTTGAATTATGCATACCCGTGTAACGCTCATTTAGCAAAGCCAACAAAAATTCAAATTATTTTTCAAAATTTTAAACGAACTTTACTAGTTTTACCTAGAAAGTGAAATTCACGAACTTTGAAGTACGAATATTCGTCTCTGTACCAATTGCACCTGCACTAAGTTCCGCTCCCTGCAACTACCTGTCCCATTTCACGGGGCGTATAATACTCGTGTCAGATGGGCAGGTAGCCGTAGGAATCTAAGGACCGTCAATTTACCTCAGGTACGCAAATTTTATGATCTTTAGCAAAAGTTTAGATAATTGGAATTTCGTTCGTCTTTTGGGTCGCAAAGGACGTCTACCTGTCTCGTAAACACAAAGAGAAATTTTCTCAAAAACTGGGCAGGTGCCAGAGAGTCGAGAGGAGCCAGGTAAGATTTTCGGATGACTAAGAAGGAGCGATATCCTCCGTCGTCGAAAGTATCCAAACTCCGAAGACCTTCCCAAAGGAAAAGCAAAAAAGGAATAACCATCGGTCTTAGGTCTCAACAATGAGAAAAGGGTGCTCTGAAATTTTGTCTCGGTATGTGTAGTATTTGAGTAAGTATACCTGACACGACCGCCAGGTACAGTTCGAAGTCTTCAAAGAACTTCCGAAGGACCCGAGGTATATGTCAAGAGATTTTGAAATTTGATTCGGTGTATTTTCCATTCAGAGTGAAACGCTTCAGGAAACGGTACGCGTTCATAGCGTAGCTGTTTCAGAAGAGGAATATTTCATTGAAATAATTTCAAGGTGCAGGGATGTAAATATGAGAATTTGTTAAACCAGGGAAACTGATATGAAGCTTATTATATCTCCTTGAACAGCTTATGTAAAACTTTGATAATTATATCTGCGGCGATGGAGTGTCGCGTCTAATAAATAGGCGATTTTTAAGAGCCTGGCGAAGTACCTACGGGGAATATTTGGCCAATCAAATTTCGATTTGGCAGATGGTAAATGCTCTTTTTCGCATCTCTATTTACGCAACAATGGTTTTGTCGCGTTCGGTACGCGTGCCTAAACTACTTGACTCTTGTAGCACACTTAGGCCTTAACAATGAACGAATAAACGTATAAACCGGACGAGGCCCCGGGCCACATATGTTTTCCATTTCGACTGAATGGCCATTCTGTTGATTCATCACTCGAAATCTTTCGATCGAATCGATCTTAAAAATTATTTCAATTCTGATTCGATCATGCTTAGGGTGCTTCAGCATGTGAATCGTGATTTTTAATTATGCAAATTCAATCGGATGATATAAGTGCGGAAAATAATGAGGCTGATATTAAGCTGAGATAATCCGTATACATATACCTCTTGAAAAATTGTCGAATTTAATTCAACCAGAAACTATACAGTCATTGTTAACTGATTACCAGGGGTGTGGGAGCGAATATATACATGGAATATCTGCATACATATTATATACCCTCGGTTTCGCAAAGGGTATTAAAATAATCCGAATTTGATTCGGAGGATGGTTGGGGTTATAATCCTACTCGAATTGTAAAACTGTGGAAACGTTGTCAGTCAACAAAATTTCTAATTTAAGCAGCTGGAACTCTACTTCTGTATTATATAGTTATATACAATAGTTTTTCTGTATTTGTTGGATGAAAAAGTCGGAAAATCCCCATGGAATTGCCTATAATTTTAAAAACGAAATATTCATCGGTTCCACGCTTAGTTTCGAATGAATCAATGAATATCAATCAATCTGTATATCTATCGTTCGTATTTGCAGCTGATTCACTAACGAGACGAGTCTCCGTTTTTCACACGGTCATTATTCCGCAGCTGCCAATAATTCTTCATCCTTAAAGTAAAACAAATATTATAAATCAGAATCACGATGCCCAGATGACGACGTACGTTAATATACCCTGAAAACGTGCATCCTGTTTCTGACTTGACTAACGCTCATGGTCACGTCAAGTGCAGTGACTAAAAATACAAATTCCTAAACTCAAAATACCTATTCTCGAGTCTCGTTCGTCACGTACGATATGCAATAACAGAAGGGTGGGTCACGTTTTGCTATGCAGAACTGACCGCTGAAAGCGACCCTGCTATGGTCAGTCAATAAACGGAATTCATTTATATTTTCCGAAGTGCAGTTGGAGAGAATGACAATATCCGACTGCACCACGGAATTGGAGTCGACAAACTGCTTATGGGATTAGAACATCGTTTAGTATCGATAATTCTCCCGGATAGTTGGAATTTATTTCGTTTCATCCCCATTTGATAAAAATAGTAAACCAAAAAGTCGCAGGTCATGGCCTGGTATAAAATTTTTTCACTCATCTTCTGCAGGCTGTTCATGTTTAATCAAGTTCAAAAACGTTTTATTGCCAGTGGCGTTCACGTATTTGAAAAGTTTTAACGTTTTAAAGGAATGTTTTATGATCCGTGCAGAATTGCGCTACTCCGTGAGTAAAACTGGGAACCTGCAGTTTATACGCTCAATTTTCTTCGCCCACTTCCGTTAGAGGTATCCTTGGTATTTTCTTATGTAATTGAAATAATTCCAGGACCGACTATTCGCTTAGAAATTCCGTTTGACATTTTATTCTGTACGGTTTCCTATTATTACTCGGCTATACTGTACAAAGAAATCCAATATTTGATTAGATCCCACTACACACAACGATCCCGACCCGTTTTGCTAACCGTTCGGAAATCACGTCGAAAGAAGTAGAAAAAAAAAAAAAGAAGAAAAAGAAAAAAATCAGCGCATTGCGAATAATACTGGGGTTTGAAAAAACGATGTGAGTACCTCAGAGAATCAAGGATTCAGGTAAAATTCTGATTAAAATAAATAAAACTTGAAGTTTAATTAAAATTGAAACTTAAAATAAATAAAACTTAAAAATTATATAATTAATCCACGAAATTACACCGTCGACATAATATTATTATCTCTGAGACATAAATGAAGAATTAATTTTCGAGACTCAAACTTTTCAACTTGTTTTCAAATAACTAAGTTGATCAGTAGATAATAATAACAGAATAGAATACTGGAGACTCCAGTCGGGTAGTTTAAAATCTTTTTGTTAAAGGGTGATTCTTTTGAAACGAAAAACCAACTTCTGGACCTCATGGTCGTCAATATCTCCGTAACTTTATGATAAGTTAATATACCTCGGGATAAAACTCGTGCAATTTTATCAGACCTTTAAACCAGCCCGTTATTTAAAAACGGTTTTAAAACTAATTTATTTTCATATTGCGTATAAGACCGAGAGGTAAAATCGTCCGAAAAAATTGTTTCGCATATGAAAAAGGCTCGCAGTTTTGTAAAAAAAAAAAAAAAAAAAAAAAAAAAAAAAAATTTTGAGGCTTCGTTCAGAATTCAAGTAATAGCACCCATCAGAACCGCGTTCTTAATTAGAAGAAATCAGGCTTTTCGATTGAGTCTGAATTCCGATAATAAGATAATAAGCTCTACAACGTGATATAATTATGCCTACGCTTTGCAGCCTGATTGAGAGTTCACGATGATATTCGCGAGAGTAGGTAAAACCGAATATATCGGTCTGGACGATTTTCATTGCAAATCAATTACGCCGAACGTTATTACTGTGGTTATTAATTAGTGGAATAGTAACGGTGTCGAATGTGAATTGAAATCTATGATATGGATGTATTGTCGGGCATAAAAAGACGATGATAATGATCGAGGATAAAATTGAGTGGTAAAATTGGAGGTGCACTTATCGTTAAAATCATTAAAAAGTCGTAGCTAGACGTCGAGGCGACAGTCTAGTGTAAGGCCTGGCGTGATGCGTGCAGTAAAGTCTTCATATCACATGGCTATATAAGGTTGGTACTGAGAGAATAACCCATAGGGCATAGATGTATAAATGCATTATTCAAGAGGGCCGTGCCTAGACATATACGTACCTGCACCTATATATACACTGCATTTACGTTACTTCCACTAGATTAAACTTGCATACGATGCTACTATAGCTACCAACTATATATATATTTTCTGCTCAATGTTAGCTACATAGGTAGGTATATATACATGTAGCCGGCTACACGAGTAACATGCGACATGTGACGTGCGACATGCGACTTGATTTTGAACAATGGAACCAGTTGGCATCGTCCAACGACTACCAGGGGGTTGAATTTTTGATTTTATTACCAATCGGTGGTGAATCTCCCTCGATACATAAATCTTTTAGTAACAAGTAACAATAATAGCGAAATCTCTTCGCTCTATGTATACATACCTTGAAAATTATTGAGAAGTTCGAATGTAACGTAGCGTACGAATACGTAGAGAAAAAATATAATAAAAAATCAAAATCGAAATCAAAAAAATTGGACAGACAAAATGTTTTGATAAATCGTCAAGCAGGTATGTAGTTGTATGTGGACATAGACTGGAGCTTGCATAGTACATATTTATAGTTTAGAATCCACAGTTGTTCCAGCGCAAACTTCCGGATGAGTAAATCTCTATGCTGCATATTTGACTCGCAATCAGCTGGTGTTATCAAAGTATACAATGGTTATATAGCGAGGTTGAGCTACTGGTAGCCATAGGGGCTGGTGGTAAGTGATTAAAGTATTTCGGTACCTAAAATGGCTCGACACCGTTCACCAGCGTTAAACTTCCTGTACAATATTCCGTGTGTTTATCGCGACTTTTTGAGCTTTTGGTATAGTGGCATGAAAATTCACAGTAATTTTAACCATCGTGCATCGTTATATATACTGAACGACGTACGCCATATGCGCATATTGTACCGCTGGACTTACGAGACGCGGATTATTTTTCGACGCTAAATTAGTAACAGGGAAATGCGAAATGCAGAGCTTTTAGCAAAACCCTTGTAGCAAGGATTTGCACGAAATTTACTTGCTGAAAATACCTGCGTAAAATATATTTATGCCATTAGAGTATGACTTTTAAATCATAGGGATTCCCGCATTGGTTTTATCTCTCCTTTTATTAATGATGAAGAAATTCAAGCATTCTGAGTACGCCCTATACGGTAATAACCGGTAATAACTATACGCTGATGAGAAAAAAAAAATAAATTATTAAATTTTCATCAAACCGTTTTACTACCCTGAATTATGGGTGTTGTCTCATTGTCTGGAGTCTAGACTTAGTTCGGTATGCTCGAGGATGTGTGTATGCCCTCCTATCGAGGAGTAAGTGTGAAAATATTTTCCTACAAATTTTCCCTATTAATAACGTAGTTTGGTTAACCCCCTCATGTTCCCCTTTTAACTTCTGGTTGCATTGCGGTGCTATAGCTTTTCTTCCCTAAACCCCCATATCCATCGTCAGTCACCAGGGTAATCATTTCCGGGGTACCTAGAACGTCCTCGAATTCTCGGTATAGTATAAGTCGCGACGACCCCCTTATCTTAAAACGCTAAACCGTATTTAACCCGTAGTTTAAATTCAAGACCATACCCACGTTAAGCACCGTCGCCATACCACTACCTATGGATCTCTGAGCTCTCTTATAACCATTTTTCACTCTGTTACAGAAAACTTCGACCGGCTTGGAGAGAATTTCACCGTTGATAAACAGCGGACTATCAAATTTCGTGAGTATGAATATTAGATGAGCACTTTTTACCGCTTCTTTTCGCAGTATTATCTTGACAAATTGTCACTGCAGAGCTAGGATAGGTGTATTACCCGGGATGCAAGAAGAAAAAAAAAAAAAAAAGTGAAATCGCGTCAGTTCCATACGGATTAAGATTATCAGATCAAATCCGCAGCTTTTTTTTTCTTTATTTTTTTTTTCTTTTTTATCTCTCGTGGTTTTTCAAGCAGAAGAAAAAAAAAAAATACACCTCCGGGATTTTAAAAATCCAATTTCATATAGAACCACCTCCGCACAAATATAATTTTACTGTAATCAGTACTATACATATATTTACCCGAATTACAAAAGTAACCATATATCTACGTATAATATAACTTTATACAAAGGCCGTCGAGTAGATAAAATATATTAATATATAAAAGACGGGGTAACGGGGGTGAAAGTAATAAAAAAATTTTGCCAACTTTTGCCTGAAATTACTGTAATAATAATAATAATAATAATAATAATAATAATAATAATAATAATATGAAGTAAGAAAGAAGTGTAATAAAATTCTGATATTCTTATGATCGTATATGCGGGGAAAGTCATAAGGGTTTGTGCTTTACGTTTTATCTCTATACAGCCTGCAGGAAAATACTAGTACAAGACCGCGTTTCATTTCGCCTGGTATCACCCGTTAGAGAAACAGATTATCCAATCATACCGAGCTTTGATACGCTTCAGTGAAACCTGCCCGACCGTGACTTAGCTCCCTTTCTCTCTCACCGTGTTTTCCTTGCTCTCTTGCTACGTATTACATACTAGATAGATATATATAGGATATACATACTATTCCTGCGGTGTACAGCATGTGCAGTTTGAATCTGAATGGGCCGTCTATACATATATTATACACACATGTATGAATTTTATGCATTCTATTATTTCATCTAACATGCATATGCGTCCATCTATAATTATATTTATATATTAGGGCGGTCCTTAATTCGGTCATATTCGAATTTCAATGATCCCATGGACCGCAGAGCGTCCCCAAATATATGAAAAAAATTTAGTCAAAACCCCAGGTTCCTATCTTAATAATTCTAAGTACTCCCCCAAAGCCTTTGAACTTTCTCATTTAAATAAACCCACGATTTTTAGTACTTCGGGGTTATTTTTTACTTCCTATCGCATCATCGCTTCGATCAATCTGAAACTCGGCACCCTTCTTACCTATATAGTAGTGGGTATCCGTGAAAAATTTACAAACTTTTAACGACAAAATTTTACTCACCACAATTCGGAGATAAGAATTTTTTTTATGCCTTGTAGCTTCGAACATTATATCGTTGAAAATCTGTCGAATTTTTATGAAATACCCACTACTACAGGTAAGCAGTGTAGCAAGTTTGCGATTTTTCGGAGCTACACTGCTATGGAAAGAAAAAAAAAAAAAATTACACCGCGTAATGTCACAAATCGTGGTTTTATTCGAATCGAAAAATTCTAAGGCTTTGGGGCTGCACGTAAAATCGAAATAGAAACCTGGGGTTTTGACTATATTTTTTTGAACATATTTCCAGACTTCCTGGCCCATGGGAACACTGAAATTCGAAAATGATCAAGTAAGGGCTACCCTGATATATATGTGTTGAAATTTCGTGAGAGATGTAGAATCCGAGATAAATAAAGGGAGAGTTACGCGGTATCTATATGTATAATTTTGTATATCAGTATGTACCACTAAGACATAGTATATAATTATATATGTATAACCCTAAGTTCTTACGTGAGATGTCTATGGGATATGAGATATGAGATGAACCATATAGGTATATGGGTGAAACGTAGCAGTGCGGATTATATATATATGGGGTTCGCGATGTGCGGGAGATGACGTAACGATATAGGAAACGGAAATAGAAATTAGGACAGACCGACGGGGTTCCGTGTGTATATGAGAATGCTGAGGGAAGGAGACCCTTTTTATGACAATGAAGATATAAAAGTTATTTATTGGAATGCAGTTACCGCTACGAATGAAAGCCAACGCTCGCCTTCCTTCGATCTCAAATCGATCAGACTCGGATTTCATCTCGATCCCATTTCTACGAGAGGCGTTTTATAATACAGATACATGTCTGGCTGTGTGCGTATGTACTATATCACAGGTCGTCTACCCTCTTACACAATATAACAGCTATATATGTTAAATGTGTGTATATATATAAAAAAAAAAAAAAAAAAAAAAAAGAGGAAGAAACAAGAATATAGAAGAAACAGGGGCGAGATGATTCACGCAACGATTCGCTGTATGAGGTAACGCAGCGGAGTGCTTTGCGAGCTTTTTGGTACGCTTAGCTAGCTGGCTCGAAATTCAGGAAATATTTCTCTGGCCCACTTTACTCTGCTTGTATTGTGCCAATAAATCAGATCTGTCATCCAAGTATGTAAAAAGGCTTGGTGAGAATTCTGACGTGAGCGATGTTCAGTTTATCTGATCGTGAACGAATCCCTTTTTATTTCTAGAGAGAGAGAGAGAGAGAGAGAGAGCGAAGGAAAATGAAATTACGGAAAATAATAGAGATGGAAATTTTATCCCATGATTATTTCGGCTCGAATTACCGGACTAACCTGATATTCCTTCCGACTAAGCAATTTTCTCTTCTTGTTGGTTTTATTCTCTTTTTTCGTTCGCTATTTACCGGTCGATTTTCATCAAATTACGTATCGGAATTAGTCAGCCCAGAATGAAGATTTCGAAATTGGATTTCCACTCGTGCCAGATGTTTCCTTTTTTGGCGATTAGCTATCTGCACTCGCCGACTCTCTGCTCAGCCATGGGTTTCACCCTCCTGAATTCGAACAAAAAAGTCAAACGTCTTTTTATCACAACAATTTACCGAGCTAAATTTTCTACCCTCAACTCAGTCATTTGAAATACTCGGTAAAGAGTTACGAAGTGAACTTTTAGTGATGCTAAATGAAAATATGTAATATCAAATGTGATAAAAATTGAGGGGTCGCTCGGGTCAATCGTCTCGCTTCAAGTACCTAGTTTCTTATTTATTTCATCGTCCTCGTAGCACTCATAGGAATACATATAAAATACGAGAGATCGTTCGAAAAGCTTTCGACCATTCTACAGACCGAGTACTCCTCTGACGATAGATTTTCGCGACTAGATGCTAGCGTATACCAGATACCTACATATTGTATGAAGATAAGAAACTTTTCATCCTCGAGGCTCTTCTTTCCCCGTTCGGATATCAAAAACTCGTGAATCGCGCCTAGGGACGTTACATTTTTTCTTTAATACATATATTTGCTTCTGTTTATATTCTATGGAGTATTCCTCGGCATTCGACCGGGTCCACTCCTTTGAATTAGTTAGGTACCTATTTTTAATTGCCACGAAATGTTGAGATCTTATGTGCTTTTATTGACGGTCAAAGAAGAGAGTTCGAAAAGGCAACCTTTTGTGTATGACATCATCGGCTGGTAACTACATCTATGCGAATCTAAAATGGGGTTAGCTTTCGGTAGGATGAGAATTGGGGTGGTTTCGGGCCGCGCCACCGGTCTTCAAAGGGCGATTTGTCGACAGTCGACATGACAAAGACATTAGTGAACCCCCGCCATTAAGGAAAAAAAGATGGGGATGGGTATGGCACCCGTCTCCTTGCGGAAATTCTACTTAAACGATCTCAAAGGATGTCACGGGGCAGTAAATTGATTCACTCTTCATTTCGTTCGAACCAAATCGAAAAGAAAAGGAAAAATGAGAACAGATGTAATTGCTGTTTCTCGGAGGAATGCACTTTTTGCTGAATTCTTCCTGCGCCGAATGCATAAGAGATCAATTTCTTGATTATTTCCGAGTAGAAACAAGACAGGGAGATAAAAAGCACGTAACATTTTTCGAAATTACCAAGAAATGGGAAAAAGAAAAGAAGAAAGTTGGGATATTCGACGTCGCCTGCGCGAATTATGCTAAAACTTTCTGAACTCGGGAAGTTTCTCATCAACGTCACGCGACACTTCAGTCTTGAACCCTTCGCACGGAATGCGTCATGAATGGCTGAGTGAACGGCATCCTACCATCTTCACGCTATGCCAGTTCCAAAATATACGCGGCATGCAGACCACGAGAGTTTCAGGGGCAGACAACTTGTCGCCTTTTTCTCAATTTCTTCTGACGATTCCGAAACTGCTTTTTCCCTCGTCCAGAATTGTCTCGTTCTTATTTGGCAAGTGTCTTATGCCATGCATGGTATAGATGCGCGTCTCGGTACCTCGCGCTGTACAAATCCGCACATAATTTATTCCACAATTTTCAGTACGGGTAGAATCCTATAGCAGTATATGGTGGATTTTTCAATATAAGGGACTCGTGCATGTCGCGAGTGGGTTTGCGTCGTGACAAACCGCGTTTTCCCGAAGTGCGAAGAAACCCGCTCGTCACGAGATGAGAAGGCGCGTTTTTCACTTCCCTAAATAAATTTCCTCAGACAGCTTGTCTTTCGAAAAGCGCCATATCCGTTTGACATTTTCGTCTAAAATTAAACATTGAGAAAAAATGACGTGACGATCACCGTCGACGAAATGACGCTATTAGTATAGGGCTGTCTGCCAGAAAATCAATAATAATCAATTATAATTAAATACCTTCATTAACGTCACGTTCAGAACGTCAATTATCTGGAACCTCAACGCCAGCTGGAAGTCAAAATAGAATAGATAAAATGATAGAATTTCTTCGCGGATAATTATACCGCTAATTTCGCTCTATCAATAACGTCTCACATACCCATTATTCCGTAATTAAATACTACATCATTCAATCCAAACAATTTATAGTGACTTTTGACCGAACCAGTCGTAACGCACTGTATGATCGTCGACGGTCATACAGATTCGTTTTGTCAAGCCGGAAAGTGTCGATTCATGTCTATAAAACTACGTGCATGAAGCAAGTACCTAACGTATGTATGTACAATGAGTGACGGGTTCGGGAGTCATCGACAGAAGCAGAGAACAGGGTGTAGCTGAATTTCTGTCTACTAGATCGTTAGAAATATTCATTTCATGGGTATAGGTATAAGTATATACTTATACTATATAACAGCTATGTATCTATGAAGGAGGATATTCGCCGAAGGAAATATAAGACCTACCGCGTTGTAGCGTGCGGCGGTTTCGGATCCCATGGGATATAATAAAGATCGAGTGGGTATAGACGCCATAGGACAGAAAAATTTAACCTGAGTTCCATGGTGTAGACACTATTGAAAAAGGGGGAAAGTTGGCGGCTAGATTTAGTCGGATAACATTTTTTACGCTTAAAGACCCCCGCCTTCGACCATCTGTCGGGATGCGTGAGGTAGAAATATACCTACGCAACATGATTCGAAATCTCTTTGTTGAGATGGATCAGAGGATGAGAAATAAGAAACTGGAGGCCTCTTGGGTGAAGAAAGAAAGCGGTAAACAGGAAAGAGTGTAATAATAATTGAGAGGTTTTCAAATTATGAGATAAATGAAACGGAGCTGGGATTCGTAACTGGCTAAAGGCTTTGTACTCCTCACTCTCATTGTGCCGAAAATTTTTAATAATTTACGTCAAAAACATATCATTTGTCCCAAAAGTGAAATAAGTTTAAAACGTGTTGTATATAAAAGAGAAGAGATAGAAAATGAATTCAATAATTATTTCACGTGGGCGTTCTATAGAGTATGGCTCAAGTTTCGTGAGCAATAAATAAGAGATGAAGTACACAGCCGGGGTATACTAAAAGTTTCTCGAGCAAGTCTTCAATCTCGATTTGGTAGCTAAGAACGAGCGGTAACAAGACCATGCAGAGATATATTAGGCAGTACTAGATCTCTTTCAGAGGATACATCGTAGTGTGTAGGTGGGTTTGACAAAAAGAAAAAAAGAAAAAAAAAAAGATCAGTTTATCTCGTTGTGTATGAAAGGCATATACATAGACGAAAGGATAAAAGGCATATAATATAAAGAAGAGCGAAATAAAAGTTGGCCATAAAAGTTTGAGCGGGTGGTTCGCGACGCAACGCGAGAAGGGCTGAGGCTTTAAATAATGCAAAAACATTGATTTTATGTATTAAAAATGAGACATCAACTCTGAAAAAGAAAGAAAAAAAGGAAACGACATGGAATAGTCGCCTAAGTTTTGTCGTGTTATTATTAATTTCTCCTGCAAATTAGCTCGAGGAACGAGGGCGGACTAATAAATTTTATTAATCACTTTTCTCGGGTAATCATCTCTAATTAATATCTACTCTTTATCAAGGTAAATCTTGAGAGTATATTTCCAACTGTCTTTCCTTTTGCAAGTATCCGTCTTACCACTTCTACGAGTTATTCATCTCTTTACTAATTCTAAAAAGAATTAGATACCAGCTTGAGTTCCGGTGAAATCTGTCTCTGCTATTTCATAAATTCGACTTATTTTCGGATATAAGATAGACGAAATATAGAAGAGAAAAAAATATCCGGAAAAATTATATTAAAAAAGTTTGAAACCAAACCAAAGTTGAAAAAGTTCTGAATCGTTCGGAGGAATGACAGTCGTCGTAAACTTCTGCGGCCAATACACTTCCCGTTTATATGTCTGTGGATACAAATATGTATACATATGTATATAATATATCTGTGTATAAGGCATTGTGTCTGGATAATCTGGATATATTATATGTATATGTACAGTTAATCCCGCTTAAAGCAACTCTTCAAGACAAGTGGATCCAAGTACTGAACAAAAGCGTTGCTCGTTAAAATGCGTTCCTTTTGTTAAATCGTGAGAAAATTGTCTAAAGCTTGGAATACGACTTTTGTCGGTTGTTGCAAGTTGGAAGAAGTCGAACTTTTCTTACCGTTCGTTATCCGTCTTTGGCAGGTAAACTTTTATGCTTAGCTACCGCCTCCGCCACATCTCGATATAAGATCAATGCACATAATGAACTGCGAAGATTTTCACAAGCTTTTTTTTTTTAATCGGAGAACCATTAATCGCTGGATTCGCTTCTCGCCGACTTTCCGATGGTAATGATCGTTTCATTCCCTCGTTTGTGTTTTTGGTTTCAGCTTTTTTCATTCCTCTACCCCCGTTCTTTATCAAAGGACAAGGAACATCTGTTCTCATCTAGCCACCATCCTGTAAATTCTGAAGCTTTTCAAACTAAAAGGTCTGAAGCAAACCAACGTGCCGCAAACCACCAGAGCAACTTCTGACACGAAGTATAACTAATCAAATCAAAACTACATAGAGACCTAGGGATCGCGGGGGATAACGGTTTAAATTCAACAGTTCAACCCTTAGGATTGAAATATGATTAAATTCCGCTTTCACATTACGAAGCCTGTATCCTTCCATGTGAATTTCACCTTTCAGATTACCCAAAGAAACGATACGAGCAATAAAAGTTTCGAAAAGCCACCTGGCTCACATGGTTCCTAATTTTGCACCATCAGATTTCTCACTATTTAGACAATTCGGACAATCTGGATGAAATGATAGCCAGCTGACGCGGTTTTCTGGGTTCAAGTTTTCCTCTCATTCGCCTCCGGGGATGATGTCACTGTTATTACCACTCGCCACGGGTCAGACACGGGCGTGTTTAAGATACGAGTTTGTCTAACACGTGGGAGGAAAGCAGTCGCTTTTGAATTGTAAAAAAGGGTATAATTGATGCGGCGTGTATAGTTGCCAAGAAATTTTTTTATTCCTCCCTACAAGAAGTGGAGAATCAGTGATATATTTGTTTTCTATCAAACCGGATGAAAAGCGATAGCGACGTATAGCTGAAACTGTGTTAAAGATAAAATCTCGAATAAGATTTAACAGGTGCTTCGTGGTGGCCGTCAGACTGTTTGTACTTGCAAAATGGAACAGAAACATGGACTGTAACACTTTACTTGAAATAACAAATAAAACTATTAAAATCAACGCGCCTGCATTCTCCCATATGTTAACATAAGATCTAAGGCAACCTTAAAAAAAATTTTTAGTATCTCTTCGGTCTTGTGTTGTGTTCGATATTTTTTGAGCTCAGATTCAGTCCGATTCGTAACACTATACTGTTTGAATCATTTTTTTTTCTGAATTGGATTCAAACGGTTTGGAAATCCGGGACCGTAAATAAAATTAATTCAAATTTTGAAAATTAGTGGTTATAGCCCGCCATTTTCGGTCAGCCATTTTGAATTTTGCCTGGGGTGAAACTACCGGTTTCACGCTTCGCCTATCCTAACAAAGTTTTCGACCCCTTCGCTCAGAGCCACTGGCTTAATTGTATAAATATTAAATTATTACGTCAGTATGCGGGTATGCCGAAGCTCACCAGAGCTCCTTTACCAGTCAACACGGATAGATGATAATTATACGCATAACTAATATAAATCAACTTTATACAATTTGTAACCCAGCATGAGGCATTCAGTCGCGTGTAATAAAACGCGATCAAAGTATAACGCAGAATGCTTTGTTTCGAGAGCTTTCATGTCTGTCAAAGATTTTATTGTCCGGAATACTTACTCGCAGCATCGGCTTTAGGAGGTTTCTTCTTTTGCTTTTTTTTTTTTTTTTTTTTTTTTCAAACAAAGAGAGATGACTTAGAATTAAAATTCAAAGTAGGATGGATACGAGAGTTTGAGCATTAGACCGCATGCCCTAGAGATAAAATCTAAGATCGAGATTTCATTGAAGGTAGCTCATGCAGAAAGTAAATTATACGTCCTATGGCCCTTTGATCTCAGTTTAAAGAATCGATTTCAAATTTTCCGACCGTAAGGAGCGTTGAACGGATTTCGCTAAACACATTTGAGACGACTACTGCATCTTCTGAGCGGAATTCCTCGTTTCATTTCATCAACGAAAGCGAACTCAGGAAACTTACTCAAAGATTTATACACGTCTCAATAATATATCCTTACAGTTACTAATAATATAATATAATTACAAATTTCATTGAATTTCATTTAATATTTTGACAGAACCGCCTCAACAGTTATCTACCAATCACGACATCACGATTCTTGTATACGTCTGTGATTTCGCGCGATTATATCAGCCAGACAATTGAGTAACACATCTAAAATCCCAGGAATAGCATTCGTGGAAATGTGTTTCCAAAAATACGAAACTGCATGTTACGTATATGACTGAACGTAGCCGCATGAGAGAGATGGGGAAACAGACATTCCCACTATTTATAAAGCTATTAATATTCAGTTGAACTGTGAAGATGAGTCATTCGACCCTCTATATAGCAGTTCGTGGACCACCCTTCGACCCGCGGCGGGTTATCATTCCCGGGTCATTATTAGTCGTTCAATTGACCGCGTGTTATACAACGTCTTATCCAATGAGATACACGAGTGCAATGAGAGCTGCCAGCATGACGTAACGGGCACGATTATCCCGTGACGTCACTATAGATATGGTCATCGTGTATGTTTCTCGGTACTTTGCTAGAGCCGTGAAGGCTCGTAAACTTCACGCGATGAATATTCACCAGTATTGTACGAGGCCCTTTGAATTTCTATGGGTACATTTGCTATCTTGAAAAGCTCGTCGTCAGGCCTTAAGGAAAAAAAAAAAAAAAAATCCAATAAATATCGAACGTAACTCCTGTAGGGTCTCACAATTTTACTACCTACTTGTCCTCGATTTATCTACGTGAGCCACTCTTCAAGGTGCGGCGTGATTATTACTCAGAGATACGTGGTGGTTTTATATCATTTTCAGATCATTCGCTTATTTCAGTTCGGAGCTAAACTCCTGGACTGTGAAGTGAAAATTTAAAAAATTCGGTGCACAGATACCTCGAAAAATTTGTTAATCTGTTTATGGGACTGACATGAATTTTTTTTATCCGGTTCTCCCGAATGCGCCGAGCCTTTACTTGAAACATTGAGAAAATTTGGAATCGAAATGTTGTAGCAGTGGGGCAGGAGTTTGAAATTCCGTTACTCTACAGCTCGGTAATTGTTCAACGAATTTAACCAAAACTCATTACAGAAATGCGTCTTGTTATAATGACAATATATAGGGAACATTCAATTTTGTTTTCGTAATTAAATTTCCGCCCGGTAATGAGCTATCTAAAATTTCTAGACACACTTTTCTCATAATTATTTGATGAAATATTTAAACCCGAAATTTTCGACGTAAAATCAAAGTGAGATCGCATTCTCGATCTCACAAGGAAACACAGTGAATTATCATCGACAAAACGCGTGTATAAATGTGTTAAGCAATGTCATCGAACGTAGCTTACTCATTACGTGTGCAAGGTCCATCTGATCGTAAAACAGTTACATTGACGGTGGCTCAATTCCGCTTATACTAGACTCGTTATCATTACTTGTCAATATTAACAGCACGCAATTATTTGACTCATCATTGGTCGGACAGAGTGACACAGCCCAGTTAATCGAACGGTGAAATATGTCAGTTTGTTGTATCGCCATTAAACGAGGTATATCAGTCAATCGGATGAGAGAATCGCTAGACAAAACACAGACAGAGAACGTGATAGTAGCTACTGACGATACCACGTTACTGGCCGAGAATATAGTAGGCTCATATCCACTATATGCACACTGACTTGTGACGTTGACAGTTTTAGATTGATGTGAAAAGGAAACTCATGTAAAATGATATCCACCCGTTGGCTGATAATTGACTACATAATTAATACCATTATCACCGGTTCGTTAATGGGCTGTTGCCCCCCAGCCTGGATTACCCCTAAGTTTGAGCCCCCCAGCAAAAGTCCTGCGTTTTACCTTTTCGTTGATTTTCGAATGGGGACATACGTGAAGCGGATTGTTCTCTTCTTTAAACCTTAAAAAACGGTCATGCCTTGGTTAACGCGGGAGTAAATATCGGCTCCTATTTAAGCGGCCAATTATTTATACAATATATAGTAAAGAGTTACTTCCGGTGTTACTGGGATTGTCAGAATTTGAAAATCGGACTGTTGGAAAAATGTAATATGATAAAGGTGAACTCTTGTCCAAGCTGCGATGTTTCCTCGGAACTGTTCTGTTCCGTACATACATGTATAGGTATATCTGCCAACTATACCGGCTTGGTTTACACTTTCATTAATTAATTAGTCTCCAGTATTCGTCGCTGTTTACCCCTAACGTTAGCGGAACGTCTAAACAAACCTCGCTTTCTACGAGGATGAATGTCCTCGCAGTGCAACCGAGTAATTAAGATTAAAATCTCTCGCTAATTAAGGACGCGCAATCACTTAACACGTACACATTATAGTGTGACCCATTATCATTATCTCGTATAATTTATTTACGAATTTATTACGACGTGGGTAAATGGTTTAGGACATATAATAGTATGTAGTACGTGTGTATTAAGTTTCTTGATTATATCATTACCACCGTTTAACATCAAATATTTCAGAAAGAAAAGAGACTAATTTCATTGCTAAGGAATAAGAGAAAGAAAAAAGAAAAACAATTAAAATTATGAACGAAAAAAAAAAATACTAATTACTGTCTAATGTCGAACCTAATAATTATTTCTCTTTTTTTTATCTCCCGAATAAATCGCCTGGGTCAATTAAAACGGTCCTGCACCCTTTCTAACGTGCGTGCGCTACCGTCTAAGTGCGTGAGTGTGTAAGTGTGCATTATGCTTATAGTATATCTGATATCGATTATGTCTTCGTATGAAAATGTTGGCGAGTGGTATACAGACCGAGATGATATCACGACTGCATCGTGCGGAGGTGGAAAAAATATTGTCATATATTTTCGACCATCGCATTGGGTAGATGTGGGTGTATATATATATATATGTATATATATATATATATATATATATATATATGTGATACAGCAGGTCGTTATTTCGCTCCATGATATTTTTAATTGTCATGTGGAATTACTGGTGCGCAGATAAGCCATATTAGTCAGGTTCTATTACCACGTTCGTTGTGGCAGTATAGAGCTCTGCGAGCGACGTCATCACATTTTACTCATTTTATATCACCAGTATACGTTATTATGAAATATTTCCCCGATGAAATAATTTACTCGAGTAAAAGAATTAACGCGTTCAAGTATTTTCTCTCAAGGACCATCAGATTGCCGTCTATAGCGATATTTATCGTAATGTAATTAGATAATGACGTAAGTCTGCAACGTTTGTTGCAGATTTTATTCATGTCAAGTATTATAACTAATTGCGTAAAATTTTATACCGATCTAAGAGTTGGTGGTTGATCGAGAATTAAGCGTTTTCTATTCTGCGACGATTAGTTGATCAAGGGAGCGTAGGAGTCGGATTTCGTCCTACAATCCTGTCACGAAACGGCGAGACTTTCTCACTTTCTAAAATCTAAAACCTTGGGATTTTAACACGTCGATTTACTGGATACTCGAATGATTTTACTGAGTTATGAGGTTCGAGCAGTAAATGGTCTTGATTAATATTCGAACACGCCTCCGCGCCTTTACTCCTGCATTTGCATGCGCCAAACCCATTTTCTGTAAACGTCTAATAAACGACTTTATATAAACTATGATTTTCGCTGCCAGGACTGGGCATACATACACCCGTTATACGAGCACATAGGTATATAATATACATATATATATATAGATATATAAACGTACATATTTACTTGGTATTGGAAAAATGTTAAATCTTCTCTCACAGAACAAAGTCCCGGTAGCGAGTTTTCGAAGCGGGGAAAATATCCTGACGCAGGTATAGCGGGTATAAGGTATATATAGGATTAAAGTATTTCGCGAATTCTTAAGAAGCTTTAAACTGCTTTACTGTCGTTATATCTACGGGTTGAGATCACGTTCGGAATTTCCATTCTGTGAATCTCTTCGAGGACTAAATAGGAGTCGTGGGTTTCCTTACCCCCTATTAAAATTTTATTTGGAAACTATATGAGCATATACATGCGCATATGCGTATACTCTCTTCAAGCATACATATCACAGGTATGCCATTTATTGTTTTACTTTGCTTCCTCTTATTTTTTATGATTCAATTATTCGTTCTCAGAATGACACGAAATGAAACTTCTTGTGACGTTCTACCTGTCCGGAATAGCCCCATTAATAATGAAAATGGTTTCACGATCAGATACGGCACGCGACGTGCTGGCTTGAAATAAAGAATAAAAAATAAATACTAAAAAATAAAAACTGAGGTCGAAAAAAAGTTGATAGGAAAAATATGGAGAGATACGGGGGTGCAGGAAAGTGTAATCTATACTAACATCGAGTCGAGAAGTATGAGATTAAATATAACTAACTAAGCTGCTCCGAATTTTATGAGGTGGTGTTATATACGGAGCTTCACTTCTAGTACATGGAACAATACCTAATAATAGTTCGATTATATTGAGAATAGTTCATGAATCATAGTCCATAAAACACTTGCTATTAGAAACAAGTCTGAATTACACGAGTGAGCAGAGAAAGCAAGACAATGTTCGTTAGTCTGCGCTTTATCCTTAGTTCTGGTTCAACTACCTTGTAACTGATTTTATGATTCGTTGTAATGATAATAAAACACAAGAAGTAGGATCTAATTAAAGCTACTAAGAATTCAGGCGTAGTAAAATGAAATATATGAAAAAGGTCAATTGTTATAGGTCAAGAATGGGAATAGAAGAAAAAGAAAAGTGAACATTCGGTCGAAGATCATTAACTTTTACATCAGCTAATATAGTCTCTGTTTAACAACCGGATAATTTAAGTTGATTAAAATTCTTGAGATAAAAGATAGATTCAAACAAACAAGAGCTTACTCTTCCGGGTACAAAATTAGATCAGAACAATTCCTATAGTAGGTATAGGCAGTGAGCATCGATCGGTGGACTTAAAAGGCTGTGAAAATACTCGTCAGGTTAGACGATGATGGAACTTCGAATGCTTTGTGATCCGTTTAATTAAATACAGCGATGATATGTCAACTAATTAAAGTAAAGACGTAGCCGGACTTGGTCTAATTAAAATTTAAATAAATTTGCACTTACCCATTGTTCTTTGAGCCGTAACCTTGATATCTTATAATTTAGATTAAGGGAGCAATAAACCGAAGTAAACTACAGAGATAATTCCATCTTATCCGAACCCTACACCACATTAGGTTTTAATGTGATGTGATGTGCCACTTGCCACTCGCAAGATACACGTCATACTCTACGGTGCTCTTAGAAAATCTCGATAAAATTTCAAACGAGGCAAAAATAGGTGGGGGACAGATTTTTCAAACCCCTATATCTTCCGAGCTATCACTTCCACATTTTTTTTCTTATTTACTTTGAAATACAGCTTGACTTTTGTCGCGCCAAAAGTTGTAAGAAATATCGAGGTGCAGTCAACGGTATCCAGTAAAGTTTCATTCTGATGAACCAATCGTGAGTTATCGTCTCCGAAAGTAGAAGAGGAGTAAATTTATAGCTCTGGGGAGGTCCTCGTACCTATTCCTGTACTTCGAGAGGCAACTCCTCTCGTTTCACCCATGGGGATGAAAGTTAGTTAGAAATCGTTTGATTCGACTTCGTCTGCTCTAAAATTTCGGTTTCTGATAGTAGTTCGTGAAAAAAATAAAATAAAAGTAAAAAAACGTGTAAACGAAAACAAAAAGGGAAAACGAAGACAAATAATAAGAAAGGGAGGAGATAGGCTCAGCCTTCGACACCGGATAAGATATTCGCTTCGAGAGATTACAGTTAGATGCCCTGTATATAAACATACGTTGAATTTATGCAAACATCCCGGGGTCTCGACCAACACGTGTAACTTTGGTACACTACTGTGTACAGCTGACAGAAGGGTTTCCAAATTAAACAAGGGATCGTCCCACTAATTTACGGTCGGCTGACGTCTATTTAACCAAGGGAATGCCTCGGCTTAGCTTTACTCTCTCTGTCTTGTCGGTAGGCATTTATATGTATATACCTATGTACGCGTTTCTACGCCTATATCGCATCTGCGGGGATCCAACTTTGACCATTTTCTACGTCCAGAGCGATCCTCTAATTGTCAAACAAATTAAACCGTTCCTAATTATCAATTAACGACGCGTTGCTCAAAACTTTGACCATTATATTCTTACAAGAGAAATCTACCGACGTGAAAACGGGGGGTTTGGAGTTTTTATTTTTCTCCCCTATGTAGACAAGACCGCAGACGATGCACGAGGTACCTGCTTCGAAAGGAATGATAAAATTTTCATTCGCGTAAAAGTGATCAGAAATTTTATTCAAACTTTAGAATTTCTTGCTTTTTTCGCAATATAAATATACAACTTATGGTAATAACATAAATTTGGGGATCGGAGCTCTCTAAGTATATAATTATATATAATTCCTTCGTAAATTTAACTCTTTAGACCGTTGCAACATTTTTATCATTATTAATTTTTCATATTTTCCCTTCATGGAATTTTCTGCATTAAAATCTGCAATCCGTAATATAGGAAAAACTAGCTCCCGCCGATTTATGACGTGTGAAATAATGTTTTTTTTTGTAGAAATGTAAATAGGTGATATTTTTTTAGGATATTATACCACCAGTGACAGGATCGTCGCGCCCGCATGTCTCCCAACTCTCGGTGGTCTTTATATAAATAATTAGTAAGATTAGGGTGTAAAGGAGAAAAAAGAAAAAACGAAAAAGGCAGACTTGTTTCGGTATCTCTATACATATAGTATGTACAAAATGGGTACCTATAACCTCGGCATTGTTTCTTGGAACAACACGACTGGTTTCTCGTTTCTAGTTCGTACGTCTGTCTAGCGAGACGACACGATGTGTGCTAGTCGAGAAATTAGAGTTACTATTTATTTTCTTGTCTCTCACTCAGCTGCTCGAGTATAGTTAGAGTTGGACCCTTTCAGCACCTTGGATTTACGTTATCCCAAGAGAATACCTCTTTGTCCACAAAGCATTGTTTAACCACGTTTGTCTTTCTCCGGTGCATCCTGTACCAAACCTGGTATTCAACGCTGCATCTATATCTGTATATGTATACATGTATGTACTTACAATGCAACAAGACGAAATTTCGCAACGTCCTTAATCCAGGAATTACGCAGATCCTACTTACGTTAAGCGGGGAATAAATCTTTCGAACTGTTCTAAGTTTGAACAAATTTTAACGTAATAGTCAAGCTCCGGATTCATGCGCAGGATATAATCTTCCTTTACTTTTTCTACAAGCTTAGACCCTGTTTAATATCCGAGTATAAGAATCGCATCGAGTAGGTATGTACATTCTACTGCTACATCACGTATACCGAAAAATGCTAATATCATCTGGCTCCAGTAGAACGTGAAATCGTATAAAACGTGACACGTTCTCATACTCTCGGAAATCCAAGTACCTGCAGTTATCGACGACGAGCGTAATATTCGACGACTATATAAAATTGAAGCTTAGGAGCTTGAGAGGATATAAGAAGGAAAAATACAAAAATACAAAAAAAAAAAAAAAATTAACGAAGAAAAAAAAAGGATCGAGGACACGTAAGCTAGCGATAAGAATCGCAAGAAGGTTCAAAAGCTGAGGCTATATGGTTATAGTACAAAGTGTATTCCCAATTTAAAATATATGGATATTGTTAACCAGCTGACACGACATATATATCGGTGCTTTTACTAAGTAGGTTTATGACTTGGTCGTTTCAAATATCACGTGACAAAAATTATAAATAACCATCCAGTGCAGTGAGACACGTAGGAAATGACGTGCATATATATGGGTATTGGTATATGTATAACCTCGACGAGTACCTGCACCTATACCTATGGCATAGATATACGAACCTGGTTGCAAAAATAGAAACGAGACAATACCTACAGTCAGTGGTAATGAAGTCACGCTCGCTGCGGTCATTCCCACTAATCAACTAACGCGGAGTAATCAGTCCCATGTATGTAGAACGTCACGTAGATTAAATCGCTAAACAATTTACAGTATTGCGGGGAAAAAGGATGATTATATCATATCAGTGCACCGCAAGGATCTGAATTTCTCGCTACGGTTACAACATCTCGATTCATCGTTAAACTGGGCGAACAAGCTCAGAATTAAAAATAGAAAGGGATCATCATTTCCGTATAATATTTAAATAGGGATATAATGAATATGACGGTGAATGTATTCCGACGCATGTAGCCCAACTTCGTGAAATGTCGTGTATGTCATGTTGAAACGAAGAATAATGACTTACTCCGAGACACCTTGACTTTGGGATATTTTTTAAAAATCAACCAACGAGTAATGGGGCTGGTAGTATTTTGTCCGCGTACAATCTCCGTGACGTTTATAACGTCCCGTTCTTATACGTCACGTTATGTAAATTCACAACGGTATAACTGCAGTTCATTATGTAAGTACTGGGTAAGGATTTGCATGCACTTCCTTGCGGCATAATCAAATCCCCGTAGACATATACCTGTCCAAGTGTTGGTGTAATATTATCTTTCTTTTTAGTCGATTTTTACCGCATCATGACAGCGCGCTTCCGTTTTTAACCCCTTTCGCAATCTCATACCCCCGGCGTTTTAAATCCCCCTCGTTTCCATCCCGCGACTTTATACTATATCCTCGCGTTAAAGCTGCAATCGTTAAGATATTGACGCGTCCGTTGAAAGCGCGATTAGGCTTTTAAAAAAAGTTTCCTCTTAAACCTACCCCCGGAAGTCTGAACGAATCGGATCTACTCACTCACTTCCTCTGAAGATCCGAAAATTGTAACAGCAGTATCGTGAGACTCGAAACTCCCGAGACCCATGTCTTTCCTGATAATCGTACATGTCCTCTCCGTCTCAGTGTTAAGGGTCAAAGGATTCGGCGAGAATTCCTTCTGCACTGTTCCCGCAGGAGAGACTCGCGCAAATTCTTGGCTTACCGGTATATCTATACGACTTTTAATCGAGGGTGGGTAGTAGCAGAGCTACTGCAGGGTTATGGCTCTTGAAAGCTGGATAACGGTACGGTCCCTATATACCTACGTGTATATCTGGTTCCTTGGTCCCTCGAGGTTGTTATGCGAGATTAGGATGAGCTGGGTAAGCATGGTTTATTTTTAAACCAACGTCAACTTAATACCTTAGCTTCAGTTCAATTTACAACTAAAACTACCGCTACGTAGGACAGATGACGTCACAATAGCTTTTAAAACCACACCTTATATCATCGCCCTTTATAGTATAAGCAGTTTCTTCCTTCTTCTTTTTTTTTTTCAGAACTTACAGGAATAGCAGTTCAGTCTCTATATTTATGGCGCCAAGCATAGGATGTGTACTAAACGAACTATCCCTTTCTCTTCTTTCATAGAGATATATTGTAAACGATATAGCACATCGGTATCAGTTCTGACGAATTTTCAGAATGAAAATGGAACAAAAAAATTCATTGCATCTCTGAGGCGTTTACATGTTAACACTGAATATCCTCGTAAGCGAAGAAGACTGTGATCGATGTTTCAACTTTTACTTTCCTTTTTTTTTTTGTTTTCTCCCGCTCTAGGGCCGTGCTACCAAATTTATCCAAGATAAGTACATGAAGAGTTGTGCTCCTTTTTTTTATCGAATATACTTTAAAGGCCCTTTTCAGTGAAAGGCTCCCAGAGTGGTATTAGAATCCTTGTTACATAGTACAGCCTCCCTAACGACTTGAGAGAGTAATAGGGAGAGGAAAATTTACGTGTATAAAAACAAGGGAAGACACGTGACGAATAACTCAAAGAGTCACGTAAGAGTTGAGTCTCATACTCACCCGCGAGGCAATATCTGTCGAGTGACGTCACCCGATCTACGTAATTTTCTCGTCTCCAGTGAACTTCTACTTCAATTTCATTCCTGAGATCAAATACCACCGGCAATCGGGAAAATTACTCTCCTCTGGAATCTAGATTATAGAATTTAGGTATACGCACATCGATGTGTATGTATATATGGAGCTGTACCCTGCAGCGGTGAGAACAGTCAGTAAAAGTATGTGTTCTGCATCGTAGACTCTACTTGACTTCAATTAAATTATTGCGTCATATACCGATGCAGATGCACCGTGCCAAATAATTCGTATTCACGTTCTGCTGATACTTATAACAGGTTGTAAGGTATTTTTAACCACAAGTCAAGATTCGAATAGTTTCAAAGTTTGGAAAGTGATGCCAACAGAAGCTGAGATTATATTATTAAGTATACAAAGATTTCTTGACTTTTTCGAGCCTCCTTGATGTTCGTTTTGTAATCCCGCTATTCTAGTGGGTAAAGAGGACAGGTAAATAAATAAAATACATGGAAGATTGCCTGTTGGCCAATCAAAGCCGGTATTTCTACCGCGAAACCGATTTTCTTACGAAAATTTCGCAACAATGCGTAGGTATGGGATTTGGGTACACAGCTTGAGGCTTTTGGTTATAACTTCTTGAAATATAGGTTATATAAACTTTACTGGGACTCTCTTCTATTTGAGAGGATGTACCCAAAACGACGTTGTGTAAACTAAATTATAACTAAAAACCCGTGAATTATCTAACGCTTATATTCGGAACGAAATCGATTTCAGCTCAAGGATCATTGATCTCTGCGCAGAAAGGACCGATTATTTTGTTAATCAAAATTTACATTTCTTCTCTCTCTCTTAGCTATACGGATAAACCGATCAACGTATGTGTATCCAATTTCATTGTATATGTATACAGACACGGTCCATGAAAAATGTATATAGAGCAACTGTAATATCGTCTATCCAGTATTCCATTAGTAAAACGTTACATATTCAACAATTCGAATGATTTTTTTTTTTTTTTCATTAGGTTAGTTCAGCCTCTTTTCTCTTCTCTTCTCTTCTCTTCTCTTCTTTTCTCTGTGTAGGCGGGTTAGGCTCGCGTTCTCTCAAGTACACCCTCGAAGATGCCATCCTAAAATACCTACTCTAGTATACTGGAAGATCCTAAGAACTTACAGGAAGGAAACTTAGAAAAAAAAAAAGAAAGAAAAAGTACCCACTTCAGATCACGTCGATTAAACTGGCGTGTGCGCATCTTCCCATAGTAATTTTCTTCCTAAATTTATAACCCAGTCAATGAAGCGGTCGGATATTCATTTGTATACAACCATGTACTATAATCGAGGAGAGTTCATACCTATACGTTATTTGCGAACGAAGATAATTCCGAAATAGAATAAAAATTGAACAAACTGAACTCCACCCCTTAAATTATGAAGACTTGATGATTTTCATACATAAATATACATATTATATATCTACATGCATGATATATATATCGCATCATTCCGAGGTATAGTAAATAGTCTAGCACCGTACAAGGCACTTGACGTAAACAGATTTTTTTCGGAGAGGCTTGCATAGACAGCTAAAAATTATTCTCCTTATCAACCGACAGACGAGACGAAGAGGAGACAAGATCGTAGAGCTAGACCAGGTACAGATCTCTCAGCGATGTTAGTAGTGTATATTTAGGGGTATGAGAAGGGTTGGTTAGGCCTGGTCTATATACCGATAAGATTCAAATTAAGAAGAGTTATTGCAGAGTTGCTATAAATGGATACTGAAAAGGCATTCTATAGTTTAGAATACGGCATAATATACACAAGGGTGTTTCTTCGAAGATGTTTTTGAACAGTCTTATTCGACGAAGCGAATCGGTTTGGAATTCCTTGGCGCCACAGGGACCACCTGGGTATTCAAAGCCTCCAGATATATATGCGTCCGAGTTCACTTCATCAATTTGTCTCTAGTCCAGGATCGGCATATATTTCAAAGGGCCCGAGGTTTTCTTGGAGTTCGATGAGGAAACGAAGAGAAAATAGGATGGAAATAAAGGAAGGAAGAAGAAAGAAGAATAAGAGAAAATGGAACTCTGAGTAAAACGATGCGGAGCAAGTTAGGGTTAGAGAAAAGAAAGGAAGAAAAAAAGAAACTTTTTAGAGATATAGCGTGTAAGAGAAAGAAGCAAGAGGATGTATATAAGATATATATATATATAAAGCTTTCGTCTATCTATATAACTATCCAATAAATTTTTGTCCAACAAAAATTTGGTAAAATATTTTGAAAGTGAATCAAAGTGGGTAAACTTTCGATATTTACAGTAACTCGACTAGGTTGTGGCGTATGTGTATACGCATCGTGGCTATGAGTTATCTATAATAATGACACAGTCTGGGTATTCCGAAGGAATTTCATTTAAAACTTTTGTCAGCTACAAAATGACGGAACCTTTTGATATCGAATTTCGATAATTCAGGAACGCGGGATATTTTTACGCTGATAAATACCTCGACGTCAACCTCAGTGACACGAGCTTACTCTGCGATCGTATAATTTTGAAAATTGAGAAAAATGACCAAGAGGTCTAATGAATTCTCTCAAAATCCAAGACCGCGAAAAACTGCGTATACGAAAGTATTGGTTAAAGTGCTATTTTGAAAATTTCTTTTTTGTATGATTCATCGCATAGGCCCATTTTTGAAACAATAATTGTTCCTAAACATTTATCATCGTACTCAAGAAAGGGAAACCGAAAAACAAAAAAGAATTGAATGCGAAGTTAATGTGTCACCGCCTACGAAGGAAGCGAGTATAAAGTTTAGAAAAAATAGGAATAAAATATGAGAATAAAGTGCAGGGTAGAAGATATTATGCAACTTTCCACTTGAGGGAATAATTTTTCAAAGAGCTTACGTACCGTGTCTTGGGGTATCAGACTAGCTCGAGGTTTTCTTTGTTTTACGAAAAAGGGGCGCTACGTTTTTCCGCCGAAGGGTGTGCTCCTGGTTTTTCATTCTTTTTCGTTTTTGTGTTTTTTCTTTTTTCGTCTCCCCTCGGAGATTTTCCGGGCTGTCGAACCTCGCGTTAATCTTATGCGAGGTCAACCAAATTTTGCTATTCAAATTCACCGCAGAGATTCAATCTAGGATTTAGGAAAACGACGTGCCAAGGAATAACCTCATCCCTTACAATATCTCGCGAGTCTGATGTAAGAAATGATTAGTTTACATGAAAAATAATGGGTCATAAAATAATTCCAAGATATCATTTGAATTTAATTTTCTCTTCATCTTTCATTGTTTCAGAAAATGAGGCTTTCGGTGAGACATATCCCATTATTTCTGATCCTGACGCTGCTCGCCCCATCGGTTCTGACCGCGACGACGAGATCCCGAAGTAAAAAGAAGCCGAAAGATACGAAGGAAAAAGCAATGAACCTGTGCGAAATCGTCGAGCAAGGTGCTCCCTTATATTGCTACTGTCTGCCAAACGATTTTCGAAATGCAACGGACGCTAGCTGTGTGATCTTTGGTAGACTGGAGCCAGAAGTACCGATATGGAATCATTTCGACTCTCAGCCGTACATAGAAAGGCTGACGTTGAGCGTTAAAAGCAACGGGAGCTTTACTCACATTCCCACAACGGTTTTAAGGCAAATGAAATATGTACAGATTATTACAATTCAATATGCAGTAATCAGTGTGATAGCAGAACACGCCTTTTCCAACATATCATCGGTGGTGCAGATAAATTTGAACCGAAATCAGATACAAAATCTGTCAAGACACGCTTTCGAGAATATGAAAAACCTGACCGATATCAATCTGGACAATAATCGTATAGCCGAGATATACAGGGACGTGTTTGTAAACCTGCCTAACTTGAAGAAGCTTTTTATAAATGAAAATAACTTGACGACCTTACACGACAAGGCGTTCAAGCACCTGAATCATCTCCAGGAATTGGAGATGGGTAGAAATGGTATCTCCGTATTGACAAGGGACACATTTTACGGTCTAAAAAGTCTCGTGCGTTTGGATTTGAGACACAATGATTTAGGAATGATCGGCGATAAAACTTTCATCGAAATGCGAGAACTGGTGGAGTTGGATTTGGCCCAAAATCAGATCGAGTTTATCTCGGGAAATGCTCTTGACGGAATGAGGAATCTACGTATACTCAGGCTCAGTGATAATAAGCTTGTTACTCTCGAGCCAGATTTTCTTGCTGGTGCTCCGAACGTTTATCTCCTGGACCTGAGGGACAACCACCTCAAGACGATGACCTTCGACAACATCAAACCCATCGTAGTGAACCTCTACAACGCGAGTAGCTACTTCTACTTGGATGGTGAGTCTTTAAAAATGAAAAATGAAAACATTTCCGAGGTTTAAAGGGGTTGAAGTAAAGCCTCCAGTTGGTTTTTTCCTTTTTTGTTTTTTTCCAAATCCCATCTGTACTCCGCAGTTTCAAATTCCCAAATTTACTTCGACACCGTAACGTCAGCTTTAAAGAATTGAGTTTGTCTGTTAGTCTGTCCCCATCAACTGGTCTGCACTGCCAGTGGCTGAGCCCCTTTTTTTAGTCGGAATAAACAAACGTGTGTGTATCAGAGTCGGGAGTTGATATGGGTGTTGTTAAAAAGACAAAGTCACGTGCACACTGAGAGATTTAACTTGTTAGATGTAAGCTTTGCTCGCACGTTCGGTACCGTACGTAATATTCCCACATACTAACCCAAACGTGGGCGTACGGTACGCAGGGTAGATGCCTCTGTAGTACATCCATGCATATTATGTCGAGTGAAGGATGCAAGTTGTCGCATACATATGCCTGCATAACTTTTATACATGTAGAATAAGTACGCGTACGTGTATCAGTGTATGGATACATACATACATACGAGAGAGAGAGAAAAAGAGAACTAGAGGGAAGGCTTATGCGGATCACCTTAACGAGGCCCTATCCACGTTTTATTACATAGGGGTCGTCTGACATCTGCCTTTATGTACTCTGAGGTCAGGCGGGATACTTTAGTTGCGACTAGCTCTGCTCTCTTATGGGAATATCAGAGAGACAGGAGGGAAATACACCGCAAATATGTAATATATCTTTGGCAAAAGTGCCAAAACTGGCTTTGAGGCAAGATATTAATCTCAACTCCGTCTACCTGTAGTAGAGATATACTATATATACCGAGATGAGAAAAATCTAGACAATATTCCCGCAAAAGATACAAGAGAAAAAAAAAAAAACTAAATAACTATACTTTTCCCGGGACATATATGAGCAAAAATTTGAACGAAAAATCCCACCTCGCTTCTGCCTCTTCTCCTCCGCCGTGCAGCCCCGGGGTCCTTAACAAGGATCTATTCTATTACCGACGTGGGAGAATTCGTCGCTGTTAGGGGAGAGGAGAGATTGAACTACGTAGGGAGTAATAGCACCTAGCCAGTAGCCGCGTAATACCCATTAGCAGCTTTATGTAGAAGTATAAAGACTTTGCGGTAAGAAGGGTGCAGTAGCTTGAATTTTTCATTTTTTCTTTTTAATAGTTTTTTTTTTTTTTTTTCATTTCTAAGTCTTGAGTTTTTTCACGGATTATTATAGCTACGTACTTTGCTCTGAGAACTAAAGACAAGAATTACGATAATTAAGAGTGGAGCTATACTACATACCGATAATTAATAAGTTGATGTAGTATACATACGTGGCTTTGTTCAGGGTTCTGATTAGTTATGAAACATTCAAGTTTACATTTTGATGAGAGCTCATGTCTCTGAGTATCTATCACGTTAATAAAAACGGTGATATATTGTACGTAGAAGCTCGCTTCGAAGTAAATCCGCACTTCGTCGTCTGCACACGTAGGTGTACCAAAATTGGCTAAATTATCTAGACATACCTATGACTATACGCATATGTATGAATACTATGTACGTAGTTAGACGGGGTGTGTATGGGTATTGGAAATATCAAACGCACTTTGAACCAGTGGATTTATTAGCAGGGAACCCTCACCCGTATGAATTTTGAGCAAAGGTTTTGACTTTGAATGGGATCGTTTCTAATTGGGACACGCGCTGGTTTTCCACCAGCGAAACTTCGTTCGCGGTTCTATCAAACGTAGGCGAAATAACGAACCTGGTACTTAGCTGACGTCGAACTGTTAATATTTTAAGTAGTCGCAGATCATACTGATCAAACGATCCTAGCTTGATCATCAATTCAATCGTAATTCATCATACTAATAGTTACTTTCTTATTTTAGCTGTATTCGTCCTTCGGGTTAATTTTCTCCTCTGAATTTTCAACGCATACCTAATAAAGTGAAAAATCTGCTTTGAGGTATATTGTTGAATAAACAATTACCTAGTCAGTAAACAGACGAACAATATCCCTGTATCCATTTTTTGAATGTTTATTCGCGTATCCCAAAAGAGTATACTATATTATCTGTATCATCGACGGAGGAGATGTGTACATATGCAACACACGAACACAAGCACCACACTTACATGAATGGAGCGTCGATATACGTCAGCGACGACACACTCCCACGCATAAATCGCATGAATCGTTCGACGCCCTTCGACGCCCTTCGGCGCCGATTCACATCCTCGACAGCCCCCAGCTACCCTCGAAACGAGACTAGACTTATATTTATTTTACTCCTCGTTATGTGCCAGTCGACAGAGATCAGGATTTCGTGCGTTGAAAGGATGGATAAGGGATGAAGGTAGAGACGCGGAGGGTACGTTTTGACTTTTAGTACTGCGTCGAGCGATCTCTTCGACACATAAATTTTCTTTTCTCGAAGCTCAAAGTTGAAAAAATACATACCCTACCTTTCAGATTTGAATTCTCGCTGTATTTACTAAGTCTTTGTTTTATATGAGACGATCAATTCCGTCAATTAATTACATAGCTTCACGCGTCTTCGATGATAATAAGGGGGCATTGAAATTCGAAAATAATCAAATTAAGGATCACCCTAATGTATATAGGTCTATATTGATGAAACAACATTTTTTCCCACGATACGAAATAGAACCTGCGCTGTATATATATGTGTATTATGTAGATTGCTGCATCAGATCCGCACTCGCTCACATGAGTACTTTCGTGTATGATATAAGTGCATCGCGAGTAAGCGAACGCAAACAGACGTGACATGTGGCGTGCGAATCACAATTCGCGTGGCCAAGGCATTGTTTGAGTTAAAACAATGAAAAACGTTCGGAGAAAAAAGGAGAGAAGAAAAAAGAACCAAAAGAAAGGAAAGAAAGAGAGAAATGCCTCTTTGTAGACTGAATGAGTGACGTCATGAAGCCACGGGTGTAACGCTTAACCGCCTCCCTACAAGCCTTGCCCTGGTAAAAGCTCACCGCACTGCACTGCACTGCACTGTACTGCACTGCTGTTGCAGTCGAGACGTAAAACATCTGTCGTTAAAACGTAGACGTTAGGAACCGTTTTTCCGGATTAAAATTCGACCTTCTTAATCGCTTCTGACCTAGCCTATCTACCTACGCATAATTTATTCTCCGCGCACGATTCTCCTACTATAAAAGAGTTAAACTGATCCCTGCCACCCAGTTTGAACACGCGTTCACGCGCGCCTTCTATTTTATTTATCACCACTTCTTTCTCTCTCTCTTTCTATTCCATCTTGTCATGCAGGATTAAACCCCAGGACACAACAAATGTATTCTCTATATTCATCTCTCTATCTCTCTCTTGATTTACGTAGATATTTGTGTGTATCGAAGGTATATAATATGTGTATATATTATATGAGAGAGGGGCCTCGGCGTAACATGTTTGTATTGGTATATGAACGGGTTAACAATAGTCGGTTGATTCCGAATTCGCTAGGGTCGAGTCCGGTTTCGAGCCCCGAGCCCCTTCCAGATTTTTTCAATTTTTTTTTTTTTTGTAACCTTTCTTTTTTATTCGTGGATTCTGGCTCGATGTTTTGACGTAATCCTATAACGCGTATTATACTTGTGTAAATACGCGATGGCAAGGGACAGAATATGATATAGGGGCCTTAATTGCTTCCAAAAGGTTATTTCTTTTTTATTTTTTTTTTTTTTTTCTGCCATGGGAATATTCCACAACATCAGCTTCACCCCGATGCTCTGTATATGTTTTATCGGATACGAAATGCGGATCAGCGAATAGGTATTTTCGTCTGTTTAACTATGCAACCACGCCAGGAATGGTCGGGGACATATAAATCGTGTCAGACTCTTTCGTTTCGTTTCGTTTAGTTCAGTTTAGTTTAGTTTAGTTTAGTTTAGTTTAGTTTAGTTCAGTTCTTTCTTTTACCCGACTACAAAGGTTCGACGGAAAACTGAGAGCCTGTTAAACGCGCTTAAAGCCACGTCAATAAAAACGTGAGTTTATGTCAGCGAGAATAATTCACTTCCAACATTTCATTTAAAAATATAAAAACCGTTTATATATATGCCTATATACGCGTGCGTTAATCGTTCTCTGAAAAAAAATAAAAAACGAAAATTTCCACAAAAGTTTGACGAGGCAAGTAATTATCGTGTAAAATTTGAACCGTTACCTTTTGCTCCCGAACCAGTTTAGTTTTCAAATGTTATACAACTGGGAGAGGTTTGATTACCCTTTCTCTTTTATTGGAAGCCACAAGCCCCCAGTAATATCTCTGAATTCTATTTTTTAATTATTTATTTTTGAGGCATCGATCAAACCCAATGAGATTTTAGCTCGACAACGATGGCACTCAATGTATTATATTACATGTGTATCTTTGTTCCGAGACCAACGATACATCGATGTGACACGGGGTGCGTTTGATAGACAGCCGTGTCTACCGCTTTCGTATTTTTCGACGTAGAAAGCGATCGGTTCGCGAGGGGATGAAAATATATTTGAAACGAAGGAAAGAGAGAGAGAGAGAGAAAAAAAAAGGTGAAAATCTATGTATGGGATTTGTAGAAATTTTCGAAGACCATTCAAGAAGATTGAGTGAAAATATATTGGATATAAGTTTAACCAGATCAAAGAACTTCCAGATCCCATTATAGTATGAATTTTCCTCTCATAAAATGACACCATTTCATACGACGATAGCAATTTACACTTTGATCAGAACTTTAATAATTCAGGATACTGTCGGGGGTAGAAATTATGGAATATTCTATCATATATATGACTATTAATTAAGTAGTTCATCTCCCTGAAAGGGTTCGATGTTTCTATGCGCAAACATCGTTGAGTCAAGAGGTAGCCACATTTATCGATACTCAAGGAGTTGGATTATACATATAAACCGAATATATAAGGGAAGGTATAATCACGTACGAATTCGTATTACGCGTAGGTAGATATATAGTATAGCGAGTAAACATATACCAACGTATGTACATAAATCACGTTGGTACTTGATATAATGGACCGTCCATATCGTTACGGGCGGCACAGCTCGAGGCATGCAAGGGTGTAACCAAACACGTTCCACATTTTCTGAGGGGTATTGTTAACGCATTAAATGGACAAACATTGCCCTATATGCTATGTATATGTGTATTTGATGAATAAAGGCGTGTTCACCAACTTGGTAACTCTTGGTATATGGGTGTATTCCGCATGTGTGTAGGTATAAGATAGCTTATAAGTTATGGAATATGAAATAAACGGAGTTTACCCAATTTTGCAAAACGACTTGAGCGAGTCAAAATGAAGAAATATTAATGAAACTTGGAAAAATAAAGGGAGATAAAAAATATCTCGCATTTCGGAGAGCTTCTGAGCCTCCAAGGCTTATGTACCCATGATTATTTCATAAGGGTTGTAGGTATATGAATATGTATGCATCAAGATTTATAGCTCCGAAGGGTAGTGCTGTAATTGTAGAGTAGACTGGTACTTGCTTTTGCGTTTTAAAGTTTGGAATGGCTCTGAGTAGTACGCAAAGGCTGCTGCAGGATAGTATAATGAAACCAAAACATCCCTCAGGTCCACCAATGGACCTTAATTATATACCTGAAACCCCGGGGCCAATCGTTGTTATTAGATAACAAGAGGAAGTCGCGCGTTCTTTACATTTCATTTTATATTATGTTTTTCTTTTTCATATATTTTTTTTTTTTCTCAAATCGCTATAGGGTTGGTTTAATTAGCATCTGGGGTTCGCAACAATATTAACGGTGTATAATAGCCACCCCTAAAAACGATTTAGATCTGAACAGATAGAATCGCAATTCAATTTACGATCAAATGTCGAATTATTACCCTCGTTGTGTATATAATCAACAAATTTTCAGATCAATGCATCAGTTGAATACTATTGAAAAGCTATTCGGTTCGACAGATTGAATTTACCTCCCTGACAAAAAAAAAAAAAAAAAAAAAAAAACAACGAAACTCCCTTCGTCAGTAAACGACTCGTATGTTAATCGGAAGTGAAAAAAATGGAGAGTGAAAAATGAAAAAAAAAACCGTTGATTGATCATAACTCAATACCAGAATCCTCGTATATGCGAGGAAGTAAGGAAATAAACCCAACAGTATTTCGTTGGCGAACAAATAATTTGATCGCGATGATTCACAGTGGTAAATAAACTACCCTCCTTAGCCAATCCGCTAAAAGCACTTTATTAAATTGATAAATATATGAAATATCATAGCCTCGGTTCCGCGGGGGAATTGTAACTGGATAGGGCGTTGAATGCGAGAAATCTGTTTGGTCCTCTGCCGATATCCGATCGATTAATTATAATACTCTAAACTGATTTTATACCGACGAATCTGGCGCCTAGGGATAATTACCAAGAACGGTTCTACTATTTTTAGTCGTTATTTTAATTGATTAATAATTAATGGATCCATTATGCGTTTCACCGAGCGAAGATACCCCGCAATTAGGAAGATTGGGCGAGAGCTATACCTCTACCACAATTTAAATCCTCTCGGCGTACCTACCTACCTACCTACCCACCTCTTGAATTGATATCGGATTAGAATAAAAAATAACTTAAATAAAGAGATCTTATTCTGAATACGAAATTTTTTCAAGAAATAAAAGAAAAACCTATAGAGTTCGGTCTTGGAATCGAGGGGAAATGAAGAGTGAAATAAAATGTTTAAATTCGTGTGAAGGAAGCTATCTGCAATTAGCGATCGAGCCGTGCATACCACTTGTCGCGAATATTTGAATTCAAATTATATAAGGTAATAATAAGTCGAGCGAGAATTTGATAAAATTTATGAAAAACCCATGCACCGTATATGGCAGAAAATTTTGTTTTCCGTGGCCAACGAACTCTGGTAAATCGACCACCGGTTCAAAAGTTCGCCTTCATAATTGAGAAATCGATAATTTTTTTTTCACCACTTCTTGTGCTACACCGTGCAGAGGCCCATTACATGCAAATAGCCCTAAACCACTGTGTTTTACTTGAAAGTTTATTGTCCGTAAAGCAGTCATGTAGCGTCTGGTGTGTATACTTACATTTACATCTTTATATACGATGTACAGAGGGTAGGCAATTTATAAATAAAAGGTCAGGCCATGATTTTCCGAGCATTGGACGTTCTGGAAGTTCGTATGTTGTACCAGATAAGCTGAATAAAATTAGCCGGTTATTTTTTATTTTTTATTTTTTTTCACAACGTGATTAAACGTTTAAAAATTCATCGAAATACACAATTTCTGCTTTTCCGAGGACAGAAAATGAAGATAACATCATGACGAACATCCAACGTTGTTAGAAATTCTATTCGGAGGAAAATTCGTTCGACAAATCTAATCCGAATGTCCTATCCTTTCCATTAAAGTCACGTAAACTCATCTTCGTACCATTTTATCCTTTTCACGATCTCTCAGGTAGAATTTTAGATAACAAATTCTGAGGGTTACACCCAGTATAGAAGGACAATACACACCTGTGCACTCGAGCCTTGTAAATCGTTCATTATTATTCCTGCGCGGGTCTTGCAGTTCGCTTGGCATTTCGTTTCTTTCAAGTTTCGCATCAGCATATACTCGACTTGGTCGGGTCGATGAACACAGCATTGAGGATCAGATTTTTCCCACCAATTTGCGAAAAAGACGCGAACTCCGTCGCTCTTTGAATACACGCATAATATATATCTGGGTGTGGGTATATGATATGTGCGGAAACTTGAGAAGAGATGCTTGTTTGTCCACGGCGCGGTGCTTCAGTAAAGGGTGTAACAACCGATTGCAAGAAAGATATGTAATCCCGATTCTCGAGTCGGTAAATAGCATAAAAGACTCGCTTGAAATTAACCAGCTAACATTCAGGGTAGAAATTAACGGGTTATTAGCATCGGATGAAGAGTGGCGGTTTCTTTGACTTAGTAATTAGTACGGTCTTGTTAGTTCACGGAGAAATCCTGCGGGATTTTACCGTTCGATTTTATTCATAAATTTTCATAGAAATTTTTCGACTCATTCGATGTTGAGATGGGTCTACGGTCTACAGAGATATACGTTCGTATATAAATTGAGTAAGGAAATTTATACGGATTTTAGACCTCGCGTAGATATAGGTGAACCTGATTGAGACATTTGAAATAAAGCTTCGTCCCCGGAATTAAATTGGCGAAGGGTCCAGACGTCGAGGAACGAAGTCTTAAGTCAGCCGAAACTCTGAAATTGGACGAGATACCACGATACCCGTGCATCAGGGAATCGGGCGGTTGTTGTATAAACAAAAGTCAACCGTAGAGGGTTTCGTCCCCTATACTCTAGCGATGGATACGAACTTACAGCAAGGAAATAAAACCTGGAAAGAAAAGAAAATAAATAGAAAAAAATATATTCCCTCGATCGGGTTTGGCTTTAAACCTCATATGCCTGAATCGAAATTCTCATCAATTCACGATTATCCGATGAACAGACTGATAGATAGATTATTTTCATTTATAACAATATAATCTAGTTCGGTATGATATCTATAAATCAGTCGACTGCAATGATAACTGTCAATCCCCGAACTCCTGATTCATGAAAATTTGCAGCAAAATTTTTGATACCTAGATAAATTTTGAAAAAATATTTCAAACGGTGAAATTTTACGATTTTTGTTCGGTCTTCCTAGTGGTTTGATACATTGCTACACGGTATCCAGCAAGCTAGGTATTATGCACCGATGCGACGAGACCGTAGACAAATAAAACAGACTAAAACAGTAGGAGGGATGTGCTGAAGGGGATGAGGCCAGCAGCGTCGGAAGTCTGTAGCACATTACGCGGGGTAAAAAGGGGTGTAAAAGGGGGGTTAAGGTAACTGAGTTTGGCTTTTAGTGCCCGACTTCGGGGTGAATACCATATCAGATGAGTGACATTAGATGTCGGAGACGTGCAGGTTCCTAAGAGGAAGGGATACCCAGATGCAGTAGGCATTATAGGTATACGGACACATATATACCTACACGCGTTTGGCGAATGAGAAGAGCGACCAGTAGAGGGTGAGAAGAGGGGATTTGCAGAAATGAAATTTAAACACGGGGGCTGACATTGTTAAGAGAAAATATTTATCACTCAAGTTTTCGTGGCCTAAGGAAGTAGATGACTAGGTAGGTATACATGGGGGCGAGTGCGGAATTGCCACTTTGGATAAATTTCATTTGTCAAATATAGTCTGCAGTTTACCCTATTCCTAATATTTCGTTCTTTACGTTTGAGGGAATTTTTCAAAACTCCATATTACCACGACCACTTTCCTCGAGGGGTCTATAGGTCTCCAGGGTCGCCCGAAATCGGAGCTTTTTTTAAAAATTTCTAGCTTTCAGGAGGCACAGGTAGACCAAACCTCATTTTCTACTTATAATAACCCCATTTTTGACCACACATCGCGGTTGAATTAAAAGTTCGCTGATATTATCGCAACAAGTTGCAAAATGACGCGAATTGACGTTGGACTCTTGATTCTTGATAACATCGAGCGTTTTCTTTCGTTTTTTTTTTTTTTTTTCATGATGCAGAAGGGTTGTGTGAAGCGAGGTGCAATCTTCTAGCTCCTGCATTGCACTCGACGGTTTCAAATGATTTGATCAAAGTGCATTGGATGTAACCTAAATGACGTTTGCATTCCATCGATGATAAAACAGGAAGGGGTGTTCCCGGCAGAGCGGCAGACTACCACGCCTTCATCCTAAAATTTCATCCCCTAAATGATTAAAACCTAATATCCCAGGGATACGCCCATCGTGAGTCCTGGCGCCCGACAGCACCCAGGAGACATCCCCTCGGGATACCGGATTCACCATCACCTCTGTCTACCCCTAAAACGAGAGAGCGAGAGAGATACTAGAGAGAGTGTGAGAGAGAGGGGAGAATTTGGAACCAGACGGTTGGGCTCGCAGTTTTCACGGTTCCTGGCTCCAATTTCATCCGGTTTTGCGTGGGGGAGCCAGTCAGCCACGTTGTGATTTTTTTTTTTTCACCATACCTCCCGACCTTCGGATAATTAATTGACGGCATTAGTGTAATTAATTCCGTGGAAAGATTCCTGGCCAACGTAACGTGCCGCGACGTTACTCCGTTTTCCAAAACAAAATCATTTTATTTCCATCCCTTGAACCCTTCCTCCCCTCTCCATAAATTTCCAATCAGCTATATGCGTTCTGCGGTTAACATCCATCCATTTACCTCGATGTTACAGTATCGATACATCGTTGAAATTAATTCACGGCTCAACCTGCATGTCGGAAATCCATCTTACCAAATATTCCATATTTTTTCTCCGTTCAATTAATTTTTACTCCGTTTGTTTGCCCCATATTTTGTTTTCGACTTTTTATTCTACCTAGGGTTTACGGTCAAATATACCTAAAATACGTAGTTTGGGTTGACGGTGTAGCATCTAGCTAGTGGATGAAGCGGAAGGAAATAAAAAAGAAAAAGTAAAAAATGAAGGAAAAAAAGAACGCCCAAAAGCCTGCAGACACGTCTTGGCTTTCAACGGTCCCTGAAATTACCTCTTAAATAAATTATGAAACGTTTTTGTTTCCCCGCTCGAATATATACTTGCTGCTGACTACGTCTGCATCCCTCACACCGAGGCATACCTACATATATATATACTATGTGTATCTATATTATAGTGAACGCACGTATCGTACGTATATGTTACACATGTGTATGCTACATTCATACACATATGCGTATATCCGATGCGAGAGACGCGTAGACTCTCTCCTGCACCAGCGTGTTATTATTTCAAAGTAAATTTTCGTCCCTTCCCACTAGGGGAAAAGGTATTAACCATTTCATATTCTTTCATGAGGTAGGTATACGTATGGGCGAAGGGAAGAGAGGAGGAAGTTCAAAGTGAATTACTACTAGAATAAAAAAAGAAAAGGAAAAAAAATTGAACGAAAAAATGCAGCCCCTTCACATAGTCGAAATATCGTTTTCCTCTCAGACGTAAGTTCAGGGAATTTTTCTGTTTCTGTTTACTTTTTTAATTCACATTATTTTCCCGGTTTTTGACGTGGAATGCACTCGGCACGTGGGTAGCCCCAGTGTCTTGTTCAAGGTTCCTTTATGCTTACGGAGAGAAAATTTCCGCAGGCACTCAACAGGGCCCAGAATCTCCCTGGAGATACCTTTGTAGTTTTGAGGCCCGTCCCCACGTCGTAAATACGACCACGAGCCCGCTCGTATTGCGAAGAGCGACCACGGGATTTAACTAAAATGGAAGGCATCGAGTATTTTGACCCCGCGGGCCATTTCTGGCGTTCCTGCGGGAGTCCTGCAGCCATCCACTCCCCGTATAAATTTCTAAACACCCAAGGGAATCTCTCGTCGCCCGGACAGGACATATAGACCGAACGAACACCGAGATATTTATTATTAAACAATTAATTAAAGACTCGAAGAAGCCTGCTCCAATTTCATCGTTATCCATTCATTATTCAGAGACATATCAAAGATATCGCGCCTTTTGAAGACCCCTCAGATATTCTCGTAGAGATAACTGTACAGTAAACAAAATAATAACTCCTTCCATGTATAGTACCAAAAAACGTTATCGTTCAAGAAAACGCCCCTAAACTGAACGGCGTAGGTGATTGAAAAAATATATTACACGTATAATCACCGCGATCTCTTGAGAAACGAAAAAAACCATTTCCGACCTCAGACTATCCGCGGAGTTACGTATTTATACCTATCTTTTATAGTCAACGAATACATTGAAAAACTTCGCCAATCTCTATTAATTTACAACCCCGTAACCGTCTGGGCGAAAGAAACAATGGGGAGAAAAAAAAAAAAAAGAATGAAATAACGATAAACTAGTATCCCAAAATATCTATGCGTATAACGTACACCTAGGTATACAGAACCACGTAATCTTCACACGATAAATTGACACCGAAGTAGTTCGAAGAAGGTGTGGGAAAGATAAGAGGGTAAATCGATTGTCTAGTTCGATCGTTTCCCGTTTCCTTTTCATTTTTCTTTCCCCTTTTCTTATTCTACTGAAAGTGTTGTAAGCTAGGATCATTGTTACAGGAAACAATCTGACCTGTGACTGCAGACTGGCTTGGATATGGGGGTTGAAGAATGAGACTAACAACACAAGGCTTAAAGAATCACTGGACGAATTGACCTGTTTTCTAGAAGAAGATAACGCCACACGTCAGATGATGGACAATTTAAGAGCTTTACCCGATAGGGAAGGCCTGGATTTAGCTTCGGAAATCCCTCTGAATGAAGGTCAGTAAAAATCAGATATTTTTATGCAGTGTCAATGACCATATTATGTACATCGATCGTTGAACGAGACGGAAACGTATGATAAATAAGGAAAAGATTTTAAACAACAATTTTTTCGCTAATTTTACAGAAGAATACCCGTCTGAGATCGTAGACGATTATCAAGATCAGTCTTATTCCAAAGACTATGCGCAAGGGGATGAAGGCGCTGAGGATTACGACGAGTACGATGAGGGTCCCGAGGAGCCGACGTCAGACAGTTCTCAGCCAATGGTGAGATTTTTCTTTTCCATACATCCGCAGTATCGACTTTTCTTATTTTTACGATCTGAAAATATTGAATCACGATAAAATTCGTCAAACTTATATAGAGTGACAAATCTTTGGCTCGTGTGTCTTGAGGACTTGTAAAATTTCGACAAATTTTTAGAAAGTATGCATTCATTCTTCAACTTATTTATTCTCCGATAAATCTAATGAGAATTTTGAATAATCCGTAATCAGACGTGGAGATGAACTTTACAAACTCTAGACCATCGACAAATGTCATTTTCAGGAATACTGTGACATACGTTATTCTAAAATATCTATACGAAAATGTAGGTCCGTCTATCAGCAATCGAGCAGTTTCAATTCCAACGTTTATACGATATATGTCTTCTAAATTAGTAGCTGCAACCAATAAATTATTTAATGCTTAAGTGGTGTGGAGCGTGGCTGGCGACAAGTGGGGGAAAGTAATAATACACACTTTCACGTCTTCAGCCTCTAGATTCGAGTGCCATTATAAACTAAACATACGAACTGATTTAGTAATGTGACGCCTTCTTGCCACGGTACTTAAGCAGTTTCTACTTTCGTAGTATAAACTTTGAAGGCAATTTTACGAAGCAGGAAAGAAATGAAAAAAAGAAAAAAATGTTAACGCGGGTATGGCGTGGGTTATTCTTTTAGTTCGCAGTCGTCGAGGGAAAGAGTGGCTACATGAAGCATCTATTTCAATTGAAAGTAGAAGAATTGCCCTGTCCGGACCGCCAGGATTTAATGGCGTCCGAGCAACCCTCAAGTCGTCAGGAAGCAACACTCGTTGGAACCTCTTCGGGGTCAATGTTTCCTCATTCATCAGCAGAATCTGTCTCCCTCAGTTACAGCGCCCTGTTTATCATCTCATTAACGAATATCGCGATATTATTTACGTAGGATAACGGGCGATTTATAGTTTTCACAACTCTAAATATGGCGATTCAAAGCCTCGTTTATTGTCCCATCGAAGAATGAATCATCTATGCTGTAACCTCGTAACAGAATTTCTAAAAGCGAAGATATTTCGTTGAACACAGTCGACAGGATATACCTACCGATTTTCGTGGGACTTAGACTTAGATATATGCCAGTTTTCATTCAGGACTGGTTAATAAAATAGAGATGATGAAAAACGAGAAAAACTGGGGAAATTATCCCCCAATAAACACGGCGGACGTGTTGGTGGTTGAGTAAAGTACGAGACTGTAAATAATTGAGGTGGTCTCTTTGGTGAAAAACAAAAAATAAAATCTATATGATAATTGTTTTAAGAAAGGTATAATAATGAATATCGATATAAGCCGCGATGTTGTATTCAGTGTGTACAAAGACAAGAGTCGATTTTAGGTACAATTTAACATGATAAGCGAGGTGTTATAACTTATGGTATAGTTACGTTAAATAATTTCATCCACATTGCAGTAAATTTAAATTTCAACCCCGAACCACGTGTATTCAGACCCATATTTATACGATACATGCGATATACCTGCTTATACGAATATGTAGCCACGTGTTTTTGGTTTTGAGGAAAAAAAAATTCAACTTCTTAGTCGTCTGATGTCGTAGATAAAAAATAATCTAAGATATCCATCATTATTAGACAGGTAAATATTATAGTTATAGAAAATAAGACAAATTTACCATTGTATTATAAATACCAAATATTGAGCACCCTCATAAGCATTTTCGCTTCTAGTGCTGTATTTTAGTCTCTTAGCTATTATTTATACACATTATACCCTCGGTATATTAATTTCCGCGATCGTGAAACTTTGAGATAAAAAAGAATTCGTGTTTACTGTTGCGAGTAAACTCTGACGATTAATGTAATCACGTTGAAAATCATGTCATTACTCATTATTTTCACTAATGAGATTATGTCAATTTTTATTCGCCTGCAGAATTGAGTGTTCGTATTTTTCCTTTTTCTTATCATCGCTGATTGATCGCGATGAAATATATCTTTCATCTTCTCGTACCTTTATAATAAATATAAAATGATCAATTTACCGAAATAAACGTGTGGGAAAGATTAAATTATGGGAGAACAATTATCGAGACTGTTGTACAGAAGAAAATATAAATCGACGTGCATATGCATACCCGCAATTATACTAGTATCATAGCTACGTAATATTCACTTCTGTCAATCATAATTTTTTATAATTATCATTTATCATCACCTATTAATTCGCTACCAATATAAATAGTTTGTAAATGTTTAAATCTTAACTTATTTGATTGAGGAATCGGGTGGGAATGGGAATAGGAGTGGAATAGTGGGAGAGCCTCGAAGAAGAAGAAGAAGAAGAAGAAGACGATGCTGATATCTTTAGAGTTAATAATCGTAATGAAATTAATATCAAATAAGTAAATAATTAATATAAACAACTATTAGCGTAAGAATGCTTTCTGTGTGTGTCTGCCATTCATCAAAGATAAAATAGAAAAGAAATTAAAACAACCCTATTATTTTTATCAATTTTGAGTGAATAATTTTTATCGTGCCCTATATGGAGAGGGAATACATCCAACTATACCTACGAGTAAGAGAAACTGAGATTGTGCGAGTATACCGAAAGTTGATAAGAAAATTTTGTAGCAAATCTTTAAATGCGGTATGAGAAAAAAAAAAAAAAAACACTTGAATGCTTCGTGTCGAATCTTCTATAATATTATATTATCATATAGTATATGATACCACACTTTTGAGTGAAATATTTTTTAGCAAAATTTTATGTCATTTTGTAAACGTTCCCAATGCTAAGTATATATATCTACGTATTCTATTTTCCTATTTAAAATTATTGGCTACAGTAAAAATAAAATAAAATAAATAAAAATTCACACTCTGTAATATTTGCGTGATATAAAAAATGAGAATTTCACCATAAACCCATACGTACGTGTGTAATAATTATGTGTATGTGTATAATTTGAAAATTAATAAGTATGGATATAGAAGAAAAAGAAGAAGATAAAGAAAGAAAAGAAAAAAGAACAATTCTTACAAACCGTGCAGTTTTAATATGTATCATAATATGTTCTTTTATAAGGTTTAGCAATAATAACAATAATAATATCAATAATTATAATAATAATAATAATAATAATAATAATAATAATAATAATACCGATAATATTAATAAAGAGAGGAAAAAAAAAGAAACTAATCATTTCCATGGTCTTCTTATTTTACTTTTACTATACTTTCCCACATAAATCTCTCCGTCTTCTTATCTTCTCTTTTTTAATTGTTTTAAAATTTTTCAAACATTTTTTACGGACGTCGTTCGTTGCCGTATCTAATATAAATGTAACGCTGCAGTCTTAGAGTATAGTCAATTAAGTTTTATTTTAAAAAGTATTATATGCGCGACATATTCGATGGCGATTCACCGATGTGAGCTATACTATAGCTAGAAACGTATGTGGACGAAACCACTCGTTAAATAACTTTGATCATGCACATCGGTTTGTTTTCGTTTTCTATTTGAACCTAATTTACTGTAGAACATCTGCGCCCGTCTTGACGTACATAGGAATTCAGACCTCCTACGACCAGCGACACATGAAGACCTCTATGACACTTAATTTAATTTTTTATCACTAGTTTTTTATATTTATTTTCAACATTTTCATCGTCTTACAACCGTCTACGGCACACATCCTCCGAGTAACTCAACATAAGAAAGTAAGTTTTTTTCTTATCAATTTTTATTCATCGAGCTATTCGTTTAATTAATAATTCAAAAGACTCACATCCTGGTCTCAATCATAACGTGAGATTCTAAACTCGGGATATTTTATTCAAAATATCAATGATATAGAACAATTTTAGCGTGATCTATAAAGAACCACGCGACACCATTATCAAACGGTATAACAAGCACAATAAATCCTCATTCCTTCTCATCATGCTTTCAATTAACTTTTTTAATTACTGCAAGCGCATATGGGTTTCAAGTTTCAGCAAAAATTCAACTCTTCTGACACTCAGACACAGGACAGTGTGTTGGAGTTATTTCTGGAGAGTAGATATGTGAAATTATATAATTACCAATTGTCTTTAATTCGCCCAGAACGGGCATATATAAACTAGAAAAACATTTCTGAATTCTCTCCAGTTTTTGTTCGTATACAGGCGAGGAAAGTCGACAGTAAATTTCATCTCGTTATACGATTTAAAACTGTCGACGAATGTAACCGCGAATCTTTCCTTGCGTGTGTGTGTTTCTTTTTTTATTCATACATACACATAAGTGGTAAAAAGTGACGCAGATTCTGAACGTAACACATACATCCCTCATCGCCCCAGTCAAAAAAGGACTAAATTTATTCCTTTTCTTATGCGGATGAAAAGAAACGTGGAAAAAAGTAAAATCATGCTGCTTAATCGACGCGAAGTATTCTCGGCGGAATTTGTCACGGTTTAAAGTTAAAAATTTCAAGTTAAACCTATAAAAGTAATTCTTTTCTCGCTCCGCAGTCGTCCCTCAGTCCCGTTTACGTTACGCGTTTCTTGCCATTCGAATTTCTTCAGGCAATTTGGCCCCCGGCCAATACCAATTCCTGATCTTTTATTCCTGATTATTATACTCCGGAAAGGAAACGCCTGAATTATCTAACGGCATGTTACTGCTATTAAAACAAGTTTCTATTCTCTTAGAATTAGAACGATTTCAAGAATAAAGGACGATGAAAAAACCGGCGGAATATACTCGGCTAATCAACGAATCAGGGACTCGAGATTGCGTTAATTTATTTACAAGGTCGCGGGACGTTTGTCCGTTTTTTTCTTTTGATCTATTGGTAGAGCATCGATTTGCTCTAATAGAAAAGCTAAGGTTTCGGAATCAGTTATTCCACCCCAAGATCGATTTTCTCGTTCGAATTGCCAGGGCTTAAAGAGACTGAAGTACATCAGTGTCCGAAGCTATACTCGCGGATATGGTAGTAGAGCAGTTTTAATGCGCGGCAAGATATTCTTGGGTTAGTCAAAGAGTCAAATGGGTTATCGGGGTCAATTCTGAAATTGAGCAAACGTTGAACAGTGAAAATAACCATGGGTAAAATTGATTCCCCGGGAAGTATATAGAGTCTAATTTATAATAAATAAATTCTTCTGTATCGTATCCCTGCAGTTGAAGTGAAGCAGTCGGAGAGAGAATACGCTCGCGGTTGATGAGCACGAAATTAAATACACGCAACGTTAGGTGATCACTTATCAACGTACATCCGGTAGGGCTGTTTGGCAACGAGACTGTGATCAGTATATATCGGGCAGTCCTAGTAGAAATGTGATCCAGCTCAAGGATACAGATTCATCGAATTTTTTGAAAAATTAATTTTTCCATGTTTTAGAAAAGAGAAAGAATCAGTCATTTCAAAAACGGAGTGTCCAATTTCGACCCTTAACATCAATAAATAAAGACACATTATCGCACGAACCAAAATCGAAAACAAGAATTTCGACAGTAATATCATTCGATTTGTGAAAATCATTATTCGCCAATATGGGGCAGGTACGACGATACATGCATATCTATATGGTCTAATAATTATGCGTAGAACAGCGATTCGATTTCATAAAAATGAACGTCATTATTTGTGTGTGATAATATTTTTCTCCGTAGGGGATGTATTCGCCAATCGGTGTAACGAAGCAAGTGCTTCTGTTATTTGTGCTACAAATCGTCATCCTCGTGTTAATGGGTGCTCTAATGACATATGGTCCAGAAGCTAGGCCGAAAAACCAGACCCTAAGCCGACCTGAGAATGGCGATATCAAAGTTTATCCAAGTACGTATATAGCACATACCTACCTGTGTAAAGTTTGTGTACCTACCTATCTGCGAGTACGTAGTTTGAGAACGTAATCAAGCTAGTTTGTACATAACATCTATACGTGTTAAGTTACGTGTGAGATAAATGTTTACCGGAAGTAGGAACTAGAATCTATATAAAACGAAATTGATGTGATAACATAACGAAATTCTAACTTGATAATACGATAACTTGATAACAGCTGTGCGGATTTAGCTATGAAAGGCTTTAAGTGTTTAACATGAGTTTTCTCACTGTAATATAACCCGTTTCCTAATTTATTATATTAATTGTATAACTTTGCTTAGCTAGACCGTGTCTAATATGCTGTATGCAGGTGAGTCCGAACTTAATCAATTTATAACAAACTTCACCTGATTCTGACAATTAGTGGAATACCTGTATAGGCATTTTGGAATCCGATACGACGCACGTATCTTCATTACTGTAGCCAGTTACAAACCCGATTGATATATTCTCGCGAAAGATTAATTACTCAATTACATCGCTACGTATTAAGGTAGTAATTTGTTGTTAATACCTATAGAGATATAATGTATATCAGGTAAAGTCGTGGCTCTAGCTGTATAACAAATGGCAATTTCAAAGCATAGAGATTCACCAAAAATCTCAACAGTTTGAGGATAAGATTCATTCATTCGGCAATTTGATATTGTAAACTTCAAAAATTCTGATATAATTACTGTTCTGATTTTTGCTTTTGAGCGTTGATTCACGGAGTAAAATTGTTGAAAAATTAATTATCTAATGTACGCAGTGCGGGTGAATCAGAATATGGAGAAGTGAAAACGCGAAATAAAGTGAAAACGGAAATTTAAATAGAGAGGGGAAAACTGAGTTGTGTCCTATCCGGCAGCTTAACATTCAATGCTTCGTTGAAACTGCAATGTATATCTCATATTTCCCATGGGACATCTTGCGAAACACAGAGATATTAATTATTTAAAGCTGTAATGGAATTTGGAGTCGGCGCAGGGAAAGAAATAATTTTCTACCGAACGTAAATAAAATTTCATTGCTAATGACCAAAGAAATTTAACAAGATTAATTAGCGAGCCACTAAAAAACGGTTCTAGGTATAGGTGAGGATTAACTTGAATATTGAACAAGCGTATATACAAATACAGACTTATACAGCGACAGGATCCAATCTTATTTCTAAATTTCATTCTCCTTTGGAGTATGAGGAAAACTTGTGCGCAGAATTGCCCGTGTAATGCATAAAACAAAAGTATGCAAAGTTGACCCTCGGAGTCACCTTGCTTCTTGGAATAGAAACGACTTCCATCTGTTATTCAAAATATATTTTGAGAAGTCCAATGGGATCGAAAAAATACTTTTGAAAACCCATACAGTAATATATATATTTTTTTTTACATAACTTCATACCATATCATCAATTTATATCGTCGTATACAAGGAACTACGTATGAAACAAAATCCGGACATCAAAATATCTCTACAGACTACATAAAGCATTATTAGAGCTGTGCCAAGGGCGAGAAAAAATCGGCGATTGTGCTCCGGGCTGAAAGAACTGTGTTTTGACACAACAAATTCAGAAATAACGAGACACGCAGATGAATAAGAAAGGCTGAAAAAACTGAGCCCTACAATTTCACGTAACGGTGTCTTTTCGCAAAGAAGCTCCCCAGGCGGTGGTAGACCTTGGCATGGGGCTGGACAAGTACATTCTATACACGATATAATTGTAAACTAAATAAGAATAACAATAAAAATAAAAATGAAATGGCATTACACCTGGAGCTCTCGTGATACTTCCTATAGTTACAACAACGAGCCAAAACCAAATCGCTAAAATATAACATATTTAACGGTTAAATATCGGCTCTGGCCAAGGTGTGTTGCAGAATTATACTTATTTGCAATCGTAATCTGTACCGTATATACAGATGCCTATATCCATCGAGTCAATGCTGAAGTTTCCTAATTGAGGGAAATAAAATTATAATTTATATCATCCCCTGATCGGCAGGTGTACCCCACATTAAATAATCGATAATGAAAAACATCGTGGCATAAAACTTTTTGCATTTAACGAGAAAATAACATTTCAAATCTCAAGAGTACTTCGAAATATTTATACCCTGAATTGTGATCTGTTTAACTACTAATTACATAAAAAATCGATGGCTAAATGCTGAGAGCTGCAAGAGCTCATCATTTTAATGCATTGGTGTTGACGATAAACTCACTGAGCAGACGTAACGATCGAACATGATAGTTTAATTATATTTGACAGTGTAGTAAAAGTGTTATATGAGAAGAATTAGACGATATATATGGTCCCTTAAATTCTAATCAGTCAGTTAATGAAACAAGTTGCTATTAAGCAATAAGAATTATGATTAATTGATGAAAGATATATTAATTTCTTCCTAAATGGTCATGGCTGATTGTGAGCTACGCTCACTTTAGATTAATAGCCCAGCTGCACCCTTAGTACATATTAAAGATAATTATCATCTCGAGGTACTTCGAACAAACCTTTATTACGCGATTAGGAGAAAATCTACTATAATTTCAGAGTCAAACTGTGATGGCTAATTAATTTCTACAAAGGTACTCAATACTCTGACTAACTTCAGATTTGCAGTACTAATATTATCGGTAAATCATTTATGACGATCACATTAGAATTTATTAAGCTTGAAGCTTGATGAGATTAAGGAATGAGAGACAATCGATGAACCAGAAAATCTTCATTCCTATAGCGTTCAATATGATACGTTTGGCTCAGGGCATCTATTTGATATTCATCGAGAGATTTTTCCCTAGTTTCATCGCAATTTTTGAATACACATCGGAAGCTGATACTCCTAATGTGTGAAAAAAAAAAAATTTGTCCGAATTTGAACGGTAATCGAAAGAACGATTGCATTCCTATATATGTTGATGAGAAGATAGAAATTAGAGCAAACGCCAAGAAGAAGAGTTGGAGAAGGACTTTGTAATTAATAAAAACTATACATGTATAATAACAATATGAATAGGATCAGTGAATAATCCCCTATTTTCTGAGGCAGCAACCCTTTAACCGCACGTGCCAGGCATGAACTGTACTTCTTTGTTTTTCCCTTACTAAAAATCTAGTGTACCAAGATGTCCACGTGATGATATGGGTCGGATTTGGATTTCTGATGACTTTTTTACGAAGATATGGACAAAGCGCTGTGGGGTTGACTTTTTTGGTTGCCGGAATTTTGGTACAAGTCGCAATACTTTGCCAGGGAGTATTGCACATGGCTAAAAATTCCGGAAAAGCACCGTTGTCATTGCTAAGGTAATTAACATCTTTTACATCCGTGTATCCGCGTATATCCAATGTTTATAGTATGTAGGTTCAAATATAGTTTTACGCATTATAAATTGGGAACTAAAACTTTATGATTAACTTTATACTTTGCTTTACGCCGGCGTCGAGTTCCGAGGCAATCATTATTATTTTTCGCAGAATTTTTATATTAATATTGTTCTCACTTTCTAACCAATGTCCAATCTTCTTCCTTTTCAACCCCCGCTGGTTCACTCTTCATCTCAACTTTGAACATAATTTTTCACAGCTTGCTCAGTGCCGACGTCGCTGTTGCGGCACCCTTAATTTCCATGGGGGCACTTTTGGGTAAAACTACTTACATGCAACTCATATCTATGGGAATCATAGAATTGATTATCTACACCCTCAATAAATACATAGGCGAACACCATTTCGCAGTAAGAGTTAATCCCCAATATAAAAAACACAAATTTTGAAGAAACAATTTTTTTTTCATCTCTGTACACTCGTTACTACGAATACAATTATTATAGGCAGTCGACGCCGGGGACAGTATGTACGTTCATGTCTTTGGGGCATACTTTGGGCTCGCTATTAGCTTTATTTTTGGCCGGAAAGATAAGCCCAAAGATCATCCCTTGGAAGGCGCAAATTACCAGTCAGACATCTTCGCGATGATCGGTAAGACTAATTTTTATTTCTCCTTGAGCCCAAGCTGATACTGATGAGCAAATTAATTCTAAGGACGGAGGAATTAGTTGAATCTAACTTTTGAGAGAAATGAAAAAAACAAAAAAAAAATCCTTGATCGTAGAATACTAAATGAAATGGTGAAAGGATTTGGTCTCATTTTTTATTGACCGTTCCTTTTTATTTAATTCGTACATTTTCGAAACTTGAAGAGACTTTTATTGAAATGCAGAAGAATTTTTGGACTTATTAGATGAAAATGTATACTCGTAGGTACGATGTTCCTCTGGCTATTCTGGCCTTCCTTCAACAGTGCATCATTGCGTGGTGATGCTCAACAGAGAGCAATTATCAATACCTTACTCTCGATTGCTGCCAGCTGTGTAACGGCCTTTGCAACGTCGGCTATGATATCGAAAAACAATAAGTTCAATATGGTTCACGTTCAGAATTCAACTTTAGCCGGTGGTGTGGCTGTGGGTACAGCGGCAGGTATAACGAGAGAAAAATAACCAATTATCATAGGGTCGGGGAAATTTGACCTGAATTTAATTTATTTTCCGACTTTTTTGTAAGGGTTGATCTGTGAACCTGCTGGTGCTCTTACAATTGGCTTTATTGCTGGAGTTCTTAGTGTTCTCGGTTACAAATACCTTACCGTAAGTATAAAATATGAAGATTTATAAAAACGAGAAACAAAAATTATTTATAAATTAATTGTATCAAAAATCGGCGGACTTTTTTCGGAATTTATAAGTCATTTTGAGTTTAGAATTTATATATATCGTACATGGCTTATCTAGTTTTTCAAACTGATTATTTAATGAAAATAAATTCATAAAAATTCAGCCAGCAATTCAAAAATTCTTGGGAATTCACGACACCTGTGGAGTTCACAATCTCCATGGAATGCCCGGAGTTCTGGCCGGAATATTCGGAGCGTTTATGGCAGGAATTGCAACAGTTGATGAATATGGTCTCTCGCTGACCGAGGTAAACTTTAGGAAGAGTAATTATATAGTAGACTGAAATTTTTCTTTCAATTAATTCTACAGTTCGAAAGATCTCATCTTTCCAACGCTAATCTCTCAAGAAAAGAACCGAAGTACTGAAAATCGTGTGTTAATCAAATGGAAAAGTTCAAAGGCTTTGAGGCAGTACTTAGGATTGAGATAGAAACCTGAAGTTTGCACAACATTTTTTTTTTTTTTTTGTATATATTTTGAGACGTTCTGGCCCATGAGAGTATGGAAATTCAAATATTACCGAATTAAGGACCACCCTAATCTGTATATTTATTTCGATAATAGGTATTCCCAGCAAGAGCAAGAGATCCGGGTCTGAACAGAACAGCCGGGCAGCAAGCGGGCTATCAATTGTTAACGCTACTAGTTACTTTGATAATAGCTATTGTTTCGGGGCTGATCACAGGTGATAAAAAAATTTGTTTAATCGATTGGTTTTCCGATATATATATAATTTTGTTTAATTTTTTTGAGGAGTTATTCGATTGAAATTTGTAATTTTCATTTGATTTTTTCATCAGCACGATTTATTTATTTTTTTTCTTAAGGATATATCATAAGCCTGCCAATTTTCGGTACGATTTCGGAAGAGCAAAAGTTCGACGATACTGCGCACTGGGAACTTGAAGAGGAAGAACACGAGACAAAACCAAAGGAGCAAAACGTTAGCGAACAATTACCGATGGGTCACATATGATATTTACTTGTTACCGGAGTTCGAAATTGAGAAAGAAACATTATTCTCTAATGATCTAATTTCATATAAAAAAAAAGTCTAAACGATCCAGCCGCGGTTGTAAAGAGCTAAAATTGACTCTAAAAATGTTTGACCCTTCTAATCGTCAATACTTTTAAGAATACGTAAATTTCACTTTGCCAATCAGTGTGCTTCTTTGATAGATGGATTAAAACAGTATTTCTTATTGAATAGAAAATAATCACGACATAAGATCTGCATTTGTTTTTATTACCTAAGTTTTTCTTATAAAATTATTGCTTAAAACTATATCTATACAATAAATAATCATTCTACCTACTACCTATTTTATGATACTGTGAAACTGTTCGATACAGAATTAGCAACGGGATATTTTAATGACCTTCTTACTTATTATAAAACAATACATTTTCACCCCCCACCCTTCCCCTTTGTTAGACCCAGAATAATTATATTAATACATTGACTGCAAATTGATTGAGAATATATTAAAATTCACTGTCTTAGAGAATAATGATAATAGTAATAATCTGGATAATTAAATTTTTTTTAAGCGATATAATATATTATATTTCAATAAAATGTAATTAACAACACGCAAGTGCGAAAGATTTGATATATTACACTAGTTAATTAAATTTCATTTAATTCCCTTTTATTTTATTACAATTATTTCATCAAGGCATGAACGACAGCCTTAGCGTTTAGTGATTTTAAATCTGTGTATGTTTGGCCAGTTCCAACAAATACGATCGGTTGACCGGTTATATACGTCATAGATATCGCAGCACCCACCTGAAAGTAACAATTTACTAAATTAAATACCGAAGATGAAATTAATAAAAAAAAAAAAAATAAACTTTACGTAAAAATTGATAGAAAAAGAACGAAAATATCGTTGCCTTTTTATTTGCTATACATAAATCCGTATTATACCTATAAAAGAAAAAAAGCTTATCTCAAGGTACCTTGTCATCGATTGTATCAAATTTAGTTAATACAATGCCGTCGATAATATGCGGGTTAACAGAGCTGCTATAATCTGCTAGAGCTTGATTAAATTTAACCAATTGATCAACAGCCTCATTGCCCACCAAAGCTTCACCGACAAAAAGTACCAAGTCCGGATCGTTGACTTTAATCAATTTAGTCAACGCCCTCATCAATGGCTCATTGTCCTGCATTCTACCAGCAGTATCTACAAGGACAATATCGATCTTTGAATCTTTGGCAAAACGAATAGCCTCCATAGCTATCGCAGCTGCATCTTTCCCGTATCCTTTCTCATAAAGTTGCACCATTGTTTGATTGTTATGCTTTTCTGCTGGATGTAGAGCGTTCAGATGACGCGTGTGTGTTCGCAACTGTTCAACAGCACCAGCCCTGTAAATAGATGACAAAAATCATTAGGTAAGTCTTTTGATGGATGAATTTTTACAGAATTATATCAAAAATGGTTGAGTTTATATCACCTGAAAGTATCACAAGCAGCAATTAGGACTTTGAAGTTATTTTCGATAAGCCAAAAGCAGATCTTGGCCAAATTCGTTGATTTTCCAACTCCGTTTACTCCGCAGAATGCCATAACGTAAGGTCTGTTATTCTTTTTGGCTTCAAATGCGTCGCGCAGTATATCAACCCTTCTTTTTGGCGACAATATTTGTACCAAAGCTTCTGTTAGAGTGCCTTTTACTGTATTTGCGACACTATCAAATGTGCCTAATACTTTTCCCTCGAGCTTAGCACTCACGGATTCGCATAATTTGTATGCAATGTCCGAAGCCACATTCTTGGAAATCAAATGATCTTTTAATTTGTCCAATGCCGGCAGCATGTCTTCTTTGGAGAGTGATTTATTTCCGACAAGACCCTTGAACATAGCAAATACGCCTCCGGATTTTTTCTGTGCTTCAGGTCTTGCAGTTTCTATTTCTTCTTCGTACGATTCATCTTCAGACTCACTCTCAACTTCCAAGTCACGAATCCCTCCCTTCATTTGTCCAATCATCTACGAATTTCGAAATACATTAATACAAAGAATTCCACAACTCTAGAATGGAGATATTCTCGAAAAAGAAGCTTCCCTCTCTCTCTCTCTCCTAGTCTCTCATGATTGTAAGCGTTATTTAATTATTTCCCCATTTATAGACCTTATCTACTCATGTATTAATTCAGTTTATTTTCTTGGTATTCCAGGTCAGATGTCATGGCTATTATACTCACAGTCGTATCTGTTTGAATATTATTGTCACCATCCTCGGGCTTATCTCTAGTTCGTTCCAAGTTGACCAAGTCTTTATTGGTCCCACCTAACTCCCAAGTGCGTGGTTTCTTTCCAGCTTTCTCTGGTTTTGGACTCTTTCTGCAAGTTATTGTCATTGAATACATGTAATACATGTGATAAATGTAATAAACCAAGAAATATTGGGATATAAATGTATAACAGCAGTCTCTGGCAAACCGGAGGATTTCAATTGATCACTCACTGTTTATCTGCTTTCTTTTTCGGTCCACCCAGCTTTTGGGCAAGTTTCAGTCTGTTGGCTAACAGAGTGTCTTCATCTAACTGCCCGTTCGTGACAGGGGACTGTTTTGGCGGTTCTGCCTTGGGTGGTTCTTGAATTTTCACTAAAAAATCAATATAATGAGATATAAATTAAATGGCTCAGAATTAGTTTGCAGATTTGGTAGCTTTGTTGATCTCCATTGCACCATGCATTATTATAAAAAAGCGAGTGATTATGATAGCTGACTGATGAATAATACTGAATGTAAAAAGCCAATCATATTTATTAACTACATTCACATTACATTCATGGCATGGTATCACTTACGAAGACTATCGTCGTTTGAAAAAATGCCTTTCTTCTTCTTTCCTGTAAATATGATGTGAATTATGTGCATACCAAGTTAGTAAAGCATTGCTAAATCAAGTGCAGTAAATGTTAGTATAGTGAATCCAATATAGAAGATCTTCTACACCCAAATATACCAGAAATTCATAAACATTTCCAAGTATTATAAATGAGGAATTCATTTCTCAACAGAAATGGTGCAATACTATGGGATTATCAGGATTATTTATGCATAGATTCAAAAACTAAAAGATTATAAGCTGTACTCAAAACCCCTGGCAAGATAGTGAAGAAGGAGTGGTAGTTTGAAAAGATTTGAATCCTGTTATTTATAGTAAAGATACTTTACCCTGTTTCTTGATGTCCTTGTCATCTTTTCTTTCAATCATACTAGCGACGGTTTTTTTGGACTTAAAACTTTCGTCAAAAGTCCTCATTTGCTTGGGTAGTTTAGCCTGATTTTTCCCCCATTGTTCAGCAGCGACTAATACTGCGTCATAATTTTTCTTGAAATTAAAACCAGAGAACCACTCAGATTTTTGCAGCTCATTTTTATAACGATCTCTGAACTCCAAGTGAATATCGTTTAAAAATTTATCCACGTATGATAATTGGAGTATCTTTTGATAAGCCACGACAAATACAAGCTCAAATTCATTGTCCAATTTGTACTGAAGACGCAACGAATCATGGTCGAATAAATTGTTGCCCGTTCGCTCCTGCAAATAAAATTCTCACTCGTTTTATCGGTTATAAATATTTCGGGTGATCAAAAAATCGGCTTAATTATCGTTATAGGTTTTTTTTCGGTACGAAAATCCACGCAGTTTATGTTAAAAAAATAAAGAACAAAGTAATAGACAGACACATGTGTTCTTCTCACTGCCATATGTTCAGTTCCGAAGATAACAAAGGTTCGATTATTGTGGTTAGTTGCTAGCGGGTTTTGATGGACGCGTCAAGGCATGACAAGCGTATATCGTGGACAATTTAACATCGCTGATTGTCAATTGAGAGTGTGACGAATGTAAATTAGTGAATTGTTAATAATATAATTGTTTTTCCTACTCACCTGAAGAATAACACTGCGAATGAGGGCGTTTACACTTGGAGTAAATATTTGCGAGGTACTTTGAAAACACCATAAGACTATACCGCCTTTACTAAATATCGTGAATAGATCTAGCATTTTAAAACCGCGTTTAGTACGCTGAAAATATTAATTATAAGGAATGAACTTAACCTAACCTAACAGTGAGAGTGAGTGAATGGCGTTTGATATTTGTTACACGTCAGATGGCCGGAAGTTGATTGCGAATAATAAGAAAAGTTGGAAGCACTACTAGAGTCGCGAAAAGATTTAAAAATCCGCAAACAGTGCGAAGACCCTAAAGCGAAACGCCTTCCGTATCTACATATTAGCTATTCCGTGGCTAGAGTGTTTCGAGTTTTTAGTTTTTAGCGGCAAGTGAGCGGGAAATAAATGACAAATAAAATGGCGTCCGAGGAACCCGCGAACGAACAAGGTTAGAATAAGTTTAAAAATTTCGAACTTTCTAGCCTCACCAGATATTGGGAATAACAAAATTCATATATTCCAGAACTGCTTCCGGTAGAAGAGAGTCTTATGAGTTTGGAAAAACTGGATCGAGCCTCACCAGACCTTTGGCCCGAACAAAGTGAGTCAATTTCTTATTAAACCAGCCTTTCACAGATATACGTGAAAAAATTTTGTTTATAAAAGTTAGTTTATATCAGCGAATGATGAAGTTCCAGGTGTCAACGAATACGTAGCACAAAATTCTCCACAAACCGAACCTCCCTCTTGGGCGGCAAGTCTCACCACTGACGATATAAACAAATTACATCGTAAGTAGCAAAGACTGTTTTAATAATAATTATTATCTTTCCTGATCTGTATTTCTATCGATAAACTGACTTATTTCCTCATTTTAAAGAGCTGGGAAATCTTTCTATGACCGGTCTCATCGCAGAAGTTAAAAAACTACATGATATGGCGTATCAACTGGGATTAGAAGAAGCCAAAGAAATGACCCGTGGCAAATATTTAAACATATTTAAACATAAATAGTAGGAAAATATCGAAATAGATGTATGTATGTATATATTTTTTGAACTAATACTTTATAAGAATTTTCTAGCTATGAAACACTTGTCTACGTCATAAGTCACACTATGTTAAGAATTATTAAAGATATCTACGTTATTGGACTGGTTAGAGATTTCTAGAAAACTGAGGATCTCGGATAATTACTGACTGATTACGATTCCTAGAAACGATTTATTTCACAATTCAGATACAGAATTGAGTAGAAAAACTTTGGAAGGGAACATGAATTCAGTGGAGAGAAGGATTTGAATTTTAGTAGAGATAACGAAAATCGTAAAAATGATTCAATTTATTCAAAAATATATTCCAGAGTTACAGCTTTACGTATCAGGTAGATCACCAAGTAACTGAATAAAAAAGAAGCTGGGTAGATACCATCGAATTGCTCATCAGGTTCACATGTCCTTGGCCTAGAGATAATCAGAAATGATGTTGTTATAAAAGATGACAAATTTGTGAAGAATTGGTGTTGGATAAGTAGGACTCTCACAATTCGCCATAGAAGAAGTTCATGTCAGATAAATTGGTCTGGGATTACATTTATGATTGTTGAGTTAAGCAAATTTTAAACAACTTTACCCAAAGCCATAAACTCTAGTTATGGATAGATTATCTATAAATTAGACGATTAAATTCACTCACTAATTCGTCCAAGTCAATATCCATTCCTTGTGAAGCTGCCTCGATAGAATCTGCAATTCGAGCCAGTTCTTCATCCTCTGTTTCCATACCCTGTGTATCATGTTCAAAGTCAGTTACTAATCTTGTTGCATCTACATCTTCTGCGATTTCTACAAGCTCCTCGTTGTCTTCTTCTGGATCATCTGACTGCTTATTTGATCTTCTGTAAATTCAAAATGAACATTAAACGAAAATTATTGATTATTCAAAATATTGTTATTAGTGATAGAGTAGGTGTTCCTGAAAGTTCTTACTTTTTGATAAATGCTTTTTTCTGCACAGTTTTTATAGGAAATAATCTTTGGATCAGTTTCAATATTGGTTTAGACTTCTGCTGTACAGATTGAGGTGGTTCCAGAAATTTTTTCAGGAAATCTGACATAGGTGGTAAAGGTGAGCCTGGATTTAAAGCTCGATGCGTCAACTTGTCCCACACATATTGTCTAGAAACATCAGGTACTGTGCCTGCTTCGAACGCTTCTTTGCTCTCCTTCGTGGAATCGTCTCTGAAATAAGAATACAAATCTAGACAACTTGGAGAAACGTTTTGCAGAATCGATATGAATTGGTAAAGTGATAGGAGTTTTGATTTTGGAAACATTTCTATCCCATTACAATTTGAAAGATCCCAAAGTAACGTACTCTACATTCATAAGCATCATTGAATCGATGAGATTCTCTATAACTTCTTCCTGTTCGTCTGCCAATTGATTCATAGAAGATTTAATCGGTTTCGCTTGTACTATCCTTCTATCTTCAGCATATATCAATTCGATGTATACTAGGCACTATTATATGGACAATTTAGTTATTAATTTATCAGTTTAGTTTGCAGTAGCATTATATATTGATATAATGAAAACGTACCCAAGGTTGTCCAGAAACATTGATTTTCGGAAATAGTACACCCATTTTGGGGACAGTGTTTGCTCTATATACTCTTCTAACGATAGCAACTTTTTTTTTATCTGCCATTGCCTTTACCAACGAATAAAATGGGCTGGCCACCGACTGAAAAATATTGAAAAAAAATTCATCCAAGTGTGAACAGATTTAAATCTAAAATGTAAGGAAACACACAGGAAATTATTTAAAGTCATGTATACCTGTTGTCCAGGAACAACAATGTATGAGCCTTCGCCAGTCAGACAATCCATTGATATCAGTTTTTGTTTAGTGAAGCCATAAATCATGAAACCTTTTGGCCCACCTTCGTATTTTAACGCGGCTGCATCTTCATCTGTAATTTTTGTGTACATTAGGACGATATTTGAATAGGAAACTGAGATTCAATATTATAGAATACTATTTGATGAAAACTCAAGAATCCAGTAAGTGTAACTCTATCATTTATATTGATATCTCGAAAATTCATGAACAATAACGTTGCATATATAGGATTTACAGATTTTTCGTAAAAATTTGTTCTTTTCCTTGCATTGAAATGAAACTTAAGATATTCCCGAAGAATATATGGGATACAATAGAAAATACCATACCTGAAAATGGTATGAATTTTCGTCCATACATATGCCCAGTAATAATATCATCTTTGCCAATCTCTTCTCTATTTCTATCCACTAAAGCACGACTTCGTTCAACTGGTACTTTGTTAGTTTCCGTATCAGTATACAGTTGACACGTAGGTAATTTGAAGTCCCCTGTTGTCTAATAAACGTAATCAATCACAATTATATTTACCACATATTTCAATCGTCTATAATTCCAGTGCCTGATTCAGATTGACATACTTTTAAATACATTATGATTGGAATTTCGACATCGAACAAATCCATATCGACTTTCCATGGCATTGGAGTCTTCGACTTATCTTTATAAATCATCAGCTTCGGTATACTATTGTCAAACGTCATAGTTTGGCCTTGAACCTGCATCAAGAATGAATAAAAACGTGCGTTAGTTTTTTCAAAGTGAATTAAAACCACATAAAATCGTTCCGCTATTTCAATACTCTTTCTTGAGATTGATGAAACCGATATATAATTCTGCTGATTAGATGAGCTCAATTCTTTGGTAGATTGAAGATAATATTTTAATTATTAAACGCAAGTTCTCAAGATGGAAACACAAGAGAAATCACCATTTCACAAACTCTGGCAAAAAGCTCCTCGCTAGAGTTCAGCTTAACCTGGGAGTCTCCATTCAGCAATTTGTTACCACTGAAAGATAAAATGGAGGATGTTAAAGATCGATTTCTGAACTAAAAATCTCTAATACTTGAGTGTGAGATTAATTTGATAAGTAATTCCATAAAATCTTGTTCACATTTATTATAGACATTGAATTACATTGCCAATAACTTGATGTCTTTGGCTTGAATATCTGCGGCAATGGTCTTCATATCATATTGTTCTATAACATCAGCATCTTCCTTGAAGTCAGTCAATAAAACAACAGTTATGGCTGAGTTGTTATCTCTGAAAATAAAAACTAATGACATACCGAGTTATGGTGTTTGAGATCAAAATTTTTGATCAAGTTTCTTTGTTTCTTGAATACCCATTCAATAGAAGAGTCAAATCAACTTACACACACTCTGCATTGATGTATTCAAGCACTACGTTCATACCATCGATCCAAACAGCGCTCTCTTTAGTTCCTCGCAACTTTTCAATACTTTCAATCAAATCCCACGAAGGTACTTGCAAAGAATTTAATTCCACAATGTTGTCGTAATCCAATCTATTCTTTGTCTCAGATGCACCCATTAGTATAATTCCTACCTCATCTTTGGGGCGTAAAAAAATCTGCACAATAATAATGGTTTTATTTTGAAAACAGCTTATATCAGTCTCATACCTACATCAAGAATTAATACATGCGGGTTATCTCGTTTTATTTTGACACTTACCCTTCTTTGGATTAATAGCTTCATAAGAAGTTTTGATTTTTCTAAAAAACTTGTCTCATTTTCGTCTTCTGTTTCATCTGTGCACCCGACGTTGACTAGTATTATTAAACAATCCTGAAAATTGTTGTTTTTTATTTATTAACTCTGAGGTAATATTCGGCTTTAGTTTTAGTATAAATTTGATATTTCTTGAATTTTAATAAATCTATAAGGAGTAAAAAAAAATATGAAAATATCGAGGTAATTTCCTAACCTTTTTGTATCTGGGAGGCATGTTTTAGCCTTTGTATAAACAGTTTTTCACTCTTATTCGATGGATCACTTCGCGAAACTATTTTAAACGACGTTTTATATTCACTTGTCTTGTTGCAGTTTACAGAAAAGTTTCTAATTTTCTATCATGACAGATATTCTGTTTAAATTGGTCGACCTTGGACGTGTTTCGACAGGTCTTTAAAATAAAGATATGAATCGCCGGACTAACAATCGACCATCTTTAATCTCGTAAGTCGAAGTATTCGAAAACGCGCGGTAACAATCAAGCAAAGAATTCCATCCGATTTTCGCAATCGCGGCAAATGAGGTTTTAAAGTTTTCAAATTCTCTATCAGCCTTCGGACTATAACAATCTATTCTTTGTTGCCTCAGATAATCGTTATCAAGTTTCTAATCAACTTGATTCTTTATTATTTTATTACTTAGGAAGAACACAGAAGTCATACCTCTTCCATTGAGATTCTATTAAATTTTCAAACTAAACGCATCTCGGTGCTTCAATTCAATATCATAATAAGTTAGGTATAAAAAGACATCCATATTCCTTCATATACAATTTTATTTCACAACAAAATAACAATAATGATGAAAAATGTGAATTATAGCTAAATATAGAACCGAAATTACACGTGCGAAAATTTCCTGTGTACTTTTTCAATATGCCTTTTCACAGTACTTGGTTGTGAGAAATTATTACCACAAATTGGGCAAAGATGTTCTGGCAATTTTTCTCCAGTATGAGTAAGAATGTGTCTTTTAAGATGACTGGAATTAACATAATCTTTCTTACACATTGTGCATTTGTAAGGTTTTTGGCCAGTATGACTTAAAAGATGTTTCTTCAGATGACCATTCTGTTTAAAACGTTTGCCGCAAGTATCGCACGAGTAAGGTCTTTCTGCCGTATGAATCCTGACATGTTTTTCAAGTTCGCCATGCGTGAAGAACTCAGTTTGGCAGATACGGCATTTAAATTGTTTTTCACCATTGTGCCTAACGATATGAATTTTCAAATTGAAAGACTTGCTGAAACGTTTTTCGCAGATGTGGCATTGGTGAGGTTTTTCACCCGTATGAGTAAACATGTGACTCTGAACATGAGCTACTTGAGAAAATCTTTTACAGCAAATTGAACATTCGTAAGGTTTTTCAGAGTGGCATCTAAGATGTTGATGCAACTTTCGATAGTTGTAAAATTCTTTACCACAAACATTGCAACGAGTTGGTTTAGCGAGCTTGACATGATCCTCTCGCATATGGCGAAATAAATTATTCTTCTGAGTGTAAGTCTTGTTGCAATGTCTACACTGGTACCTATTATCAGCTAGTCTAACTATTTTCGGTCCCCGTTTCTTAGCTTCCATCACATTGCCACTTTCTTTATCTCGCTTCGATTCCCCCGTGCAATTGTTCAACTTAAAGTGTCTAACAATGCTTCTTTTAGTTCTATACTCCTTCTCGCAATGAGTACAACGATACAATTCACCCAAATCATTTTCGCCTATTTCTAAATCATTCTTTTTTCTTCTTTCAAAAACAAAGTCACTAACATTTGACCTTGGTTCACTTTCCGTTTCAAGATTACAAGGAAAGTCCGGAGTCACCTCTATTCTAATCATGGAATTTCCTGATATCTGATCCTCGCAGCTTTCTATATTCATATAATTACAATTATCCTTTTCTTTGTGTGTTTCTATTATAAAACTACCGCTAGTAACCATAGAATTGGTCAAGTCACCAAATTCGAATTGACTGGTGGATAATTGATTCCTAATACAAGCTTCTGTTCCAAATATATTATTTCCATTCTCTAAGTTTCCAAAATTTTCATCATTTCTTTTACAATTATGTTCACGCATGTGTGAATCCTGTGGGACATTTTTCACTGCGTTAATACCAGCATGATTTAGCCATGTTTCTTTCAAGCTAGATATATTATCAAGAAGATGTAATGCATTAGCCATATTCAGAGGATAATTTACTGGCAATTACCTAGAAATTTAACTGTATAATTTCTTTATCCAATGAACTGATTTCTAGCTACTTAATGACTATAAGTAGCAATAAAAAAGACAGTGAGAACAGGATTCTATACAAAACAGGCATCAAATAATGAATTTAAAAACACTGCAAAAAGTTCAAACGCCGATGAAGTGGTGTGCGAAAATACATCATGTGTGCTGCTGTATTTCCAATCTTCGTTTCTAAAGAAAGAAAAAGATGGTACCATTAATATTTACTCAAAATAAGATACTTGATTTCTTAGTCAGCTAAATCATCAAAGGACGTTTACAGGGATATAAAAGCATGAGTGTCAGAACACACAGACAGTATTTGATGTTTGAAACAATAATGTCGACGATGATTTTATCAAATGTTGTTATAATTTTAAAAAGAATATACCGAACGACTGCTATTTATTTATTTTCGAAAAAATGAAGTTTCAGGTTATCTACGATGAGTGCAGTTTGCTGTACTGGAAAATGAGTAATCACCTTTAAAAAATTACGTTCAAATATGGGTAGGTTCATTATAACACCGCATACTTGGTGAAGAATTTCTGTAAAAGGAAAAGAAACGTTCCAACAATTTCTAAATTTTTTTCATTTGACGTTTCACCGATCTTAAAAACGAGAGGTATGCGTTTGCAGATAGATCGCCAAGGTCGTTCGATATTTACTTATAAGCAACGCCATCTTTTATCGACAATAACAACTCAGGAAAGTTATGACGTCATATGCAGTTTCTTATCATTAAAGTTTGTAATAAATACAAGAATTCTACTTGTAATTTTCAGTTACGTATTACTGTGATGGATTAACAACTAAATATCTAAAATAATCGTCAAGAGAATGAACTGGGTTATAATATAACGCGTAATTTTCTACTGCGAAGATAACTTCCGGTGTTGATTAGGTGAAAGGGTAGTCGGTAGTAGCTTAGTATCACCTGTTGTAAACGCGGCTATATGTTGTATGGAATAGTGTATGATTGTTGAGAATGTTGGTGGGTGACAAGTGTGTTACAAGATTAGTAGACTTAAACCACGTATTAAATAATGAATTTAGTATGATATAATGTATACGAAAATTTTATCACTCTTCCTCACCGTATGCGTGTTTGTTAGTTAGCCTAAAAAATCCTTAAAAATCATCCGTCGAACCGTCCATTCGTCCATACATACATATACATACGTGGGCGTATAATCATTGAATGAAATATGCACCACAACAGGAGAAAGAAAAAGCGCGTCAATTATGGTGTAAGAGTTGTTGAATTACTCCGCGGTGGTAAGGGCTTTGGCTTTACAATATCTGGTCAACAACCCTGCATATTAAGCTGCATTGTGCAGGGTAGTCCAGCTGAAAATGCCGGTCTTAGAGCGGGGGATTATCTCGTTGCCGTAAATGGTCACAGCGTGAGTAAAATTCCCCACGACGATGTGGTCAGATTAATAGGAAATTCAAAGGGTTTATTAAGATTACAAATAGCCGAAAATTATTACTCCGATTCATCGGACGAAGAGGGATTAGCTACTGTAAGATCAAAGCCAAAATATTCTCACAAACCAAGAACAAACGCCGTCACAACTGCTCCCCTACAATGCAGAATAGCTAAAGTTGTCAGAGACTTGCATAGCGGAGCTATGTTCGACGCAGCTAATCGGGCATCACAAAATAAAATACAATGCAGTCATGCGTCGCTTCATCATCGATGGAATATGGCTAGTCCTCTGCCTCCGCCACCACCGCCTTTATCTCTCAAACGAGATACTGAGAAGATTGTACATCGTACTGTCGTCGGTTATCTAGGCACTATTGACATACCTAATCAGTTACCTCCGTCGTCGATGATGCAGGTAAGGAAACATTGCAACGGTTCAAAATTCAGTCGAATTTATTCTAGTTTCTCAGAGAATAAACTCTGATTTTTGCTATTAGTTTTGTTTTTTGGGGACTAAAGTATTGATTAATCATATTTTACGCTAATTATGTATATATATTACGTGGAAATAGCTCGAATGTTGGATTTTTGCAACTCAATTTTCATGATTTGTGTATTAAAAGCCATGTTCTCTCGTTTTTTTTTTTACATGCAAACAAACCAGGTATATGGATGAGTGATTTGAATAGGTGAGCAACTGGGAATGGCCAAGAATGTAGTAGGAATGTAGGATCTCTTAAACAAACGAATCATTGATAAGAAACTTCATTTAATCTTTTCTGTACAATAAACCAAAGAATAGTCAATAAATTCTGGATAAATGCATGTTTTTAATCATGAAGAGACCATATGCATGTGAAAGGTCCAGGGAATTCAGAATTCATATGAATATTCTCTTAATGAAAATAGAATTTTTAAATCTTAGGTCTGTAGAAGGCGAGATCCCGATTATTCTTAAAAAATTTAATTTCCAGTAAAAGAATTTATAAATATTATTCACGCCATTGAATATTGAAAATGAAATGCTAAGGCTATAAATACTTGTTGAAAAACAAGAAAGTTGGAGTGATGAGAGTAGACTTCAATTAACACATCTGCATATGCTAATAATATTTCTATTTTTCTAGGTACTAAGGAAGTGCGTCAAAAGACTCAAAGCAGAGAAGAGAAATCCCACGACAGTACTGCTCACAATACACGTAGCAAATATAAAGTTGACAAATTCTGACAACAAAGTGATAGCCGAGTATCCATCGTTCAGAATAATATTCTGCAACTCATTCTCAGAATTAGATAAACAGTATTTTGGTATTTTGACTAAATCTGTGAAAGATAATGATGATATAGTCTCTAATTCTTGCCATGTTTTCACCATATACTACAAACTAATAGATCATGCTGTACATTCCAGTACTTGTAACATATTTGGCTTTACTTGCACAAAAACATCGGAATTGAACGTCTGCCAAGAATTCCCAGACAGTTGTAACAGTCTAATAGGTGCCATACAAACTCTTTATATATCAGATACAGACAGTGAGTCTAATCCCTATAACGAAGAGGCAAGGCTTCACCACGCAGCCTCACCTCAACCAAGTAACGTAAGCACATCAACAGCACATTCAAGCAACAGTGATTCGGGTATAGGCTTTAAAGACGACTATGGAAATCAATCGGACAGGAATATGATGGCTGATTTTCAAGAAAGGAGACAATATTTGCCCAATTTACACCTGAGGGAATCTGCTAATTCTTCACATCAAAAAAACTGCCCTCTTCCAAGACCAAGAGTCAACGAATCTCTATCTCTAGGTTCTAAATTGACCGTTAGAGCCGTACCAGATGTCGGTTGGACCGACGATATGAGATCAAATCAATCTAAAGACGCTCTATTCTTGTATAACGCTAAAGAAAAACACGGAGCAACAAATTCCAGCAAACATTCTGAGATCGGTGAAGGGTTTGGGGGACAAATGGCGCCCGTTTTGTGTGGGGATGAAAATGGGGATGGGAGGGGGAACAGCACCTGTCTGGCACCATCTGCTCTGCCTTTGAACAGTATGGGGTTGCCTAGTAGTCTGATGAGTAACTCGCTAGAGGATGAAACTCTGGTATTAGACGATGGTGATGAAGAAGATGATGATAATGTCGATTTAAATTGTGTTACGGAATCTTTGCGCGATGAAGTTGATGATTTTGGTATAATAATTGTCGCCAGTAGCACCGAGAAATTAACGTCTTTTAATAAACGCGGGGTAAACGAGAGCTTCAGCAAGCTTAGCCCGAAAGTTTACAGTGTTTCAAAATCTCTTGTGCATAGTTTAGAGGATCTGAAACCTACAATGGAGTGTAGTAACTCATTGATGCATCTCTACTCTGGAAAGAGCGAAAAACCTCGATGGGGAAGCCTGCAGGAGATAAGAAACATCGGGAATTTCAATTCTAACAACTGTTTGGTGAGTTTTTCTACTCTTGACTTATCATTCGATGTATGTAATGTTCGTCGTCTTCCATTAACAAATTAATAGATTTTTTGGATTGCCTTTTTCAACGTGGTTAATATTGAAGACGTGATCTTTTCTCTATACTGTAAAAATTCATTCGCATATTTGAAATCTTTTTGAAATCGTCTCGTATGCAATTTGTATAATATACAACTCCGATCCATATTCCAAGTTCTCCTCAGATTTCAAACCGTTATGTAGACGGATTTTAACGGGAAAATCTGAATGAGGTCTGAAGTAAAGGTCACAGCACGACCTCTCACGCGTACGAGGGATATAATACGTGCTTCTATATCATATGTGTGTAGTAAAGTAGAATCTGAGTAGGTATACGTTATATAGGGAGAGGCGGGACTGCGTTTTTGAAACCTCTGTAAATTATTTCGCAATACGCTTTAGTTTATTCGGGTTAGCATCGAATGCGGTTGAATTGGGTCGTTGGGAAAGAAACTACAGAAAAAGATTGAAGATAAATTAAGACGGACACTAATTACATCTTGTGATTATAAAAGATTCGGTAGTTTTTACATCTAGGATTGGCCCACTGCAGATTTAAATCCCTTGAGATATTTCATTATTCTTCGTTTAGTTTGGGGAATAAGATCTTCTTTGTCTGTTGTTCGAATCAATTCTCGTTAACGGGATAAACGCCGAATTGAATATTCGTTTGAATTCGAATAAAAATTCAATTAGACCTAGTAGATGAGAAAAATTCAACGTAATCGAAACGGATTTATATTGCAACCGGCTCCATTGGAATTCTTGTTCATCTTTATCTAAATCCTCGGATTCCCAGGTTCTTTCTTTAGCTTTTTATGTGACGATAAGAAAAAAATACATGATATTTCGGTTCGAACACCGAACATTGCGGGTACCTTTTCGAGTGCACGTGCCTTTCGAAACGGTCTTACGATCGGTCGAAATCCGGAACCGGTTCTGGTATCGATATATCCCACCATATATCCATTCGAAAACTACGACCCGGAACCCGTTGTGGAACCGAAACTTTGAACCGGTTATAAATTAGTACCCTAATTATCTATTATTACCAATTTCCTGAATAATTTCCGCGTGATAAAAATTACTTTGTTGAATAACGACCTTTGTGCGAATTTTTTCGTACCTCGTACACGTTTCAATCTAATATGACTAGTAATTAGTTGAACGAGTCCAGTACGCACGTATTTATATTATATTGTATTCCAGCGATTTCTATAAGTAGTACGTACAAAGAAGAAAGGAAAAAAAGAACATACAAAAAGACACAAAAAAATTGCAGCATAATATAGGTAGTTCTTTTTAGCTGCGTAAAATTTGCTAAACGCCACCCTTTCCTTTCATTCTTTCTTTCGGTATTGAAGTTTTTTTTTCTTTTTCTTTTCTTCTACTCGTAGCTGACACACATATGTGTTAATTCTATAGATATGATATACCTTTCTATGCATAGGTCGGAAGAAGATAATGCGCATGTATGTAAAAAGAGTAGTAGTAGTCTTTTTTCTGGTTTCGTTGGATTCTTCTAACGCACCGTGCCCTTTCTTTCATTCTTTTATTCTTTTTTTAAGTAGACAAGTTTCTTTCAATACCGACTTTTTTCGGTTTCTTTTTTCTTACTCTACATACAATGAGCGCTTTAGTTGTCAATGAAGTATTAGATGACGTGGGAGATGTTTAAAATAACGATGAGTAAAAGGAATAGAAAAAATATCGTATTTTCACATTTGTAGACATAAATGCGTAGCGTATCGTAAACAAACCAAAAAAAAAAAAAAAAAATGAATGAATGAATGAAAATATATACAATCATTTTATCCGTAAACCTCTGAAGCCTATCTTATGGTCATATTAGCTCCTATCTCAAGAGTATACTCGAAAGTAAAGATTGTTCGGGTTAGTGTTGAACAAAGGTAAACAAGCCGTATTTAAATTCTGATTTTCATAAAGACTGACTTACATATTTTTATTTTTATTTTTTCAATTCGTCACCAGAGTGTGAGTCTAAGCGTCGATCAGATAATAAAACTGAGTTTATCTCTTCGGCCTACGGAAGTGAAAGTTTTTTCGAGAATCTCGATATGTACTTTTTTTCTCACTAGTATTTTTATCACTTCTTTCGTGGTGAATTAAACAAATCTGATTTTTTAATGCTAATTTAAAACTTCAAAGCGAGAGGATTAGAAACCGGTCAATTTTCTCAGAGTCTGTTGTTTAAATTTCATGCAAAAATTTATTTCATAAATAAATTTGCTATCCCTGCTTCGAAGCGCTGATAAAATATGGCTGTACCTTCCCCTTAAGACTTAAGTAATGATCTCATGCGGTTCTAGTTGCGGTTGTTAGTGACCGCTCATGATTAGTGCCACTCACATGTTTAAACGCGATTCTGATGACAATTCAAATATTTCATTCTTCCATCTTTATGTTACGTGAATTTTACCGTAATCTTTGGTTCATCTCGTGCGGTGAGCGAATATGTTTCCGCAAACTAGGGCGCAGCCATAGTCACACGTACATCTCACTATATTATCTCGTTAAACATACGAATGCAACAATTCCAGGGATTTTAAAACCAGTGTAAACACGATTATCCGATATGGTTCTCTCTTCGTACCCATATCGTGTAACGGCTCGAGAAATAATCCCGCAAAAACTCTTCTCACGTACATCATTTCGCAGCCGTAGTTTTATTTTTCGTTTCACTCTTAATTATGTTCGTTGGGAGGCTAATTAAACAGAATTTAAGTAATAGCAGCGCGTCCTGCGAAAAAGAACCTTAAAATCTCAGAACATTTTATCCCACAGAAAATCTTCGAGGAATTTATTATGGATTTTTTGAAAATTTCTGGAAATTAGCAAAAAGATAAAAGATTTCAAAACGAAGGAGATCCAGGAATTTTTTATCTTGCTAAAAGAACAAATATTTCTGTGAAATGTCAGAAGTTCTCCGAAAGTGGATTTTCGAGTATAAAGTAATATGCATAAAATTCTTTGAAATAGATCGAAGTCTGAGTTGTCGCGTGATTTATCGTGCCAAACGGAAAATGATATTCTATACGCGATTTCCGAAGCGTGTTGTTCTTATCTTATTAGGTCGTTTGAATAATTTCATTGGAACACATTTTCCTGAAATTTTCTGATAGAGTTCTTCGATATAATGATTGGAAGTGAGATTGAGGCTATTACTAAAATTCGAAATTCGGTTTAACGAATAACTTCCTGAAATTCACATAACACTATCTTATCCGTTACATATTCCCGATTGCCCACAGTATAACATTTTTCTTTTTGCTACCTACGTTAATAATTTTCCACACATTCCGTTTTCACGCAAATGATTCATTTCTTATTTTTTAACTGCTGTTAAAAATCTCGCTGTAAAAAGCGGGATAAGTAAATTGTATAGATAACTTTTCTTCTCTACCCAAGTCCCCAAGCAAGCCCATGCAAGCGTGTAGATTATACCAATTACGTACTTCCTTCTGGAACTTATTATTATAACTAATTCAAGGCGGATAGTATATACATATACAAATTCTTTCAAAAATTGATATGCGAGTTTTTGGATTTTTTTATTTTATTCATCATCCGGTAAGAATAATTACATTCCTTTTCAACTCCGCATAATTATATGTGTATACCTATTTCAATATTTAATATCAGTAATAAGGCACAAAATAAGTACAATAATACATTTTCGAAGTTGATTTATTCTACAGAAAATAACAGAAACCAGAAAAATAAATAATCAGTGACATAGAACAGCTGTATCCGTTTTTATTATTTTTTTTATAAAGTAACACGAAGTCGTAGCACAGAGGTTTGTGTTACTTTATCATTTCTATCCCAGGTAAATACACTCGAAACACCGTTCCATCTCTCCTTGAATGTCCATTGGGTCTCCCCCGGGCAGCATTTCCTGCCATAGTTCGTATCGTGCGTTATTGGTGTGTGTCGCTGCGTCGCGCCGGCCCGATCCGTACATCGTTGTCGTCGTCACTCGTCGTTCTCTCCTTTCAATGTGTTTGAATCCTGTGAACCGCGTCATTTCCTATACGTATACACAGCTATACTATAAAAGTATAAAACTATATACAATTACGGTCGCCACATATGGGTATGTTACAACGCTACATATATACTCGCTTAGCTCTTTAACACACTAAAGCACGCGCGTGTGTATATGCATTTTATTTCATATATCAACCATTCCTCGCTCCGCGTATATACATTCATAATATCGTTCCAACTAAAGCACACAACTACGTCACACACGTTTCATTGACAGTGTGTTTTATCATACCCATACCCGAGTAACGTTAGGGGTTCGATGAGGTGGGAGGCAAATGTGTGTACATAGTACCATTTTACGCTGCGTCAGTAGTGCTTCATAATGCACGCTGTCAACTGGATGAACAACAGACGACGACGAGAGTGTAGTGTAATAGACGTTAGTGCTGGGCGTAGCCTACGAAATTACAATTGCATTTTACGTACGGCTGATGAGAATATTTGATTACTACTTAGATTTATTGTGTGGTGAAAGTGAGAAAAAGTTTTTCTTCATTCGTTTATTTATTTCTTTCGTTTTTTTTTTTCTGTTTCTTCTTATTTCTCGATATTTTTTATACATCAAATATCACGCTTGACCTAGTACGTGTGCGGTGGTGAATATCGGCGTAATTACAAAGACAGGATACGGTTAACGATTAACGTTATGTGTTAACTGGGACAACTTCATTTACGCTATTCTATAGCCTATCTCACCGTCGTTATGGATCGACAGTATTTTTTAGTACGTAAAACAATTGCTTTTTATTATTATCATTATTAAATAGTTGATTTTAATTGCTGCGAGTTGATTAAGCTAGAAAAGAATAAGAAAAAAATTAACATAGAGATGAAACAGTTTTACTTAGAAGTTTTCAAGTTGTACCTAAAATACATATGTACCTATATGCACGTGTGGATATGTATGTAACATTACGTAGCTCTCATATCCGCTTTTCTCCGATCCATTCACATGAGCGGAACTCGTGGAATTCTTTATCAGAATTTCTCTAATACACCACCTTGTTATAAAATCTGTGGTTTATGCTGTTTATTTATTATAATTACAATTTCTAGTTAGAAAGAAAATACGAGGACTACTTTTACATATATTCCTTTATTTTAGTCTTTGTATAATATATGGCTACGTTACACTTGGCAATTTCATCTTATAATCTAATTAAAGGGAACTGGAATTGGTACTGATTGTGAGTCAGTATATGTACTTCTCTTTAACTCTTACTTCTTGGAATAACAATCCTCTTGTTTATTACATACTTAAATTAGTTTATAGAAGAGGATACTAACGAAGGACGTTCGCTGTAAAAATGACGAATTCAATAATGTACAGGGTTTTCGTATTTTTACGGATATACATGAATATCTTCTTTCATTAATGGAAAATACGTCGTTTCATAGTTATTCATTTGATCCAAGAGTTGTCTATCAGCAGTAATATTGAAGCACTTGATTTTTTATTACTCTACTCACAACGATGAATAATATAGACGACGTTATCATCAATTTTCACGACTTATTACATTCAATTTACTCAAACATCATTTACCAGGGCTGTTAGTACGTATTTTATCAAAGGGGCATGAATGCGCGAATTATATGTTTATTGATTTTTATTTTATTTTTTTATTTTTGTTGACCTAAACGGAGATGCAAAAATTGAGGACACGACGTCACGACGAAGAACGGATTTTCCCGCGTTCGTCAAGGACGATTAATAAATTCCATCTAGATGTATTATAAATTTTAGGAAATTCAATTTTCTGATATATATTATATATAAATTATAATCCAGTAAAATGCTAATTATTCCCGTAACGAATATAAATATCTTTAGTATTTTAGCATCGGGGAGATCCCAGCACCACGATTACACAGAATTTCCTTTTGTCCTTATCTTACATCTTCATTTAAAGTAATTTAAAAAATTGAAATTATAGCCTACGTACAAAAATTGTCGTGTTTCAATTGCTTCCTGGGTCACCGTCGCGGGTGACGAACTACGAAATTAGGGCGAAGCTAGAAAGTACTCTATCACACGTTTCAAAGTACAAAGTATTTCAAAACTTTGCCGTTAGCCAGGAGTTAGAGAAATAGAAAAAAAAAAAAAAAACTCCGAAACTGTCCTAAACATAAAAAGCACGAAAAAAAAAAGACGAAATTAACAATTGAGATATTTGAATGTTGGATAGTTCTTCTTTCTTTACGTTTCACAGCTCACAAAATTCGAGATATTTTCAGCATCAATCAGAATGCTCTTATTTCATATTGAAATTATTCATTTTTTTTTTTTTTTTGCAGCATCGGAGTATCGAGTCTTTCGAAAAATCAAACAACTGTAACGGAGTGCATTCCTGGTCTTCAAGTTTTGAAAAACTTCTAGAGGATCCAGCTGGACTTCAAACTTTTGCTGTTAGTATCTATGTTTTTTTTTTCATCATATAAACTCATCTTACATTTCCTTATTTCGTCATTACAATGTGTATAGATTAGTCTTCTTCTCAACAAGATAAGATCAATTCACTCCTTTCTATTGCAATAGTTTCCACTGAGACCTACCTAATTACATTGTTTTCTTTATTAATTACAGGAATTTCTCAAGAAAGAATTCAGTCATGAGAACATATATTTCTGGGCAGCTTGTGAGCGATATAAAGACACTGAAGAAGTAGCTAACCGAAGGAGATTAGCTTGGCAAATATACCAACGTCATTTATCAAGTTCTGCTGGGGAGCCAGTCAACGTGGATAGTCATGCCGCTGGACAAATTACACAAGAGCTCCTCAATGAAGCACCAGCAGCGTTATTTTTACAGGTAAAAGACTCGAGAATACTTTGAAAACTAATTTCATTTCACGTCTTTTTCAGGCGAATGGTTAA